>OX101809.2:29170724-29770724 GCA_944452925.2 Chrysolina oricalcia | reverse complement strand
TTGTCACTTATCTGAAAAAGTTGGTATGATGGGAATTTCGAAAATGGTAAATTGCGACTTCGAGTCCTTGAAGTTCAAACGTCAAGATAGAGTGCTTCCTCTCAGCACTGTCAATGCAAGCATTCGATTAGATGATGTTATTACACCAATTGATCCACTTATGCTTTTTTAACGAATGAGTATTACAAAACAATCCGATGAGGAGTTGCAACAATATTTGCAATATGAACTTGCCCCATTCCCTCTATCGTTGTTTTCTGAAACAGGCATGCGCAAGG
Organism: Chrysolina oricalcia; assembly: GCA_944452925.2. Taxonomy (NCBI): domain Eukaryota; kingdom Metazoa; phylum Arthropoda; class Insecta; order Coleoptera; family Chrysomelidae; genus Chrysolina; species Chrysolina oricalcia. Next base: position 29,770,446 of record OX101809.2, on the reverse strand, counting down.
GGACAAAATCGTCTCTTTATAAGCTATTCACACCATTGTCAGATGACTATCAACTTATTGGTGGAACAAAAGTTCACATCATCGACGGGGGCCACCTGCTACATAAAGTTGTTTGGCTCCGCGGAGAGACATTTGATTTAATTTGTGCTGGTAACATAAAATTTATCGAAAGACACTACAAACCACATGCTATAGTTGTGTTTGACGGCTATCCAAAAGACTCAAGAACCACTACAAAAACTACCGAGAGACTTCGACGAACACGGAAGCATGTTGCACCTGATGTAATTTTTGACGGCCACATGACACCCACTGTTACTCAGGAGAAATTTTTGTCCAATGAAGCGAACAAAAGTTATTTTATCTCGATGCTAAAAGAAAAACTAGCGAATAACAACATTGCTGTCCAGCAGGCCATTGCAGATGCGGACTCACTAATAGTTAACACAGCAATTAACAACTCATCAACATTTGATTCTGTAGTCATAGTTGGAGAAGACATAGATTTGCTGGTTATACTGACGACATTAGGGGCTGCTCATCCCAACATATATTTTCTCAAACCCGGAAAAGGCAAAATTGTGCAGAAAATGTACTCTGTGCAAAGCCCACGACCACAAGACATAAAAGTGCGACAACATCTACTTGTTCTTCATGCGATCAGCGGCTGCGACACAACTTCCGCATTATTTAAACAAGGGAAGGCAAAATTCATCGCTGTCTTTCAGAAGAATAAGCACTTAGACCAGTACGTCCAAGTTTTCAATGACAAAAATGCTGAGCCTGAAGCTGTCGTTGAAGCAGGGCAGCGTTTCCTTCTATCATTGTACGGCGCTAAACCTTCAGACACATCCTTGAACTTTCACCGTTACCGTTGCTTTTTGCAATCAATAACTAAAAGCAAAACCAATCTGGCCTCATTACCACCGACCGAAGCAGCAGCGCGTCAGCATTGTTTGAGAACTTACCATCAAGTGCAACTTTGGCGTGGTAATGAAAAACCACCTACAAGCTGGGAATGGAAATTAAATGACAGTGGACTACTTGTTCCAGTTACGACTTTGAAGGACCCCGCGCCAGGAAATTTGCTGAAATGCATTTCGTGTAAATGCAAAAAAGGCTGTGGACCGGCCTGCGGTTGCAGGAAAACTGGATTGAAATGCAGTAACATATGTGGATGCATCGACGGTGACTCCTGCGATAATGCGCAAGACTTGGTTCCTGAAAATGATGATGAAGAATGTAACAAGTAAATTGTTACATCTCCTCTGAATCATTTAAAGTCTCACTTCACAACAATTCTTTCTTGATTATCTACAAATTTTACTTACCGTTGAGACGCAAATAAATGCCTAATGCTCGCGAATAAACAACTATTTCAATACTCGCCAATAAACGACTATTGATCGCAATTCTGACTTCTGTCATCTGTCACAGAATTTCTTCGATTAAAATCATGGAAATATTTTGTCGACCGGAAATATTTTTTTATGTACTGTGAACTAATAAAACTAGTGAGCATCTTGCTTCATATCCTTTTTGGCTGGTGAATTCAAGTGCTACAAATCAGAGGCGTAATTGTTGTGCCTGTGCACGAGAAGCCATCTTGATGTTTTCTTGATTTGAAGATTTTCACAATTTCCGATCCTTCAGGTTCCTAAAGGGACTAATAAAGGTTAGTTTGAATACTTATTCATATCTGATATTATTTGCTGTGTATAGAATTCCTTCCAGGCACAAAACAGGGTTGGTTTTATAATTGATCATTTTTTTTTGTATTTGAGATAGCGTCCTACAACTTACTGCATTTTCCTTTACTAAATCCCATAGCCTTCTTGCTTATTTAATGCTATTTTATTTCATTGAAGGTTCATGCATATCAGTAATTATTTTCACATGCTTTCAGTTGATCCCAGAGCTTCTGTTTTTACACTCAACAAATATTTGTATTTAAATTCTAACTATGTTCCTTATGTAAAGATCAAATGGTAGTATTGTCACTGTTAGATATGTAATGATTGAACACAGAGCTCGAATCAAATGGAGGTGTGTAGAAGAGGTACATATTCTAAGGCCTATGAAAATTACAGGTCCCTTTTTATCCTGGAGTGAAACCCAGCATACTTTCGATACAGACCAGAAGCACATGAGCATACCAAGCTCCTGCAGTCACTAACGTTAGACGAACACCTCATTCTGGAATCCTTTTGCCATGAACTCTATGCTGCCGAGGTCCATTGCTGTTCGAGCTTAGATTCCGGCCACTGTTACACACTGTTTCCTGAGCTGCAGTCTCTCACCTAAGGACTCATGGATGGTAGCAACAGTCCTCTCCAAAGCTAAGTACACATATTGTGTGCTCTCAGTGTTTCTGCCAAAAAACCCATATTTCTAATTTTATGCAAATTACATACTTTCCTGCCTTTCTACAAATTAGCAACAGTTACAAATGTTCAACTGCTCACTTTATTGGTAAAAATAAATGTCAACAAACTTTGTACACTAGGTGTTGTTTAATTCTCTCTAATTATTGATTCTTGGTGGTGGCGCCCCTTTATAAATAAACATTGTAAGGTCTCAATAACGGCAGTGCAATGTCCACCAGGAATGAATAGTACCCAGTCTAACCCACCTGTCTCTGCTATAAGTTTACTTGGTGTTGACCTACTCTAGGCAACACGCTTTCAAATTGAGCAACTTTTGGTAACACAAATATGCAGCTCCGATAACTTTTATGTGGCAAATAATAGAAGAATTGAATAACGACCAAGAATTTGAATGTAATGGGGAGAGAAGTGAAGAATCAGAACGTGAAGATTTTGAAAAACCAGGACCATCGAGAAAGACAAAACGAAGGAAACTCGATTAAATTCGATTCGTGGATTAGGCCTAATGGGGAAACCACAGAAAAAAAAACGCGCCGTTTACTTTACCGCAAGGTGGTGTGGAAATGAGTAAAATATCTGAAAATTGTCCTCATTCTCTAAGCCCTTCATTATTTAATAAATTACCACACCATGTATGAAATAGTCAACTCTAATAAGTTTCAAAAAGTGTCTTAAACAATTTTTGATTGAAAGATGTTATTATAGAGTTGATCGGGCACTATATTAGTATTTGTAAATCTACTGTGTTTTGTTTGTTATATACATGTTACAATTAACTGAATGTATATACTATTTATTGAACTACTCCAATACAATACTTGTATTGTCCTTCCAGAGACTAAAATAATAATTATTAATATTATTATAAACAAAAAGCACAAATGCTTGTGGGTAGGACTTGCTTTCTCATTAATGACAAAAAGTCTCTAAATGTCCACAAAAAAACAACGAATTAGGAATTTGTGCAATTGCAATAAAAAGTACCTGCATTTACAGAGCCGCCGCATCGAAACAATCAACTTTACAGGAAAAATGAATGGAACATAAATTATGGAGAATTTTGTCTTCTTCATTTTTGTATGGGTGACTATTTCTCCTAAAATGCACCTAAACAAAAATATTTGGCAAAAATCAATTTTTTTCAACAAAATACGATTTTTTTTTTAATTTCCACAGGGATTTCGAGGTCGCAAAATGAATATGTTGTTTTTGACACCCCTTTTATTGCTCTGACGACTGGGCTAATATGGTTGAAAGCAGAATGAGCAAACAAACTTGATACTTAAAAAATATGGGGTATCCTTTGTATTTCTGAATTTGATGTTATTTCCGGAGATACGTTCTATTTCAGACTCAAGTATACGTATATTATAGTACAAATAATAATAATGGCCGTCCTCTACCCGCACAGGCCATGCCACAATCGACGATCGTTTATGAGGGAGTTTTATTATTATTATTATTTCTAGTACAACATATTCAAAAGTCAAATTTCCGTCTTTAAAAATAAAGAGATTGCGTAACGTACCAAAACTTGTTGCCACCATGTCATTGCAGTTGAAAACCAGTACCAATTTCATTCAGCAACTATCCCTGTCGATTGGTCTCTGATTCATTACTGTACGTTCCAAATAATGAATAAAACATTTATTGCAGTATGTCCATTATTTTTAGGTTTGGTTATGTAATATATATTCATAAAAGTAAATATATTTTTTTCACTGACCATTATCATTCTATTCCACTACAAAAATTGTTGGATCCTCCCGATAGTTTTTCATAACTACCATCATTTTCAACACATCCATTATCATTCTATAGAAACATTCAAGAAGAATATGAAATCTTTGTCACCCTCCAAAAATTCATATGATTCTTTCTCGTGTAGAAATTGCTAACCGTAGCGATTTTGACATGACTCGTACTGAAATGAATGTCGAGCTATAAAGAAACCACAGCGTTTTTACTACGTATCGTGACAGCTCTCGTATCCATAATCCCACCTCAGTTTCATGAATATGTTTCACTGCGAATAATTCGTTTGGGAAAATAATTTCCGTACCAAACGAGATAACATTTTTACATTTTTTATTATTAATTTTCCTTTCAGATAAAAATTATGTGGGTTTGTAGTGGAGGTCGAATATTTGCATATCTTCTGAAATACAAATCAATCACTAGTTTTCAGGTTTCTGAAATAAAGAGGAACAGAATCCAAAAAGAGTCGAACGAAAAATACGGAAATTACAAGCCATGTCATAATACTGTGAAAGCATATTTTCTGCTGTTTAGAAGGTTTTGATCTGAAGCAACTGCATATGGCATTGCCAAGGAAAAAGTTGCAGTAGGTTTATTCAAGAGTATGCACAATCTGAAGGTCCAAAACTCTGGCTTTGTATAGATCTTCAATATGGCTTTTTGGGAGCATCTCCTGACGGTGAATAAAAATATTATACTTGAATATAGTTCGACTCACAAGGTATATAACATATGAAAAAAAATGTTTCAATTTATAAATTGGTTTTATTATTCATAAAAGTTAGTACTTCATCTGAAACTTGATTTGACTAGAATAACTTCAAAAAAGTACCTTTCACGATGTTAGTCGAGAAATATCAAATCGGCTTGAGATTGAAATACAATAATTTTCGGGAATACAAAACCGTTATTCTTTCTGAAAATATTACTCAAAAATACTGTTTTGATTTGACTATGAATTAACTGCCACCTGTTACGAACTTTTTGGATTCTTAATTTTCGCCCCATACCACGGTGTGTGATAAACCTAAACATGTTGAATAAGTTTCAATAAATACCTTCAAATCCATAAAATCATTTGTTGCAAAGAAGTTATAGATAATCTGGTATAAACGTGGTGTAGTAGGACTTGGCATCAAAACAAACATATTTTCGTTACTCTTTCCAGTCAATGGAAAATATCAGCATAAAGAAGAAGGTAGCATTTGATTTTTTTGTAGCAAATGATATCAAATACTTCAAAATATCCGTTGAACTGCATTCGAGGCGTTTAACTTCAAACACATTCTCGCATTTCTGAGTGACATTTCCTAATACTATTTGTCCTAATTCCCAAAAATATGCTATTTGTTTCAGAATTCATCTAGTCAAGACTGAGTAAATTTTCTGAAATATTAATTAAGAAGATTTTCATATTGTGAATACTTTTTGAGTTGAACTGTACCTTACATTTATAAAAAATATAAGGACATTTGTCCGTTAATAACTCATTATTTTCAGGAATTGTTTTAGGTGAAGATGCTATCGTGGAAGAGAAATGTATATTTTCAGCTTCAAATTGAGGGTTTTAACCAAAAAGTATTGAAGGCATAGTGGAGTATTTGAAAAGTAAAATATGCCTTGAGAAAAATGTTAATGATATACGATTGAAATGCAATCATGATTATTTTCATCAGGTTAGTTTGAATCTCCTATCGAATGGTATTTGATGGAACTAATGGAAAATATAATTTGGAAATCATTCAGAGTTTTTCTCCATTTCATTCTTATTTGAGATTGCTACTGAGTGATAACAAAATTTTCGAATGGTTTTTTCTCCAACTTGCTGCTAACGAGTTTTCTGTATAATATATTAATATGTCTTCCCTAGCTCCAAAAGTCTTTCGAAGACTTCTGAGGGTTACGCGAAGGGGCACAAACTGTTCTGTTTTGTAATATATCAATTATGCTTATTTTTCAGGTACAAGGTCAACTGAATTTAACCGGAAAATCGAAATGTTATTTCATAGTAAACATAAACGATGGAATCGACCTATTTGCTTAGGAGATCCAGAAGGACCCTAAGAAAGAGAAGGTGTATTCCAAGTTGGTCCAATTCTACAAAGAATGTATCACTCCAGAGATTGTTTTCAATAATTTGGAAAGAGGTAGTAATGAATCGATCTACCGTTCATTTCAGAAGCAATAGAAACACTGAGAACAAAGAAACAAGAAGTGATCGTGACAAGGAAGGAGAAGGACGTCACAAACAATGAAAAAATGTATGATCTGCCAAGGGCAGTCTTAGTTCCTGATGGACTAACAACTTCATTTCTGCAGAATACTTCAGGGAATACAAACAGTAATAAGAGACTTGTGGCATACTTGCAGGAAAACTACAGCTTAATTTCAAAAACACGTATGATCTTATCACAATTGGATGGATTCATACAAATTCAACGCAGGCTGCATTTCTGTCAAGTGTGGATTTGCACATACAATGTGTCTATCAGATACTGATGTCTGAGGCAATTGCAATTGTTTGTTCACCCAAATATAATAATATACAATATTTCAACCCAAATGGGCACGGGGTACAATATATCACTAATGGCAAAAAACTGGTTTCCATACAGACCAGCCACCCCTTTTTCAGGTAGCAGATCACGTGAGAATAGATAAGGAAGCAAAACTAGAAATCAGTGATATACGTGAAATCTCTCAATAAGACCATGGAAGACTGGCTAATTCGACTAATCAAGAATGGATGAAAATTAGTGATATTGTACTCTTGAAACTATACCAGCTGACAATTTTGGTGGATATCAATCAGTTTCACCAGAATTATTCCTGGTTTTAGTTTTCAACTGGAGCACCTAGAATATTTTCACATTATTAAAATCTAGAACAAATTCTGAATTTGAATTTATTATTCTATTTTCTGAATCATTATTTTGAAATACTTTATGATATTTTGAATCGTTTCTCAACAGAATGTAACTACGGACTGTCTTTCATGTGATGTCACAGTCGGTTTCCTTCTAGTATTTTTGTTACAAAGAAATCCTCTGTTGATTGACCTATTTCACCAAAATGGAAAAAGGCATCGTCAAAGGACAAAGTGATAATTTTCCTAAAATAGATAATAGATAGTGATGGAGTTTTTTTCTTCAAATCTGCCTTATGTTGGTTAGTTTTCTTCAAAGTTCATTTTCTTCTTTTCAGAGCACTCACATGAGAGTATGTTTTCAAAAATATTTTCTCACTACGCAAGCTCAGTATTTATATTATCAGAAATAGGCAGATAGTACTGGTACGTAATTACATCAAAATGATATTCATACACATATGTAGTACTTTTAGGTCCAATTTAAGTCACTCCTCATTAGTTTGCACCACTTCTTCCTTCTATTCATGTAATTTGGTACACGAAAAAAAAATTATTGGGTTTTTTAACTGTCGTGATTTTACACATATGGACAATACAATATTTTGTAGACGTTTTTCAAATTTCAGCCATGGTGTAATGAAAGACCACGACATGAACGGAGCAAATGACTGTATACCAATGAATTTTCAAGTACTCTGCGAATATGAATCGCCTCGTTTAAGTCACGTGACGTCACACACCAGAGCGCTGCGTGTATACTGAAATTATTTTTTCAAGCGCTACTTCAAAGTCCCATAACTTTTTCATTTCGAGAGATATTTCAATGATTTTTCCACATTTCTGTTTCATTTCACTTACATTTTCATAATTAATACATAGGTAACAAAAAAAATGGAAACCTGTCCATCATCTACCCAAATTACTTTTCCGAGATTGTTCTCCCAAACGACTGATACGTAGGAGCCTATACTTTTCACACCTCTCATAATATGTTCAATGCAGGAGTTGGAAATTTTTTATTAAAATCTGTGACAAAAAGTTTTCAATGTTGTCATTTGAAAAACTATTTGCATCTTCATTTGTAGGCTGAGCTTTATCTTCACGACATCTCACTACCTATTCCTAACCTTTATCTGTGCACTTATTCAATCAATTTCAAGTAAAGGTGCATTTAGTCAACATTATTTCTAAATTGTGCTTAAATATATGTTTAGAGAGAAAGTTGAATCTGTTATATCAAATGTCGCCAGTTATCCAACATTGTTGAGTTTATGCTAAAAACCTTTGATGTTACCGTTATGTTTATGATAATGCTTGTGCTAAAGTTGACCCTAACAATAACAATACCTGCAAAAATAGGTCTGCAATCGCGTTTTCGTGCATTCTCCCTCTATTTTTCAGTTCATCATAGTTAGTAATTACCAATTCTTTCATTTTGATGTTCATTCCGTGATTATGGGAAATGCGTCTAATCGCCATTTGAATTTGGTTGAACAGTTTTGGACCAATATAGGATACGAATCTCTGTATATGAGTTATCGACAGAGTGGAATATTCAGGTTTCATTGAATTTGGTACGAGTGATGTGGTAATGATTTATGAGGGGGTTTTTGTTTTTTTGCGTCCATAAGAGACACTGATATACATACAGGGGGTTTCCGAAATTGGAGCAATAAATGAAATGGGTAATAGAAAGTGGAATGAAAGAATACGTTTTTCTCAAAAAAAACTTATTATGGAAGATATAGGACGTTGTAGTACTTGGAATATCCTGGCAAACTTTTGGGAACCTCTGGCCAGAGATCAACGGCCCACCTAGATGTGAACAGCTGACCGAAGCGATGACAAAAAAATGCCGGCGCGTATAAATAACTTTGACAATGCTGCCGACGTTAAATGTTGGAAGATGGTACAGTTCCCCTTAGAACTATTAGGTAGGTAGTTGAAGTTCAGTGAGGCGTGATCAAACATAGAAGAAAATAGGCGGAGCGATTTGTATGTTTTTCAATTTGTGGTAATGATGTTCCCAATGTCCGCAATAGATTTCAGTCAGGTATTGTCGTTCATGTTGTTGTTACTTACGTACCTATGATACCTTTGAGATTGAGATAGTGATATTGTTTGAGTTTCAGTATCTGTGATTTTATTTGTTAATCCTGAGGTTCATGACCAACAACAATTGAGTTTTACTTATGCACATGTTTGATGTCCTGAGTTTTTACAATGGCACACGCACTTGTTTACGGAAATAATGAACTGATTGATATGCTTCTAATTTATGGGGAAACACATCAAAATTCTGAGACAGCATCCCGTCTTCATGCAGAACGGTTTCCTAATCGTGTCCAACTCGCTGGTCGTAGGTTTGTAGCACTTGTCGAAAGAGCTCGAGATACAGGTGAAATAGGCACACACAGAAGCCGAGATGCCGGTAGAAATAGACCACGAAGAATAATTGATGTTGATGAACAAATTTTGGACATTTATGCAAATGATCTAACCTAAAGTACCCGCGGCATCGGTCGTCAGTTAGGGGTTTCGAATAAAGTTGTCTGGAGGACTTTAAAGGAGGATATGCAGCATCCCTTTCATTATCAGTGCGTGCAGTCGTTGCAGCAAGAAGATTATCCCCGAAGAGTTAATTTCTGTGAATGGATACTGCGTCAACATGAACTGAATCAAAATTTTCTGAATGAAATTCTATTCACCGATGAGACGACATTCACGCTAAATGGTATTTTCAATAATCATAATTACCATAATTGGAGTGTTGAAAATCCACATTTAACCAAACAAACGAATTTTCAACATCGATTTTCTATTAATCTTTGGGGTGGAGTGGTGAACGGAGGACTTCACGAGTTGCCGCCAAGATTAGACAAGCTTTCTTATTTGGAATTTTTGCGGAACGATCTGGATGAACTTTTGGAAGATCTGCCATTGGGAATAAGACAGAGAATGTTCTTTATGCACGGCGGAGCTCCTACTCATTTCCGTGCAGAAGTTCGTGTATTTTCAAATGGAGAATATCCATAAAAATGGATTGGCCGAGGAGGGCCTATACCGTGGCCACCACGCTCTCCGGATCTAAATGTGATGGACTTCTTCGTATGGGGTTTTTTGAAGAATTTGGTTTATGCGCCACCAAACTGGAATATCGGGAACCGGGAAATTTTACGCAAGAACATAAACAACGCCGTTCAACAGATGCGACACAAGGTAGTTTTCAGCGTACTTGTGACTCGTTACTTCGTCGTGCAAGACTCTGCATGGAAAGTGGTGGCGGTCATTTCGAACACCTGTTGTGAAATCAAATTCCGTTTATTTTCAGTAACTTTTTACTACCCTGTTATGAACTGAGAATGCCGCATTGCCCTCATTTTGAATCATGTCAGTGTTTTTATTTTGGTTCACTTCGAAGCCAAATGTAATAACTGGCAAGGTTTACGAAATAATAATAAACTGGCAACGGTGCGGGTATACGAGTAATAAATACAATACTAGGAGATAGGCGCCCTAGAAATTGATGAATTAAACCAGTGCTTCCCAAATAATCGTGCGTGAATGAGTCTATTTTTGGGAGATTTTCAAGTGCTTCAGAAAAAAGGTAAATGCTTTTTATTTTGTTATTAGCTCTCATAGAAAACCCCATTTCATTTATTGCTCAAATTTTGGAAACACCCTATATAATTCTTTTTTCCATGCAAACCAGTTCCTTTGTACCTAGAGTGTCTGAGTGGAATATCTTCGGTATTTTTTAACATGGTTTCCAATATTAGGTTTTGCGTAACTTCGATGTTATGTTACAGTTCCAGATAGATCCCAGTAGAACAGTTATGTTCATTCTAGACCGGAAGTGCCAAAAGGCCGCTTGCTGGTCTGTGAAAGTACAACAATGGGTATGCTGCAGTGAGTCAGTTGGCGTTCATGTGTGTGTGACGTAGTCGAGGGAGATACGTTTCGATAAGGATTTTTCAGTCGAGCGCGCGGTTGAATAATGGAAAGAATATAGTATGAAAGTGTGATAATAATTATGATGTTTGAAAAAATTGTGCGGTAACAGGAGTCGTAGCGTTTCAAGGTGTGATTTACCAATGGAAAGCGTATACAGGATAACTCAAAATACAATGTTTGAGAATAAAACATGGCAGCTGTTTGTCAAATGTTAACGTATATAAAGGATGTCTCAAAATACAACGTTTAAGAGAAAAAAACATGACGACTGTCGAATTTGGTACACCTTTTGGCAATTCCGGTCTAGAATGAACATAGCTGATCTACTCACCCAATATGATGAATCAGTATCCACCCAAGTAACACAAGTTGGTGTGAAATACGTTTATAGGTTTATGCGGTATAATACTCGTAATGGTATAACAACCAAAAATCATATACCTTTTCAAAACCGTGTGGTTTTTTATTCGAATATTGAATGTTTCTCTTATCTACAACTTTTATATTCTGATAAAACACGTATTAACGCTGCAAATAGTAAAAAAAGGAGTTCACCCCATTTCATCCCTCACCCTTTCTCGACTGCATGCATTCAGCTGTTGAATTTTTGTTCCTCTATTAGTTATGCCCTTTTCTACCCTTTCCAACCTTGTTTACCCTGTAAAGAATTTTTTATTTAAAATAGGTAATTTACCTGGCCTAATAATATCTGCTCAAAATTTAATGAGAATTAATGTTTTTAATAGTGAAAAGTGACGATAATTTTCAGTCATCTGCAATAGGCACTGACAACGAGCTTGTAGATACAGAATCAAACAACGTAGCACAACCTGCAGTTCAAGATACTAATGAAAAAATACAAGTACTTGTTTTTTCTGTTATCAGTCAAGGAAGAGGCGAGGACAAAAATTGGTTCCTTTGAAATATTCACTTAATGTTTAAATGATAAAATAAAATAGACATTTTCATGTACCTCGTGATTTTTTAAAATTAACTTTCACACTCCTTTGGCGCGCTCTGGCGGCACTTCAGCCTCTAGCAAACTGTCTGCCAATATTTTTTCACGTTTCCTCAATATAAATACAAGCTTTTTTCATAATTAGAATCCGTGTACCTCATGATTTTTTTTCACACCTAAATTTCACATGTTCAACCGTGCGCCCGCGCTTCAAGTCAAGGCTTTGCGATACCAGACCGGCAGATTAGTGTTGAGCTATACCAAAGATACGTTTTTCAATAGAAATGAATCGTCTATCAGATACAAGCATTTTTTATGTAGCCAGCTCTTCGTCTAATTCATCGGCGTATTCCGCTTTTTCTTTTCATTTGAACGATATGGTTGAAACCCTTTGTGGGCACTTTATCCAACCTGTTTCACACATCTCATAAAGTAGTGTGGAAGTTCCCTGAGTCCGAATTGAATCCCCAGCAGGTTTACCCACTAAACACGCCACCTCGTGCGTGGTGGGCTCGTCCAGCCACCCAGGCTGACCCGAAGACACGTAGGCAGATAGCCATATCATCTTACCATACCACTTTCTCGGACCATCAGAAAAATTCTGCAGTCGCTGCGGTTTGAATCAGCGAACGGCAGCTAAAGTGATTTCACGCTTTAACCACCCGGTCTTATTTTGGCTTAGATCAAGTTTTATATTAGGTAGTTACCAAGTATTCGGAATAACATGAATGAGATGAAAACAAATCTCTCAGGTATCTTCGAATACTTCCTGTCAATGAAGGTTGATCTTCCAAAATAGAGCTGAAAGAAATATGATACGTTTAATAGAAATAATATTTCTGTTCAATGAATAATATTTATTAATAAATATCAGATGGTTTTACTTTTGCCATTGTTGGGCGTATTCAAAACAACAACGAAGATACGCGAAATATTCTTGCCCTCTCACAGCCGCTACAAATGCACCGTACTGTCAGTCCGAATGGTCAGTTCGTTTCATTGTGTAAATGGTCGTTTTCACATGAACTGCGGACCGTCTGGATCCTGACTGGTGCGCTGGAACATCAGTCACGACCTTCCGTATCACTAGTCACAGCTACTGTTTGCTATTTGATCCCCACATGTATCCATAAAGTACGTTGCGTATTGTTTGAAGTGATAGTAGATTTCCACTATTTCCAGTATAACTCTATTCAAAAAAAATATAATGACGAATACAACTAGTCAGAATTTCGGATTGTCCGAAATGCAAATATCATTAATTGAACAACATCGGTGTACTTGGGATACATCCAATGAACAATACAAAAATCGTGATTTGAAGCAAAAAGCTATTGTTAGAGTGCTCTAATTTAGACGTAGCTCTCTGTATTTATTTATTTCTCACCGGAGTTTCAGGCTGCATGATAAGTGTATCAGATGTTAATCAGATGTTAGTCAGATGATTACTCATGGCGCTGGGAATTACTAGGTGCGATTATTCATTACGTTTGTGATGGTGATGGAATAAAGTTGTGTGAAGAGAATTGTCTTTTGATAAGTAGTTGTGCACTGAGTGTAACAATTCAGAAGTGGGATCAAGAACAGCTTTCAGTTAAAATTAGTGACAGTGAAGCCAGTAGTGAAAGTGAAAACTACAAAAAGAAATCAACAGAAATGGCTGGACCATCCCGTCATGGAAATGGAGCAACCCAAGGATTCTCCAAGAACGTCAACGCTGGGGGTGCAAAATCCAAAGCAAGAAAATGTAACTATTGTAGCCCAAAAAGGGCATTTAAAGGAAAATTGTTGGTGTCTAAATCCAGCTATGCTATAGCTTCTGAAAAGGCAAGTGAAAAAATTCAGATATTTCATTGATGATCTTGTTTTGGAATTATTTTAAATTTTTGTATGTGAAGGATACCTGGATACAGGTAGTCGATTAAATTTTGCAAAAGTTTTCCTAGGAACTAAACTAAACGTCATATTAGATAAATTGTGAAAGGCTTTCGTGGCCATCGTCACTTACATGGTGGTTCTTTGGGTTGTAAGGCCGACGTATGTTTAGGGGAGATCTCGACGTTTCGCCAACACGAGTGGTTAGCATTTTCGAAAGATATTTTCAGAGTTTCTGGTTTCTAAAGTTGCTGTCAAATGCTTGACATTTGTTATACGTTGTCTCAATAAATACGTTCTTACATCTGATTGGTCCCTAGCGTGAGCTGACATCATAAAATCGTTCGTAACGTTTTTTTGTGGATAGGGAGCTAATTGAGAATTTTTGAGAACTGGAAGCCAAACCTTGTTCAGTTGTAGTCCTTCTTCGGTTCTGCTGAAGTTGTTGTGGTGTTTCTGAATTTCAATTGCTTTCCGGAAGAGTATTGGGTAATAGTCAGATGTTGAAGAGATGACTTGGGTTTCTTCAAATTTCACCATATGGTTATCGTTGTTGAGAGTATGTTCTGCGACAGCGGATTTCTGTGTTTGCCCTAACCGACAGCAAGCCTTGTGCTCTTTGATTCTTGTTTTAACGGAGCGTTTCGTGGTTCCGATATAAACGCTGCCACAGGAACATGGAATGCGATAAACCCCAGAAGAGCATAGTAAGTCTCGTTTGTCCTTCGCTGATATAAAGTGGTCTTTCAGTTTTTTTGAAGGTTTATGAACGGTTTTAATTTTATATTTTCGTAGAATACGGCCAATACGATCTGAAACTCTGGGAACATATGGTAAGAATGCTTTTCTTTTTTTTTCGGTGTTGGTTTGACTACTACTTGGTTCACTGGATGGACAGTCATTTGGTCTACTATTGATTCTTCCGTCTATGATTTCTCTTCTTTTTTTCATACACCTCTCAATATCTCTTTCTTAGTACCCATTAGAAAGAAGAGCGTTTTTTAGATGTTTCAGTTCAGCTTCCAGGTATTCAGGTTCGCAATTCTTCCAGCTCGATCAACTAATGTTTTGATTACACCTTGTTTTTGGCACGGATGATGGTTTGAGGTATTGTGGAGATATCGATCAGTGTGTGTTGGTTTTTTATATACCGTATGCCCCAGACGTCTTTCTTCTCGAGAAATGAGAACGTCTCATTTTTAGAAAATGTCACGATTCATTCACATTCTACCACTGCGATTTTTGTCCGAAATTATAACGAAAAATATTTGTTGATTTTATTAAAAATATTTTCCAATTCGAAAGTAAATTTTGGTTCAAAGGTATGCCACGATTCATCCGAAAAATGTTCACTTATGTCTCGACTGCGCTTACAAACAGAACCTTTGAGAACTGGGTGCAGCGTAGCTGAACAAATGTTTGAAAGACGAGTGTCTAGAAGAGTTTATGAACACGTTATATATTATGCCGTACATTTGCTACGAATTCATATTGAAACAACAAAATTGAATTATTTTAGTTGATTTCTCTTATGCTATCGTAATAGTTTCAGTTGACAGACAAACACCTAGTCCTTCAGATAGGTATTCATGAGTCAATGAATCACTGAATTCAACAATAACCATAGTAATGTATTTACAAAACATAGAGTTACCATGGTAAAGTTTTCAATATTTTGAATAAATCACAGATTGTGAATAATCGATCTCTTGAAGCGGTATCCATTTCTAAATGTCATTTCAGTTACATGAATATAAAAACAAGATATATCTGAAAACAGTAAGGCTCTGACGAGTCAACACTTCATGGCATTCACCTTGGAGAACTCATTTGAACAAATTTATAGCAGAGAAAAGTAAAGGCAAAGAAAAAGCAGCACAAAAATAAATAACAAACAATCCAAAAATCAATAGATTATTTGACTCAATGTTTGTATTTGTAGTTTATCCAGAAGGTCATTCAGAGTTCTCGAGAATAAAAGACCAAGCCAGGATATAAAACAATAAAAATGTTGAGCCCTTGTGAGCATAAATAAAATGGAAAGCCTAGTGAGCATGAACAAAATGAAGAGGCGGTAAAAAAAGTTGCTCTATAACATATGTGAATATGTTCAAATATGCGTGGTAGTGGTAATTTTGGTGATTTGTTTAGCATGATAAAATTATCAACTTTGCAGACATTGTTCATCAGATACACATCATATAATACGAATGAAGCGGGAACTTGGTGAATACTTACAAACGGGAAAATGTAATGAAAGGTGTTGCCAGCTAAGAGAAGGTCCAAATGGGCTCTTCTCAACACTAAAGCCATTATTTGACTCTTAAGTACATGTGGAATCTATTGAATTCATTCAAACGTGACTTTAATTTCAGCAGATCCCTAGCCAGAGCCCTAGCCAGAGCCCTAGCCAGAGCACTAGCCAGAGCCAGAGCCAGAGCCAGAGCCAGAGCCAGAGCCAGAGCCAGAGCCAGAGCCAGAGCCAGAGCCAGAGCCAGAGCCAGAGCCAGAGCCAGAGCCAGAGCCAGAGCCAGAGCCAGAGCCAGAGCCAGAGCCAGAGCCAGAGCCAGAGCCAGAGCCAGAGCCAGAGCCAGAGCCAGAGCCAGAGCCAGAGCCAGAGCCAGAGCCAGAGCCAGAGCCAGAGCCAGAGCCAGAGCCAGAGCCAGAGCCAGAGCCAGAGCCAGAGCCAGAGCCAGAGCCAGAGCCAGAGCAAGAGCCAGAGCCAGAGCCAGAGCCAGAGCCAGAGCCAGAGCCAGAGCCAGAGCCAGAGCCAGAGCCAGAGCCAGAGCCAGAGCCAGAGCCAGAGCCAGAGCCAGAGCCAGAGCCAGAGCCAGAGCCAGAGCCAGAGCCAGAGCCAGAGCCAGAGCCAGAGCCAGAGCCAGAGCCAGAGCCAGAGCCAGAGCCAGAGCCAGAGCCAGAGCCAGAGCCAGAGCCAGAGCCAGAGCCAGAGCCAGAGCCAGAGCCCTAGCAGGAGCCCTAGCCAGAGCCAGAGCTAGAGAATGAAAAAAATGCTCGAGCAGCAACGTATGTCTAAATGCGCCAAGACCACCAAGCTTAAAAAAATTCATATAAGAGAAGTGCTCGTGCAGCAATGATAAAAAAAACAAAAATTAGACCTGCTAGAAAGTACTGATGAGTCCTGTTAGAAGGAAAATATCGCCAAAACTATAAGGCCTGTAGAAGGAAATTATCGGCAAAACTATGGGGCCTTTTAGAAGGATATTATCGTCAAAACTATAAGTCCTATTAAAATGAAATTATCGCCAAAACTATAAGGCCTGTTAGAAGGAAATTATCGGCAGAACTATAAGGCCAGTTAGAAGGAAATTATCGCCAAAACTATAAGGCATGTCAGAAGGAAATTATCGGCAAAACTATAAGTCCTGTTAGGAGGAAATTATTGCCAGAACTATATGGCCTGTGGAAAGACAGAAAAAATACAAAAAAAATATATAAAAACGGAATTGAAATACTACCGTTTTTCTCTTTTTACAGGCAGCTACGATGCCCATCATCCTAAAGGACCGAAGGGAATGAAACAATCTACAAAACATCTCGCGAGGACGCACCATGAACAGGACGGCCGAATGATAGAGTGCTCTACTTCAGACGTAGCTCCCGGTATTTATTTATTTGTCACCGGAGTTTCAGGCTGCAAGATGAGTGTATCAGATAATAGTCAGATGTTAGTCAGATGATTACTCATGGTGCTGGGAATTATTAGGTGCGATTATTTATTACGTTCGTGATGATGATGGAATAAAGTTGTGTGATGAGGATTGTCTTTCAATACGTAGTTGTGCCCTAAGTGTAACACTATCGAATCTGTGGCTTCGGTAGCAGTACCGAACTACGAAGATTTGTCGTAGGAAAACAAGAAGCTGGTAGGTGAAATACATTTATCATTGGTAATGTTCATTTCTTGTGTTCACACATAGATGTGGAACATAAACAAATATTTTTTTTATAATAATTGGAAGGTCATAGAAATATTGAAGTGACAGTTATAATAGAGTGAATTCAAGTTTACAAGTCAATAATTCATACTCTCAACAGCCACTTTGTATAGATTATATTTTTGAGTCTTGTCAAGGAACTTATTTTCTAGGTGGACTGATGAAGTAATTTGCAAATTCATTACGTACAGTGAACCCTTGTCTGACTGCTACTTTTGGACGATTAATGTTTGCAAAACCGCGAACTGAAAGATTATGGTGATATGCATAACCACCCCGTAAGCATACGAAATTGTGTGAAACACAGCACGTTTTTTAAATTTTTTCTGGAAGACGAAGGGAAACATTCAAGGGTCTATGGAAAACACGCCATTTGTTACTCAAAATTTCGAAAGCACATTCAATAATCCGTCTAGCTCGTGTTAGTCTGTTATTGGAATTTTTTTCTGGTTATATGAATTTTTCCTTGCGTAGGGACACAATAAATGTGGAGTTAATGAAAATGCGTCATCCCCAACATTGGAGTACTACTCCCTGATAATTGTCTTTCTTCTGGGATGTTTGAGATAATGTCTTCAATTTTTCTCAAAAATGAACTCCTAGAGAATGTGGTTGAATCGGAAAATGTTCCATAAGCTCCAACGTTAATGTTCGTAAAAGTGTAATTTGCATCACACTCTGCCAACAATACCAAGGAAAAGTATTTTTTGTGAATAAAATACTCCGAACCACTTTGTATGGGTTCAATAATTCTTAAATGCTTCCCATCTACAGCCAATTTGGAAAGTTTTTATATCACTTGAAATGTACTGCAATTCTGCATTTTGTAGCCATTTTTCAGTTGAAGGTTCTGGTATACATTCTGTTCCAAGTATTTCCCAAATTTTTTCATATTCGAGTTCGACAATTCTACTGATTGTCGAAAACCAGATAAACATGATGACAGTTTTCAACTTTGTTGCAGTGACTATAGTGCAGAAACGATGCATACAAAATGAATAGAAATGAGTTGAAAGATAAAAAATCTGGCCAAGCAGCAAAGAAAAACTAAATTAATGTTTTTTACGACAATATGAAGTTTTTGGAGCAAGTCATGGAATGAATGCCAAAGAAACAAGTTATGGTGATGACGCAGTCAACGATGCACCCTCTGGTGACACTAGTGATGTTTCTGATTCGGAAATTTCATACGAAATTCGGCCGGATAATATTTCTATACTGTCTTTCCAGCTAACTTGTTCTGGTGTGAGCTCATCTAAACGAAAACGTAAGAAAGATGATACTGATGACAGATTACTAACTTGTCTTGAGAAATCGACAGATTCTGGAAAACAAGCAGATGACAGGGCATTCTTTGACTCGCTATTGCCAATGGTGAAATTATTCGACTGGGCCACAAAATTGCGGTTTCTTACAGAAGTAATGCGGATCATGATGGATATATTCACCAATTTCCTTTTCCACTAATTTTGCTCAGGCCCGTGATTCTAGTATCTACCGAACAAGTACTAATTCAAGCTATTCAAGACCTGAATCAGTAGACACGTATGTCGTTACTTCATCACCGGCGTCACCTAGCGATGACGTACATCGTCAACCTACGTTTATAGAATCAACTGAGACGAATATCGACAGTTACCCTTATTTACTCATACTACATAATAACTGAATATTTTCTGGAGAGTTATTATTTTTTCAAATACATGGTTTTTTCTGTTGCGAATACTTTGATACAAAATGCCACATGCTGAATATGCATAAGCATCACTATCATGATTCGTATTTCAATTAAATAATTGAAACGAATTTGTATCTACATACAATACAACGGTAAAGACTGAACTGTAGTAATAGGTACTTACCTGAGAGCAACACAGAGTCTTTCCACGGAGGAGATAGGAATTCTAATATGGTCTGAATGAAGACTATTTTCTATCTTGCTTTGTAGTTCATCAAAAGATTCCGTCGACATTCGAAAATAGTTGAAATAAATTCCGTTCGTCATTTCTTAATTTGGCATGTAATGTTACAAATGGGCCATGGGGTACCATTGTCAAACATAGGGAATAAACTCACATTGTCCTACTACACCTTCTCTTTTTTCTCCACATTAGTGATCTTTTCATGCACAATGCGTCAACAACGCGTTGCTCCATACTTGTACGATACATTTTGAACTGACCATACGTATTCATGTAAAAAAGGGTTTTAAGCTAGCGTACTGTCAGTCTAGACTGCTATGGACTAGCCGGTCAGTTGCCTGTGTAAAGGTACACACACAAAGAGAGCAGGTTTTCTGCTCACCAGCAGTCAGCGCCTATTAGCGCCGAAAATCTACGAAGCTTTTAAATGATCGTCGTTAACAAAGCGTTTCGGAACTTGTTGCAAGCTTAAATCGGTGTCGACTATTTTACCGGAATGAATTTTTAATTCTTGGTCGCTTGTGTCGGAAGTGGACGTGCGTTTCAAAACATTTCAATGTAATATTATTAATAATAATTTCAAATGTTCAATTGTAAAATGGATGTTGAAAGTCTGATCTCTGTTGAAAGTCTGATCTCTGTTGCCAGTTGCACCACGTTTCTGTTGAACGTTGTTAAATTTTTCTCAAAATATAACTAAACGTATTTAATGTCATTCTCATGTACTGAAAAAAACCGTTCTGTATGTTTCAAAGCTAGAAAGAGGTGATGACATGCTCCATTAACTATGAGCTCTTGATTTAGTGGATGCATTCCATGCCTTGATCTAAGATTTACAAAAGCATTTTCCAATATCAGAAATTCTTCAACAGAGGATGAACTCGACATCTTGCCTCCACAAAATCTAGTTTTTTACTGACAGATGCCAGAAAACCAGTACTCTTCATGTATGTACTAGCGAGAAAATAAACCAGCGACGGTATTCTGCGCCAAAAAATAGGCGCTGGATAACCTGCTTTCTTTGTGTGTGTAGCCTAACAGCTGTTATGCTGCGAATCTGAATCGCTATCTCAGCCTGTGTCAGTTCTGTTTTGAATTTTCTGTGTTTTATTTGTGAATTTTTGCATTCTAATCATTCTATTCATCTATTTGTTGTAAGATGATTAACAAGGTTTATCAACAAGTTAATTAATTTAGCGTAATTAGTCATGGAGGTAGGTCATAATTCAATAAAATCAATTATTTGTCAGTCTGTTAATCAAGATGGCAGCATGGAGCCAATAAGGAAAACCAAACCAATAACTGAATCTGAAAATATTATGGACTGTTGTGATACAATTTTAAAGTTGAATATGAATATTTGCAATATTTCTAGGATGCTGTGCTCATGGAAGGATTTTGAAAGATATTTTAGAGAAGATATAGTGGTGTCATAAAATCATTGTGACTGACGAATTTTGGAAAACATTGGAACTAAAGAAGACCCATAACAGAGTTTGAAACACTATGCCAAAGAAAGCTTTCAGTTGGTGAGCATTCATTGAATATACACAATCAGAAGAGATCGTGTAAAATTACTTTTAGCAATAAATCAAACTGAAATATATTTTTGATGAAAGTAAGGGTGAATATGCCCTAAAAGGCTTGAAGTGTGTTACTATCCTAAGAGGAAATAATGAAATTGACATCTTATTCATTCCATATCAACTGAAATTATAAATTCCAGATGCATCACGATAATAAATAATGACAAAGACTTCAGTAATATAGTTTCTAAAAAGCTGAAGCAAGCTAGTTTGAGATAGAGAGCACTGAAAACTGGAAATGGCTGAGTACGGTTCTAATGAGCAAACCTTAGTGACAAATATATTTATTTTTTGTATTGTTTATTGTTACCACAATGTCCATTATTGAAATATTAAATATATGTTTTCTATTGGAGATCATACTGTATCCATTCATAGTTTCATCTAGATTTCGGACACGTTTTGTTGAAATGTGTCCAGGATGGTTTTGTTTAAATGTGTCTAGGAAGGTTTTGTTGAAACGTGTCCAGGACGGTCTTGTTGAAACGCGTCCAGGACGATTTCGTTGAAATGTGTCTGGAACGGTATTATTGAAACGTGTTGAGGACGGTTCTGTTGAAACGTTTCATGAAACTTCACCGAAGTAAGACATTTACATTCTCTGGAACGTTTCTGAAACTCCAGAGAAACTTGAATGGAGGGGTTTCAGTTATCCATAACACGTTTCCGATACTGAAATATGTTGAGTGGGATACCAAATGCTGAATTCAATATGGAGTTGCAAATGGCCAAAACAATAATATCAGTATTTCGTCAAAGGTCACTGTGGTAACTTGATTAGTCACGTTTCGAAGTTTATTTGTATCTTCAATCAACTCGATCACAACGTGGCGAAAAATTGTCAATCCTTAAGAACATTATTGACGTCCGAATCGGAACTAATCATAATCTAGGGGATATCTATGTGTGCTTTCAACAAAATGGCTCAAAATTGCGTCATTCGCGAATAGTACGTGATAATTTGTATGCAACTTTGCCACTCAGATACAGTGTGTCCCACTTTAAGCAGCCACACCCTCATAGTTCATTGAGAATGAAATAATTTGAAAACTTTTTTTTTTTCTTCATATTATAGTACCCAGAAATACCTACCTTTATGTTGATGAAACATTCGTATATCCATTTTCCACGGCTAACTATAACGAATTGAAAAGTGAAAAAGTAGGGAAAACATTTTAGGGATTTTTTCATAACAAAATTAACATTAATTCCAGTTTAGGAATACTCTCAAACCCCTAGATCACAATGCTTGAATCAATTGATTATACAGGGTGTCATTTGTAGCTGGCAATGTGATTATATCTTTTTTATCAGTAATATATTTGCCTAATTTTCAATATTTCTTTACTTTTTACAAAATTAACAAAAATATTCATTTTATACTGCGAAAAATAGCCAAATATTACTCTTCCATCGCAAACTGTGACCACTTGAATCGTGAAAAATGGGTGAAAAATTCATTACGGATCTTTTATTGAAAAATTAACCTCAACTCCTGGTTCTGGAATGACCCAGAACCCCAGAACTCAATGCTGAATCATCAGAATATACAGGGTGTCATACGTAGCTGGCAATATCACCAACTCTTATTCATCCATAATGCTCGGTTGATTTCAAAATAACTTTTTTTGTAACAAAGTTCCCAAAAATCATCCACCACCACTGTAGAAAGTAACCAAGAATCACTTTTTCATCGGTAACTATGACCAACTGGAAATTGAAAAATTGGGAAAACATATTATGGATTCTATTATCACTGAACTAACATCAGATCATGGATCAGAATACTCTGAAACCCCCAGATCTCAATTCCTAAGATATGCATATGGTGTTTCATCTGTATATGGCAAAAGTTCAACTCCTAAATTGACAATTTTGGAAATTATTGCACCTATCAATTTATTCCATTTCCGCAGCTGCAAATTTAAATCAATTTATAATATTGGTATCAGCAGATGACTGGAAGATTAGGATCTAAGAGTTTTAGAGTATTCTGAATCCATTTCCAATGTAAGTTCAGTGATACATTTTCCCCAATTTTCACTTTTTAGCTGATAATAGTTAGCCACGAAAAAGTGATGCTTTTTTACATTCTGCAGTGATAATGGAATATTTCTGGGCTCTTCGTCACAACAGAATACATTTTCGAAATCATCCCGAGAATTATGGATGAATGAGAGTTGGTGCTATTGGCAGCTACATATAACACCCTGTAAATTTCAATGATTCAGCATTGAGTTCTGGGGTTTTTGGACATTCCAAAACCAGGAGTTGGGGTTAATTTTCAATAAAAGATCATTAATTTATATTTCCCAATTTTTTACTATTCAAGTGGTCACAGTTTGCCATGGAAAAGTAGTATTTGATTATTTTTCGCAGTATTATTTGCATATTTTTGTGAATTTTATGAAACGTGAATTTTTTTTGAAGATTAAGCAAATATTATACTGATGAAAAAGAGTTGATCAAATTTATAGCTACAAATGACACCCTGTTCAATCAATTGATTCTAGTACCGATATTTGGGGTTATGAGGGTATTCTGAAATAGAACTTGATGTAAGTTTTGTGATAAAAGAATCCCTAATATGTTTTCCCCAATTTTTTATTTTTCAATTGGTCATAGATAGCAGTGGAAAATGGGCATACGGATGTTTCATCTACATGAAGGTAGGTAGTCCTCAGTAATATAATTTGAAGAAAAAAAAAATTCAAATTGTTTTATTATCAATGAAATATGAGGGTTCCCAAAGTGGGACACACTGTATATTAAGCGGGACAGTAGCATGCCCAGCTAGATATCCGTAACAGAACCAGTTGGATTTTTGATTGGGTAACCTTAATCCACCCAAATTTGTAAAATACTCACTTTCTTTATTCGGAATAATTTGCATTTCTATTGTCCTGGCAGGTTTTGATGACATTGGTATATCTGGAAATAAATAAAGAAATGAGATAACCGAATATTGGGCTTTGAAAATAATGAATCAGTGATGAAACGGATCTCCTTCAATTAAATGCATTTTGCGGTTTAAACAGTGTCCAAAAACTAAATTTCATGCGTCAAAGTTCAATTTTCTATGTGTATATGCATTGACAATAATGTGATACCTATTCATTTTGAAATCCTTCGAGTTCATTTGTCTTTGTTGTCTGGGTATTTAATAGTGAATATTGTTCAGACAAAATCGAAATTCCTCCAGAATACCAGTTGAATTTTTTTTTCTTCATTCGCATTTTCACCGTCAAACAATGAGGAGAAGAGAAACAATGTATTGAGAATGAAGGAATCTACATAAAATGAGGTGTTTTCTATACAAATAAATGCATTCGAAAATAAATGTGAACCATATTCGATTTTCATTCTGTTCACGAATTTTGATAAATGTATATAGAATAGAATAGAATAGAAATTTATTGATACTTAGCAACAAACAGAATGATTTCCACTTACATGTTACACAGTTGTTAAGAGTTTCTTAATACATAAAATTCATTGAATACAATGATACATTTAAAAAATACCACAATAATAATGATAATGTAGTAAAAGATACAATAAAAGTACAAAATACAAAACTACAGATAGAGATAAGATAATGTAGTTACAAATACCATAAATCAGTCAAGAACGATAAAATCAAATATGCAATGATCAGAGAAGATACAGGTACATTTGAGCATTCGAAATAATTTTCCCTCTGTAATATTGATTATATCCAGATCACAGTCTTTCACCATTTCGTTAACGGTCTCAAGACATTGTTGAAGAGGAGACAAACTGTTCGAGACACGAAATAAATCATCTCTTCTTCTGAGTCCTATGTCAGGCACGATAAAATCAATGGTTCGGAGAATTTCAGGTACTTTCTATTTTCTAAAAAAACGAAAATTACTTCCGAGGACTAACGTCGATCTTTCAATGGTGGGACATTAAATTCTGAGCAAATCCAGAAAAAATTCATTAAATTACCATCTCTACAATATATTACAGGCGGAATTGAAGTCATCAAGTATGCACTCATTCAAAAATAAAATGAAAAACTTACTCTTGACACACTGCTTTTATAACACAGAAGAATACATTGTAAATTTCAGATCGTATAGAGAATAAAACTCATCTCACCAAAATTCCATTCTGTGTATGTTACGTTTATTGTAACTCATCTTTTTAACAATATTTTTTACAGTAATTTACAATATATTTTTTACACTATTTGTTATATTTGTCATGTCAACTATATTTTATATTTAAATAATTCAATATTAGTATTGTCGCTGTTATGACGTGCTACAAACATGTACTTGTAATGTAGTCAAATAAAATACTCTACTCTAAGAGATGGCTGGAGTAAGATATAAATAAGAGCTTGTGTTTCCTTGTGTTTCCTGAAGGAAAGAGTTCTTAGTAATCGTTTTTGGATTTTTTCTTTCATATCGAAATATAAAAAAGTCATTGGATTCCAAATGACACATCCATACTCTAGTTTGGATCGAACAATGGAATTGAACAGTATTGAACAAGTATCGTGACTGAATTCACGACTAGATCTCAAAACAATGCTCAATTTCCTAGAACATTCCTACAGTTAGTATTCAATATGCCTAGAGAAATTGAACACACCAAAGAAAAAGATACCAAGATCTTTCATCTCATCGATTGTCCGCGGACTGGTGCCATTAATGTAATAGTCGTCGACAGTAGGTGATCTCTTCCGTGTGGAACTCTTTTTTTTGTATTTAGCTTCGTTGAGAGATAAGTCATATAGGAGAAATTGAGAATTCCCAATATACTGGTCGAAGTCGTTAACAAATAATACGAAGAGGAGAAGTCCCAAAATCGATCCTTGAGGAACGCCTGAGGCAACGGTGAATTCGAAAAAAAATGCATTGTTGAACCGTACAAATTGAATTATGTTCGACAGATAGCAGTACAAGAAATCGAGAGTGTTATTTGTGAAACCGAATACTTTTAATTTCAAGATCAAAACCTCATTGGCAACTCTGTCGAACGCCTTGGCCAGTTAGTGTATATTACGTCTACTTGGCTGCCATTTTTCATACCATTTGTCACAAAATTGATAAATATGCACAAATTGGTATGGGGCGTAGCAGAAGTTTTTAACGATTATGACATTTTTTGAAAAAGCAATAATAAAAGAATCTCCATATGCTGTAAATATTGCAGATACTATATACAGGTACATACTATATACAGGTATAAACCTAACCTACTGGGAAGCCCGGATTGAAGGACACACTAGTATTATTTGAGTGAACCAGTGGAAGGTATAGCCAAAGTTGCACATTCACCTGATATTGATTAAAATAATACAAAAATAAAATTTACGAGGTTGAAATATCATAGCTCTAAAACATATATCAATCTGGATCTTTAACACACTCATAGTTCTATGGGCCCAATACGATAATAAATACTGCATCAACCATTGTGTAGTAGATGGAAAAAACTCCCAATATTTTCTCCCTGAGGACTATAAATACAAAAACTCAAAAAAACTTGCCTTCTAATTCTCACCACCGGGTATGAATAACGAGGTTCTGAAAATGTGTCACGGTGCGCAATCTTCACTAAGAATGTCCCAGTTCTTTCTAGAAGTTTCAGAATTTTCTAGAGAGTTCAACAATATCCTGGAATGTCCATTTAGTGGTTTCTCACCCTCCTGCCCTTCCAGAACGCAACTGACATCTCAGAGCTCCTTTACAGTTAACGAACTATCGAGAACTTCACATGAGTGTCTTTCAATTTTACTGAGGCTTCTGTTTTGGGATATTACACGGTTTTCTAGAATTATCTGGTTCCTTCCCGAAGCTTCGTGAACATTATAGAGTTTTTTTTTTGATATTATAGAAATTCACACTGAGTTTCATTTCCGAGATTTTCAGCAAGAATATTCCGGAGATTCTGCTCTGGTTCATTCCACTATTTTCTTGAATTTTCCAGAATATTTTAGAAGCTTCAGAAATATTTGATAGTATTCTCTCTTGTATCCTGAAAAATTCCAGAGAGTTCCACTGCCACGCACTACCTCTGATGGCTCCTGAAGGGCTGCGTCATCAGTTGGGGCCTGTGCCCTACACGCTCCCTGCCTCTACACTGTGTCAAGATTTTTTGCAATATTTTGATATATAAAATCAAATGTTCCAACAGAAGTTCAAACTCTTTCGATTGATGATTTATTTGGTTTGTGGATACTCAGGTTGAATTAATGAGAAAAGAAAACTACTACTTTCATCCAATTCTCCTTCGTTCATTACTACTAGTTACTTAGTAATGGTGTAGTTACTACTTACTAGATTTTGTTGTTATTGTTATTTCCGTAAACCGATTGCACTCCTACGCGCAACCCTCGGAAGTCTTCGAGAGACTTGTGTGAGTTAGGAAAGACGCAGCCCTTACCTTTTAACGTGTGATGCCATGCACGAGACCGGTGAATCGGTGGATCGAACCCACGACCCTACGCTTGCGAGGCGTACGCTTTTACCAGCCGACCACCACGGCCATATGATTGTATAAAATCCGAAACCTGTCGAAACAAATAAAATTATAAAAATATTTATCCTTCATCAAGCATAATTGAACATAAATACGCATAACACAATACAGGAACCCAATGCACACATACACGTGCGATGTACCTTCAAATGTGGTAGCTGACGTTGAGCAAACGTTACTCGTTGATTTCGCAACGTGACTTTCGTAACCAAAATTAAATCAAACGTTGATTCAACCATTATCAATCATGTCTTTATCGGGCTTACACAACATATATTCAATTAGAACTAAGAGACGTTACATAAACGAACATCCATCAGTTACGATGAAAAGCAACTACTTCGTTTACTTGATTTATGCAGAACTAGTCTTGTTTGGATAACTTCAACGTTCATTCAACTGGATATATACATTGTAACAAGTACGTCGCTGCAGCCACCATTATGAAACTTGTTCTTATCGTGGTTTCTCAATGCGTGATGAACAGAACTGAGAAATATTTCATTAACGTTGAATATGACTCTATTCAACAACCCGAAGTTAAGCAACCTATTTTCTAGGATTCCGTAACTCTTTTCTCTACGGTTTTTGAAAGTTATGAAATTTTATTATTTCAAAACACCGCAACTTCGCGTAACTTCGAGATAACCATTTTGATTTCTCATTTATCAACGCTGCTTGGACTGATAGAATACAACTAACAGATACGTTGAAAATCAGTTGCTTTGTTCACTTGATTTGTGCAGAACTAGTTTTCTTTGGACCACTTGAAGGTTTATCCAGCAGGATGAATACATCGTAGCGAATATGTTATTGAAACGACCATTATAGTCTGGGTGCCGAATGCCAAACGATAGGGTTACCTTGTTTTGAGGTATGAATAGAATGTATTCACTGTTTTCGAATAAGCATTCAATGTAGATTTGAGCAATTTGAGTAATTCAACATGGCGTCCAAGGTGGCGCCCAAAAAATTGAAAATTTTGTTTCGACGCGGTATTATCATGTGGCACATCGTTTTATATGTGTTTTAGGTCAAGGAAGCAGAATTCAACGTAATTTCTGGTGAAAAATTAATGTAAGGGTGATTACTTAAAAAAACTTTATTGAACAAAATTGAAAAAAACTCCATTTTAATGCTTTGAGTGAGAAATCAAGAAACTGTTTTAATTGTTGACTTGAGGATGCTGAACATGAACAAGATTCATTTCAAATTGTCACATAGGACATAAATATCTAGACAACTCGATTCAAATGGATAATTATAATGACTTGTATAATCCATAAATTCCTTACCTATCAATAGCGTACAATTTTCAGAATTTGTGATTAAGTTTTCAATTTGAACAACTCTGTAATCTGTTGAAATGAAGTAAGAGTCAGAGATAGAGTGACTTCTGGTACAAAAAGTGAAAGTTTGAAAAACCACTTTTTTTAATTGTTTACAAAGATTGAGTCCATTCATAATGGGACCACTTGTGTGTTGCAAGGAATGTTGCGGAACGTTTTGTTGAAATGAAATACTGGGTTCTGAAACATTCTATTTTTCTTTTATTCTTCTGTAAATTTGTGCTGCGGGATTTATTGGAGACCGCACTAATTGTTTTAAATGTCCAAGATAATTCTCGGAAGGAATTGCTGAAATATTATCAAGAGGGCCAAAAGCTCTAACTTCTGCTTCTAGGTGGCATAAAGCGTACACGTTATGTACTAAGAACTCAGTTCCATAAATCTTTTTAGAATGTGATATGAGTACATCTAGAAAATTTGAAGGTGCATCTGTTCTGATTATTGAAATATGTCTCCTACATAAGAAAATTGTTACAGCACAATGTAATACGAGAAAGTGTTCATATACTGCCAAATTCACAATGCTCTCTAATACAACAGGACCTACATAAATTAGGAATGTGCGAAACTCAGTAGCTTTCCAGCGTGCTAACTCTGTTAAGGTTCTTGGCTTTCTATTGAATTCCACAGGTACAAAGTTCCTTAAGAGCGCTAGTCTTTCTGACATTTGCGATGTATATTTATGAGGTAAACGCACAGACAAATTACCAGATACCCACATATTCAACAATTTCTTAGTAACTCCTAAGCAAACAGCATGCATATAGTCTATTGGAAATTTAGTTACCATACCTACGCCCAAATCTATAAGTGGGGATACACCCGTATGGTGATTCTCATCATCTTGAAGTAGAAAAGAATTGTCTGTTCTTCTAGCTGCAGTAGTTCCTACAAAAATCATTCTTCCCTGGTAGTCACCTTCTTATGTACTCTTATCACATGATGAGTATCCAGTGTGTGATTTGGTACACTTAATATAAGCCCGAGCAGGTGTATCACATACAAAGCTATGAATTTCAAAATTAAACAATGTGTTATTAAATAAATATCCATTTGTCAGCAAATCAGTCATTTCATTTATAAAATCATCAAGATAAGCACGAAGTGGTTTGGGTTTACATGTCCCGCAGTAAACACCAACCACAAAAGGAGATTTAGTATTTATAATAAGACATAAAATTGGCTATAGTTGTATGCTATTACTGTGAAATAATGGTAAACCATCTATATTGAAACTGAGTTTGATATTTTTGTCAAAAGAACTACATTTAGTAAGGTCAGTGAGCAATTTCTGCAAACCAAATTTTAAATCAATATGGACATATACACCATTATTGTCTAGATGTTTTTCAAGTGCACTCCTTGATGGTGTGTGAAGTAGAGTTCGGCAATCTAAAGGCAGTTCTGGGTGATATGGATGAAGAATATGTAATAAATCAGTTACATCAGAATGAGATATTGTACGTTTTGCACTAGCCCAATGGGCTAATGATGACTGTAAATCAGAATCAATAGCGGTTGGATTATTTCTGGTTTCATTTAAAAATAATGCACCATTTGAAAATGGAGAGGAATCAATTTCAATATTGGAAGAATCTTCATTTTCTTCAGGTAGTTCTTGTACAAACTCATCTACCATTATACTATTTAAATTTTGAGGAAAAGGCTGAACATTACCATCAACAGTATGAGTTGAATTGGAAATATGTACAGTATGAGAAGTATCACTTTTTATCTCATTTACGATAGTCTGAACACCTGTTGTTACCCTACGATAAAATTGTCTTTTACCTACAATACTTTTTCGTTGCATTTTGTTTTAATTTCACCGTCTATTCTGTTCTCCTTCTCTTGTTCAGCCGCTCTGGTGCATGCTTCAGCCATACCTTTATTGCATCTTCAATTTCTTTTTCGGTTGCATTGGAGATACTGGATTTTACAGAATCTGCAATCAATTTTTCAATATTAATAAACTGCTATAACAACATTCATGCTAAATGTCAATATATAAAAGAGTTTTATTATCACCAGTCATGCAGAAAAAATATAAAACTCACCTATAAATAGTTTATTCAGATTCAAATTTGAGATGGAATGCTTATTTCTGGAGCCACAAAAGTTGAATTCACATGATGCTGAATTTGTTAACATTTGCCTTGAAATACTGTTTGTTCTTGATGAAATATTGTTTCCCCCTAATGATATTAGGTATGAGCTCTAAACATTTAGAAGTAATTCAATAAGGTTTTCAACTTTTTCTTTATTTTTTTAACAAAGCACTGAAGTTCTCCTTGTGGGATAAATAATCTTCAAGTTTCCCAACTTCATTCAAACCTGTGTAGGGTAATTCTACAGGCAATTCGGGCATGCCAGTTGAGGTAATTTTCTGACTACCTGACCCAGTCACACTAGATTTCAATAAATTTAATATTTCTTTATTTTGTTCTCTAATGAATACCAGATTTTCCAAAAGTTTCCTTTGCACTGAAAAAATATTTAAATGTATAGAACACACCCAAACACACAATTTAAATGTATATACAGGGTGACCCAGGGTTAAACCGCCAAACGTTTGGGATCGGTTTTTACGTGAAAATAAAATTTTGCAACTCATATGCGTTTTCCAATTACAGGGTGTTACAGTTTTTAGAAAGAATCAGTTTTTCATCAATAAATCTCGAATTAATTAATTAACATGTCACAGGATGTCAAACTTTGATACAAACTCATTTGTTATCAAGATTGTGCCCGGCTACCTTTGATCTGATTTTTGGGTTTTCCTGTTACAAGCAGGAAAATGGTTTTGAAATTGTTTCTCAAAGATGAATCCAGATACGAAAAACTTTTTTGATTCTTCAACCAAAAAAATAACATGCGTAAGAAAACAGTGGCGCACAATAATTTGTCCTAGTATTAATTAGTAAGATTACCCTCTAGGACGCCAATGGACATAATAATTTTATTTCAAGTACACCAAAAGGGGCCATTTATTTTCTCAAATAAACATGCCAAGATTTTTCAAAATCAGCAAAAAAGTTTTTGAGTATTTAATGAAAAATTGATTTTCCATTTAAAATTTGATATCCTGTAGTATCTCGAAACCGAAGCAAGTTAGGAGACTACCTTATGGGAAGAAAAAATCTTGTTTTTACCCAAGAAACCAATCCCACGCGTTTGGCGGTTTAACCCTGGGTCACCCTGTATATACAGAAATACTGAACCAAACATCAGGATCATTTGAATTAGGAAAAATAATATTAGAAGCGTTTTCAGCCCTTCAATTTCATTAATTATTATGAAATTATAAAGGTATATATGAAGCAAACGAGTACTTTCATAAGAAATATTTATATCCTGCCTGATCCATGGGTGGGCTAACTATGTAGTACATAATCTCGAAGTATGGCCCAGTATTTGTAGGTCTTTCGTAATATACCTGACTGGTCTGTATTGATCACAGATAGTTCATCCACTGTAGCTCCCGACTGAGTGATACACCTCTGTGTTTCTTTACTGGAAGTAGAACATGTGTTGCCAGAGCTGGTTGCCCTACTGACGGGGGAATGGCTCCTTTGTGTCCACCCAAGTAACCTCCTTTTCTCATTTGATGATGCATATGATTGAGAGCAGCTTGACTTCTGACTGTTTAATAGAACGGAAGAACTCAAGTCAATGGGTCTTTTCACATCAGTCTTCCCTACAACAGAATATTACGTATTGAGTCGAGATTGAACGTCAACCATTGAGCAACAAAAAAAAACACGTGAAAACTAAATGAAAAAAAAATTATCTAGAGAAAAATGTTATGTAAAAAATAGTATAAGTTTATCAACAGGATTGTTAAATGATCAGAGTTCTTTGATACATACTTTTTAAAAGCAGATATATTTACAGATCCTGGCTGCAAAAACAACACTCATATCTGAGAAGACTAACACAAATACTTTTAAATACGAGTTTAATACCTACGCACTTGAGGAAAGAATATTTACTCCTGGTTAATTTGTCAGTCTAATAGGCTACACCACACAATTATAAATCAACTACAACTAACCTGGTATTTCCTTCATGAAAAATTTTGGTGGTCTCTCATATTCTTCAGATTCGTTCTGCTCACCATCACTACTACTTTCAATTACCAGACGTTTGGGCTTCTTAACCTGTCTGCGAGTAGTTTTGATAGCCTCATCCCCTGTGTTTATGTCACTAAATTCTTCAGCCAGTTTCAATTTATGTTTTGTTATTTCCAAATCTTCTGTAAATAGTTTGATAAAAATGTTTCATGTCAAAATTATAGGAATAGGAAAAGGCATGTACCAGTTGTGTGCATAAAACAGTCGTACAGTAGTGCACATTTCCCTTATCACATTATCAATTTTCTTGGTATTACTGTAAGAAATCACAAGAGACTTAGATTTGGCTTTCTCTACAGGAATACCAAGAAAACGGACAAAGTGATACTTTTTCATGCACACACTACATTCAATTTGAATTTACATAACTGGAAAATAAAACATATAATTATTACAATGATTCCGCATTTGGCCACTAACAAAAAATATACATACCTGTTTCATGAAACGTTCGCTTTATCAAGAATTCATCCCAATCAGTAGATGCTGCAGAGAGATTTCGAACCACCCGATTGTATTCTTTCAATGGCGGCCATAATACATTTCGTTTTTCTGGAGTATACCATTTATCTAAAACGACTGCGAGACTGCCATCCTCAAACTCGACAACGTGATACATATTGAATTCCAATAATAGTATCAGCAATCACCACAAAAATTTTATCAACAAGCAAAACTTCACATGTATATTATATTAAAAATTAAAACAATTATTCACACAAAGCACGACGGCGGGCGGACTGAGACGAGCATCGACTCATTTTAACAGACGACAGCAGTGACAGCACAGCAGTGACAGCGACAGCACGAAATAAACGGTCTGTGATTGGTCACTGTAATGGCGGAAAGTTTAAATGACAAGACGGCTGCCGCAAACTGAATTGAAAATGTTAATTACGAGCTAATAATATAAACCTGATCTGCTGATCAACCTTATGTCAACAGGACAACCATGTAAAGTTATTAACTATTCATCCAAAATTGTTAATAACATCAGTAGTAGTCCGACCGCTAATTTCGTGCATTTTACTGAATATAGGAGAGTATGAATGAGGCATGGGACATCATTGGTCAGAGCTTGGTTCGCACTGGCCAATGATAGCTTGTACAACAGTTCTTGATGCACGCCTTTTTGAATTCGTATGATGATGGATAAGACACGGCTAAAGACATCAATTTATTTTAGTAGAGTTATAATATTATGACATGACATAAGACTGACATTCTCATCCAATAATAATAATCACAATAAATAATAATGACCTGTGAGTAACGTCTAAATGACTACATATTTGTGATGTGTGATTGACGTTTTAGTTAGTACGTCTAAATCACGACATTTTCGGGTCATGTGACGTCAATGACTATAAAAGACCATATATTGACGTACAAATGACGTCACATTGTTACCTGAGTGCCGGCTATGCATGGAGGATGATGAAACGGCTGAACACATTCTGTGTACATGCCCTGCAGCGGCCAGAACCAGATTCTCAATATTTGGCGATACGACAGTAAGGCCAGAAAACCTGGTAAATTGTTCTCCCAATGCATTCCTCAATTTCGTCAAGAGATTGGATATACTGGGAGAAATATCACCATAGGGTGAGCCACAATAGGCCATTGGCCGCAGTGGAGGGCCTGATACGGGCCCACTCACGTTCAAAACCTAAACCTAAAAACCTACCTGAGATAATTTTTCTTCAGAGTCACTTTCATTTATTGATTGAGCTATTTTGGTATTTGGATAAGAGCACGTTTCCTCTTCATGTGAGCATCTACATAATAAGCTACATGAAATATTATTTGCCCTACAGTTACATATATTATAGTAACAGGGTTGTGCAGATCTGCATGGAAACTTCGTCATTGCTTTAATATAGTCTGGTGCAATTGTAGTATTTTGTATAATTCAATATAATACATAATGAATACAAAATAAGAATAGAACTAAATGTGCGATTTAGTGCCTTCCTCCTCATAGGAGAGAACAACGGCCTCTCTGCTCACAAGCGATTCAGATGAAATTGAAGACACTCGTGAATCGAATCAAATCAAATCCTTTATTTTCCTTAAAATTGTTAGGTTTTTTTTTTTTTTTTTTTTTTTTTTTTTTTTTTTGTGGGGGTTCAGGAACTTCATATTGATAATGCACCTAGTTCTGAAAAATAGAATCATTCATTGAACCAATGCTGGCTACGAATTTATTTACACACATTTACATAAATCAGGACATGGTTTCTTCCAGCGGAATGATCAAATATCAATAATCCAAAGAATTATTGGGTAGGCTTCAAAAAGGCTGATATCATGAGCCAAAACACAATGGATTCTCTTTAACAATGCTAGAGCTTTTATTTTCAAATCAAGCAAATCTCATTTTCAATAAAATCATAAAAATGAACTTACTTTGACTTGCAACTTCTCACACAGGCACGTGCAATTCAATGTACCTCATCTCAGTACTGTACATATAATAACACCTTACTTCTCACACAGGCACGTTAGTAGTTATTATATTTTCAATACAGCTCACAGACATGTAACTTCTCACACAGGCACGTTACAAGTCCTTCGCTTCTCGAAAATCCAACAAAAGCAGGCAACTCCTCACCAAGCCACGTTGCAAGCCAAAAAAACACTCAAATCAGTCTGATAATAGGTAACTTCACACACAGGCACGTTACAATCATCAGGCTAAAATGAAAACAACGGTGATGTGCAACTTCTCACACAGGCACGTGCAAATCACCGAATAACATGTAACTTCTCACACAGGCACGTTACAATGTCCTAGGTTTTTCGAAAATCCAACAAAAGCAGGCAACTTCTCACAAAGGCACGTTGCAAGCCAATAAACACTCAAATCAGTCTGATAATAGGTAACTTCACATTCGTCTGTAGACAAGAGTAAAGTAGACAGCTCTAGTTATCAGCTCCGAATTAATATACGTATTTTCGATAAATTCATTTGATATTGTAAGGTGATAAAGTGAGTTAGTGTTCAGTATAAAAACTGTAAGTAGTTGTTTTTCTACTCTGAAATAGTAAATAGTCCACTAATATCCGGACAAAAGTATTAACTTGCTCGCTGGAAACAGCAGATACTGAGTGCAGAGTCAGGGCCGTATTCAGGAACCGATGTATATCATCGTCGAAAACTCCTCTGAATGAATATCAATGAGCCAGGGGTTTCTGACTACAGGAGCCCCAACACATCTACATCGGACACCCCTACAGAAAACCAACCAAACATGTCATACTCAACAGTAGTAAGCCAACAACAAACGCCACAATTTCCAGAACGAGACCAAGCAGTTATTTTCACCTCCAAAACTGGAATCAGAGTGCAAGAATATATTTTGGCATTAGGCAAATTGATTACACCCAGAAAAATTTTATTTGCATCAAAAATTTCGAACAACATAATCTGTATCTATTTATCAAATCGCGAAACCGTTGACGAATTCATGAACACAAGAGGATACATTGTAGTAGAAGAGGAAATCATTAGAGCAAGGAGGCTCATAACACCATCAGAGCGGCTCATCATATCCAACGTATGCCCTTCAATCCCACATACCATACTAGAACAGAAGCTCTTACAAGTCGGAATCAAACTACTCTCACCCATAACTTTCCTCAGAATCAACATGACCGACCCTCAATACTCTCACATACTCAGCTTTCGCCGACATGTGTACATAACTCCACCAGAAGATATCTCAATGCCAGAATCAGTGACAATAGAGTACGATAATACACCTTACCGCATCTTCTTATCCAGAGATAATCTCACATGCTACAACTGCAAGCAGCCTGGTCATATTTCGACACAATGTACTGCCCCCCAAAGTTCAAATAGACAAGACCAATCACAAAATCTTTCTTCTGTATCAACATCAGATCAACTACTTTCCGAACCAGTTATTCCTGACAAATCGTTACTTCCAGAACCTTCTATCCCTCAAGAACCGGCCACAAATACTCCGTCTCAGAAAAGAAACTTATCCGAGACCCTGACTCCAGATCTCAAAGACAATCAAAACTCTCCATCATTTGACCCATTCCTCATACCTGACACAAAAACACTGAAAAAGCATCGACTGAGTTCATCAAGGGAAAATATAGCTGCATCAGTAGAGGAACAACTGTTACCAGCCAAACAGATGATCGAGAAGGGAGCGGATTCATTTGTTATGAGTTACTCTCAGCTGAAGGACTTTCTAGAGAATGTACACGGAAACAGTGACCCTCTCAGTATCGCCAGAGAGTATACAGATGATATCTACGGGGTAATAAGCATGATATCGAGAGTGTACTCATGTTTCACCGAGCGCAGTATTAAAGCAAGATGCACAAAACTACAAAAAAAACTCAAGAAACAGTTAGCGGAAGAACAAGGTACTTCTAAACTCACTACGTCTGATACCGAAAGTGAGGAAGCATCCTCACAAGAAACTTACTGAAAACCCATACACAATAATAATACCAATAATAAGAAGAACTAAATAAAAATAAATTTATACTTCAATGGAATATCAACGGCTTATACACTCACCTCGAAATGCTCAAAATACTCTTATCAGAATATGAACCTACTGTTATTTGCCTCCAAGAGACCCACTTGAAGGATAACCACACATACCAGATGAAAAATTATAGCTCATTTTACAAAAACCGAATACAGCAAATTAGAGCAAGTGGAGGTGTTGCAATATATGTGAAAAAATCAGTGAATGCAGAGATCATCCCTCTGGCTACCGAAATAGAAGCAGTTGCAGTTAAAATAAAACAAGCCAATGAAATAAACATCTGCAATATATATATCCCTCCCAACGAGGAAGTCTCTTACGCAGAAATATCTGGACTGTTCCAACAAATACCGAAACCAAGAATTATCCTAGGAGACTTCAACGCTCATAATATCCAGTGGGGATGTGCCGCAACAAACACCAAAGGTCGAATATTGATGGAAGCAATAGAGGAGGACAACTTGATAATACTCAACAATGAGGAAATAACCCGGCTCAACCCTACTGGCATTTCAAGTATTCTGGATCTTACTATCTGCGACCCCTCTATCGAAGGCAGATTCAATTTTGAAGTCCTTCCTTACTCGTATGGGAGCGACCACTTTCCGATACTATTATGTAACAATCGTAACGAAAACGAACGACAAGCTATAATCGCTAAATGGAGGCTGAAGAACGTAAACTGGGACTTATTCTCCACCACCATCGAAAATAAACTGGAGAACTTTCAAATAACAGAGGACATCAATACCGTAGTACAACATTTCACGACCATCATCATCACATCAGCACAACAGATCATTGGGAAAACAAAAACCATCAGAAACAAAACTCCCGTGCCATGGTGGAATAGGGAATGTGATAATGCCATCAAAGCTTCCAAGAACGCTTTAAATAGGTTCAAGAGAAACAAAACCGTCGATAACTGGATAGTCTTCAAAAGACTCAGGGCAAAGTCCAGGTGGATTACCAAAAAGAGCAAACGCGACTCCTGGGCAAGTTACACATCCTCCATCAACTCATCCACTCCAATAAAAACAGTTTGGAACAAAATCAACAGAATTAATGGCAGGAACATAAGTTTTGGAATAAATGCACTAGAGCACGAAGGATGTAATATGACCAACGCAGGGGACATAGCAGAAATACTCGCAGACACGTTCCAGAAAAACTCTAGTGACATAAATTTTCCCGAAGATTTTCTGAGAAGGAAGAGGGCGATTGAAGCTGTTGATATACCAGATATGAATCAGGAAGAAAACTCTCTCAACAAAGAAATAAGTAGTGATGAATTGTATGACTCGCTAAAGGACTGCAAAACTTCTAGCCCCGGCCATGACGATATTCCATTTATTTTTCTGCATAAACTTCCACCAAAGGCGACAGACATTCTTCTCAAGATCTACAACAGAATTTGGATAGAAGGATGTTTCCCAGACACATGGAGGGAGGCAATAATAATACCAATAATGAAGCAGAACCAACCTAATACGAGTCCAGAGTCCTTCAGGCCAATTTCACTAATTTGTACAATGTGTAAGCTACTCGAAAAAACTATAAACCGAAGGCTTATATGGTATTTGGAAAAATATGAGTACCTGGCATCTGAACAGAATGGTTTCCGGAAGACAAGATCTACACTGGACAACCTGATAGATCTCGAAAGTTACGTCCACGAAGGATTCGCAAACCAACAGTTCTGTACAGCAATATTCTTCGATATAAAAAAGGCCTATGATATGACATGGCGTCATCACATAATTCAGCAGATAGTATCAAAAGGAATAAACGGACATTGCTTGAAATTCGTAAGTAACTTTCTAGAATCCAGATACTTCAGGGTGAGAAGCAACGGCGCAATTTCAGCTCTCAGAGAACAACAAAATGGAGTTCCTCAAGGATCAGTAATCAGTGTCACATTATTCCTACTTGCCATCAATGAAATTGCACAACGGATCGAGTCACCGGTACGAATCAGCCTGTATGCAGACGACTTACTGATATACTCAAAAGGAAAAAGCATGTCCATCGTACAAAATAATCTGCAAGTTGCAATTAATAGTATTGAAAACTGGTTAACAACCACAGGTTTTCAGCTGAATGTCAACAAGACTAAATGCATTTTATTTTCTAAGAAATCCACCCTTGCTAAACCCATTCTCAAATTGAACGGAAGCAACATCGAAGTCCTGGATACTGTACAATATCTCGGAATGATGCTAGATAAGAAGCTAAGTTGGGATCCCCATATAAAAAAGCTTGTATCTTCATGTCGAAACAGCTTGAATCTGATGAAAGTACTTTCAAACCATCGCTGGGGATCAGACAGCAAAACACTGCTCTCGGTGTATAGAGCACTGATAAGATCAAAATTAGACTATGGTTCAGTAGTATATGCCTCAGCCGGTAAAAAATTACTCAAGCTCCTGGATTCAGTCCATAACACCGCACTCAGAAACGTTCTCGGTGCCCTGCGTACCACACCCATAGCCAGTATCTACTGCGAATCTGGAGAGCCATCACTATATATCAGACGTCGGTATTTGAGCCTCTGCTTTGCTTCAAAAATTGCCGCCAATACACACCATCCATCGCACAAGTACACATTCTCCAAGAGACTTCAAAACTTATTCGCGAATAGAAGAAGAATTGATCTTCCATTCTACGAAAGAATAAATCGGAACCCCATTACGAATAGGATCCAATTCAACGATGTCGCAGAAACCAGTCCTTCAGATATTCCTCCCTGGATGATCCCAAAACTTTTAGTCAATATCTCTCTCACCCGTTTTAATAAAACAGAAACCCCATCCAATATGATACTTCAGAACTTTCTTTCACTCATATCCCACTTTCCAGATCATAAAAAAATCTACACTGATGGATCAAAATTGGGTGATAAAGTAACGGCAGCGTTGGTAATAGATAACACCTCACAAGCATTTCTACTGCCATCAAGTTTCAGTATCTATAGCGCGGAATTATTCGGCATTCTCCAAGCCGTAGGATGCATAACAAGGCTCGGAATCCAAAAGTCCCTAATAATCACCGACTCGTTGGGGGCAGTACAGTGTTTGCAGCAATCGTATCCCAGCCATCCAACCACTATTCGTATAAGAGAGCAGATATTCCGAACCACAGCTCACTCGAATAGCGAAATAAGAATTATTTGGGTTCCATCACACGTTGGCATTCCAGGAAATGAAGTTGCAGATAGGACCGCTCGTGAAGCAATAGATACACTGTCAGATATCAGCGAACAAAGAGTATGGTATAGGGATATTAAAAGTCAACTGAAATGCTTCATCCAAGAATACTGGCAAATGCAGTGGCAGCAAAACCGCTCCAAATTGATCGAAGTGAAACATTCGGTAAAATCTTGGAACATCTACCCCCCGAATAGACGGCACCAGGTGATTCTATCCAGACTACGGTTAGGCCATACACGCTACACCCATGAACATATTCTCAAAAGAGAACCAGAGAAAATATGTGAATTGTGCACGGTGCCTGTGAGTGTAACACATTTATTAATTCAGTGCCCCAAATATGAAAATCTCAGACACAAACATAATTTGGACCCGGATCTTAAATCCATTTTGAGAGAGAGAGCTGTGATATAACAAATTTGATATCATTCTTAAACGAACTTAATCTGACCGTCAAAATATAGACGCTATTTGAAAACTCGTTAACTTACTAAACATTGGTGCCTTATATAATTGTAAATGTTAACTGTATTGCTGTTGCTAATAACCCTTTGCGGTTGATGCAACTTTATTTTTAAATAAAAAAAAAATAAAAAAAATAGGTAACTTCACACACAGGCACGTTACAATCATCAGGCTGAAATGAATACAATTGTGATATGCAACTTCTCACACAGGCACGTGTAAATCACCGAATGACATGTAACTTCTCACACAGGCACGTTACAAGTCCTTGGTTTCTCGAAAATCCAACAAAAGCAGGCAACTTCTCAGAAAGGCACGTTGCAAGCCAATAAACACTCAAATCAGTCTGATAATAGGTAACTTCACACACAGGCACGTTACAATCATCAGGCTGAAATGAATACAACGGTGATATGCAACTTCTCACACAGGCACGTGCAAATCACCGAATGACATGTAACTTCTCACACAGGCACGTTACAAGTCCTTGAATTTTCGATAGCTGAATAATATATATTCACTTAATTCCAATGTGCAAAACATTACTTTTGTAAACATCAATACAAATATCAACAAGTATTAAATATTCAGTATTGAAGGAATGCTCCGTACCAATGATCGTAAGAGCTAAACACAAATTCTTCAAAATGTTTATGCTGCCACGAACGGAACTCCCACATGATTTTCTTTGTTTAATAATCAACAAGCAATGGAAAGTACACCCAAGAAAAATATAATGAAACATACTGATTCTGAATAACAACCTGCTTTTCTTTTATTGAAAGTAAACTCCAACAATTACTCACTCAAACAGGTATTATAGCCATTTGTCGAAGATAATTCCAAGCAATTTCAAACAAATATAACTCCTACCTTCTATTCCAACCATAGGTATCACTTCAACACAAATTAATATATTTAAACAATCACCCCAAGAACAATGATTTCAGAAACTCAATACCAACTCTCGAGTCAACACCAACTTACTTCCCATTCCCTTGCTATTTTTCTCGCCTCCCGCCAGCCAAATGTTTTTGTCGAAGATCCCTAAAAACCGGCATATGACGGTGCGCGGCACACGACTAATATATACCGGACGTACCATCATAGTTCGGCAATAGAAAACTCCTAACATTCGGCCATACGACTCATAGCTCGTCCCGAGCCAAGTCATTCATTGTCACTTTCAACATCAGTTGGTAGTGATATTTGTCCATCACCTTCACTATCACTTCCTGTGGAGTCCAAGACTTTCCCATCTGGTCCATGGTTTCATAATATGGTCAACAGTAATGGTATTTTTGTAACCATGGACTATGTTGCACATCTCTGTATAGTAACGGGAGATCTCGAGATTTGAAGTAATTGGTACTGTCAATTTAGAACTTGAATGTCAATCACGATTCGAATATAATTAGATAAAATAAAAAACTGTGATATTCTGACCGTTCAGAGTAAGAATCTGAACATTTGGTAACCCCGACATGATACGCGATATGGAGAACATAGACGAGTCGGTGTTGGATTCAACAGCTGTTTATCGGCAGTTTTTGTGGTGCCCAAAAACTTTGGGGATGGTACAAGGACTACAGGGCCTGATAAAAGCATACCACTGCCTGATAGAAGCATACCATTGCCTGATAGAAGCACACCACTGCCTGAAAAATCTGTGCATTCACTTCGAAAACCACCCGTTAAAGAAGAAACAGGAGAAAATACGACACCAGTGGTATCAAACGTTGAAAAAGCAAAATTGAAACAGTGTTCAAGAATTCATACAGTGAGATCCGGATCAAAACATAGCTCTATATTCCCGAGAGAAAGAAAATAGTAGTTCATTACGAGAAGAATAGAGACAGGAATTGGAGATGAAACGACACCAAATTGAACAAGAAGCTCTACAGATCAAGAATTCAAAGCATCTTCAGAATGCAGAGCTTGAATTTCAAAATTACACGAGAACCAGCTAAGCGCCGT
The DNA here is from genome assembly GCA_944452925.2 of Chrysolina oricalcia. Taxonomy (NCBI): domain Eukaryota; kingdom Metazoa; phylum Arthropoda; class Insecta; order Coleoptera; family Chrysomelidae; genus Chrysolina; species Chrysolina oricalcia. The sequence continues at coordinate 29,726,997 of OX101809.2, read as the reverse complement.
CGTAAATGACAGATAAAACCGAGAAAGATGACAGACTAGAAAATCCCGTTTCTTTGTAGGTGAACAATATACCTATTGAAACTGAAAATGTCGTCATAGGTAATTCTCAAAACACTGATATTCAGACGTTATGCAACACTTAGAAGGGCGTGCTAGTGTCTGTAAAAAAAAACGCCAAATAAGACTCCCAGCAGCTCAAAAAAAAATGATGGCTCTACAAGTAGTTGAGAAGGATTTTCCACTCTGATTGGAATCCGCAAAACCGGCCATTATTCTACAAACACCTCACAAATATCTGTACTTTATGTGACTATACAGTTGAGGAGGTCATGACCAAGTTGCATAGAAGTTTGAAAGGGGTTGCAAAATCAAGTGTTGCAGGAATAATGTTGACCGCAGACTTGAAACTGGTTATGAAAACTCTTCAAACGGGATTCGGTAGACCAGATTATATCATCGAGTCGATGATCTCGAAAGTGAAGGGACTTCCATTCATGAAAGACACAAACCTACCAAATACTTATTATTATTTTTTTTCCGAGGTTATTAATAGCATAGTTTCTACCATGAATACATTAAGGACTACGGGACATTTGCAAAATCCTCAGTTGATGAAAGAACTCCTAGACAAATCTCCAGATTCGTTGAATCTGAGCTGGGGAAAATGAAGTCTCACAAAAAGAAGGGGTTTATGATTCAGAAGATTTTTCAAAGTGGTTAGGAGATTGTGCCAATGCTGCTTCGTATGTTAGTATTTCCCAACCATTCAACCAGACTGCAGAAATAGTCTAGACCGAGAAGACCGGTAAGAATTTTCTACAATATTGAAAGGAAGAAAATTGCCGTTTCTACTGTGGAAAAGATTTACACGAAGATATTCGCCCCATAAGAAATCTGATGATAACGAAATGGGGTGGAAAAAGATGAAGGAGATAAAGCTTTGTTTCTCATGTCTCAACCGGAATCATCATAAATTCAAATGCAGAATTAGAAAAGTATGTGGGGTTTCAGCCTGCAAAACTGTACCACCATACTCTTTGGCAAAAAGAAAAACCTGAGTCTTCAGTTATTCCCTCCGAGAAATGCTACTGACAACACGGACAACCATATACAAAGATTGTGAAAAGATAGGATCGGCCTTTTCAATAAAGCCTGTTTAAATATTAGAAGAGATTTATCTTCTTCCGTTCTTCAGCTCCATGATATACTTTTTCTGCACGGTATTGCTCTAACGAATGGTCTTTTTTCGATTCATCGAAATTTCCTGATCAGTTTAGTTCATGAATGATATAATAACTCTTCCACCGATTCCAAGGTATACTATAGTTCAGGTTATGCAATATTCTACGCCCTCTTGAAGTCGCAGACTAGCCTCAATGAGAAAGTCTTCTTCAAATTCAGTCTTGATCATAACTTATGTAATTACCAAGTAATGGGATGGTGTTGTTTTTGGTTCAGCCCACAATGGAATTTTGGTTATATGTGACATCCTAGGCGCATTCGAATGGGGTGACTTATGAAAATGCAGTGCCTGGTGGCAAAAAGAAAACATTTACATTCACATTTTCGGAAACAATCCTAACTGAAACTTTCATCTCAACATCATCTACACACAGGTTGAAAGTTGCAGTATCTGAAGTCCCTATGTGACTTCATCCAGAACTTAGAAGAAGGACCTTCTCCCAATTTTCAATGTTGTATCAATCTTGAGGTTAAGACAACTAACCTCCTCACTGCTTTTCACTGTATTACAAGCCAAGTGCTATCAAATCGATATACGCCTTTGAATTAACCTTTAGATAACCTTTGTATAAAAGAATGAATGACAGTAACGACAATCACTTTACAATTTGGAAAACTAATGCATAAGGAATTACCAAAACTCAATGCTCAGACAAAACAAAGTAAAGTCAATAGTGAGTTCCATCCCACTTCTGAAATGTTAGGTTTTTTTTTTTTTTTTTTTTTCGAATTTATTTACACACATATACATAAATCAGAACATGGTTTCTTCCAGCGGAATGATCAAATATCAATAATCCAAAGAATTATTGGGTAGGCTTCAAAAAGGCTGATATCATGAGCCAAAACACAATGGATTCTCTTTAACAATGCTTGAGCTTTTATTTTCAAATCAAGCAAATCTCATTTTCAATAAAATCATAAAAATGAACTGATGAGTCAACACTTTGACTTGCAACTTCTCACACAGGCACGTGCAAGTCAATGTACCTCATCTCAGTACTGTACATATAATAACACCTAACTTCTCACACAGGCACGTTAGTTGTTATTATATTTCCAATACAGCTCACAGACATGTAACTTCCCACACAGGCACGTTACAAGTCCTTCGCTTCTCGAAAATCCAACAAAAGCAGGCAACTCCTCACCAAGCCACGTTGCAAGCTAAAAAACACTCAAATCAGTCTGATAATAGGTAACTTCACACACAGGCACGTTACAATCATCAGGCTAAAATGAATACAACGGTGATCTGCAACTTCTCACACAGGCACGTGCAAATCACCGAATGACATGTAACTTCTCACACAGGCACGTTACAATGTCCTTGGTTTTTCGAAAATCCAACAAAAGCAGACAACTTCTCACAAAGGCACGTTGCAAGCCAATAAACACTCGAATCAGTCTGATAATGGGTAACTTCACACACAGGCACGTTACAATCATCAGGCTGAAATGAATACAATGGTGATATGCAACTTCTCACACAGGCACGTGCAAATCACCGAATGACATGTAACTTCTCACACAGGCACGTTACAAGTCCTTGGTTTCTCGAAAATCCAACAAAAGCAGGCAACTTCTCAGAAAGGCACGTTACAAGCCAATAAACACTCAAATCAGTCTGATAATAGGTAACTTCACACACAGGCACGTTACAATCATCAGGCTGAAATGAATACAACGGTGATATGCAACTTCTCACACAGGCACGTGCAAATCACCGAATGACATGTAACTTCTCACACAGGCACGTTACAAGTCCTTGAATTTTCGATAGCTAAACAATATATATTCACTCAATTCCAATGTGCTAAGACTCATGTACAACCAATAAATACCCAAATAAAACATCTTTTCAAAACATTACTTTTGTAAACATCAATACAAATATCAACAAGGATTAAATATTCAGTATTGAAGGAATGCTCCGTACCAATGATCGTAAGAGCAAAACACAAATTTTTCAAAATGTTTATGCTGCCACGAACGGAACTCCCACATGATTTTCTTTGTTTAATAATCAACAAGCAATGGAAAGTACATCCAAGAAAAATATAATGAAACAAGTAGATAACTAATGAGAGAGACCTGGGAGGAGCGCCACGGCAAATAATAACAATTATGACCAGTAAGCAAAAACCCATGAGAGAGCAATGGGAGTCAAGTTCAATGACCTTTTTTAAAATAAATGCACGTGTTGGATATCAGATTACCTGGATTTTGCTGATCTCACGTTACAGACAAGTCTCAATAATTCAATATGGCTTCAAGGACCTATTTCAGGGTCAATAAATGCACGTGTTGGGTATCAGATTACCAAGAATTTACTGACGTCACGTTTCATACAAGTCTCGACAAGTAGGAGAAATCCGAGATGGGTACAATGACCTCTTTCAATAAGTGCACATGTCAGGTATCGAATCAAGTCCAAACAAGTTGAGAAACTTGAAACGGGTTCATTGACCTCTTTCAAGGTCATGAAGTGCAAGTTCATGATGTGCACGGGTCAGATTTCAAACTACTTGGGATTTGCTGACGTAACAGTTCTGGTTACAGTGCACGTGTCAGGTATCAGATTACCTGAAATTTTCTGGCGCCACGTTTCCGGTTATAGTCAAGTTTCGACAAGTAGGAGAAATCCAAAATGGGTCCAATGACCTCTTTCCATATCATGAAGTGCACGTGTCAGATATCAGAGTACCTGGGATTCGCTGACACCATGGTTTCGGTTACAGAGAGGTCAGCAAAATTCAATACGGGTTGAATGACCTATTTCAAGGTTGATGAATAGTCGTGTCAGATATCAAATTACCTGGAATTTGCTGACGTCACGTTACAGACAAGTCTCGACAAGTACGAGGAACTTGAAACGGGTTCAATTCGTGAGTTCACGTGTTCGAGTGTCAGTGGGTTCGTGTATTTGTTTGTGATCATGTGTACTTGTGTTCAAACCTCAGATACACATAGAGCGCCACAAACAGCGGTTTGATCGCGTGTTCTTATGTTTGTTTGTGTGGCTGTTTGTTCGTTTGTTCGCTTGTTTTTGTGTTCTTGTTTCTACGTGTGTTCAACTGTCTGTGTGTTCGTGCTTGTTCGTGTGTTCGCGTCTTCAGGTGTTCGAGTGTTCGTATGTTCGCGTGTTCAGGTGTTCGTGTGTTCTACTGTCCGTGTGTCCGTGTTTGTTCGTGTGTTTTCTTGTTCGCATGTTGATGTGTGCGTGTGTATGTGTTTGTTCGCGAGTTAGCATGTTCATAAGTTTTGTATGTGAAGGTGTTTGATCGCATGTTGATGTGTTCTTGTGTTCGACTGTCTGTTTGTTCGTGTTTGTTCGTGTGTTCGCATTTTTTCGTGAATTCGCGTGTTCGAGTGTATGTGAGTTCGTGTATTTGTTAGTGACCATGTGTTTGTGTTCAAACCTCAGATACACATACAGCTGTTTGTTCGCGTATTCGTATGTTTGTGTGTATTTGTTTGTTCGTTTGTTCGCGTGTTCTTGTGTCCTTGTTTCTTCGTGTGTTCAACTGTCTGTGTGTTCGTGCTTGTTCTTGTTTTCGCGTGATCGAGTGTTAGTGTGTTCGAGTGTCTGTGACTTCGTGTATTTGTTGGTGTTCATGTGTTTCTGTGTTCTAGTCGCAGATGGTCATAGAGCGCCACAGGCAGCCTCAAATAACCACGGATAACCTCAGATCCCCACAGCTAGCCACTGCTACAACAGAAAGCCACAGTTAGCGATGAATAGCCACAACTCAGTTCTGCTGGCCACTGCTACCCACAGAAAGCCACAGATAACCAATGTAACCTCAGATCTTCACAGCTAGCCACTACTAACCACAGAAAGCCACAGATATTCACGGAAAGCCACATATGACGACAACTCATTTCTTCACAGATAACAACCCTTATTGACTTTTTCTGACCTTTCTGCTACCAGAACTATGGCGTCAACGAATTTCAGGTAATATGATATGCGACACGTGCATTCATCAACCTTCAAATAGAACATTGAACCCATCTAGGATTTCCCCGTCTAGATGAATTTGTAACCGGAAATGTGTGAAATATAATATCGTCCTACTACTCCAGTAAGTATTCGTTCAAGTCAAATCGACATTGTCTTCAGCCTTTTGGAGTAATTCATCTCGTTGGTAAAGTATTTCCCACAAACTTGCTTACTCAAGCATAGTACGAGCCTTGTTTAATTGAAACCGATGAATCTCCCACTCATGAAATCTCGCTTCGGGCTCATTTCCACTCATAAGCAATGACATTCAGTTCAATTGAAAATATTCCAAGTCAACTTGATAATATACTTCAGCTTTTTGAAGTTATTCATCTGGTAAAATCTCACTCAAAAACTTTCCTTCTAACACATTGCACGGACCTTATTATGGCAATTAAATTGAAAAATGCTAAAGTCTTCGTCTAAGTTGTCGTTCCTCGAGGCACAAAAACTGAAATCACTTATTATAATGGAAAATGCACAAACTCCTGGTCATAGAGGCTTACCACATTGAAATGATTTAAGATATAAACAAAAATGGCCAGAGGATTGGTCCTTGAAGCACTCCACATTGTAATAGAAAAATGCCCAGAGAACTGGTCCTTGAGGCTAACCTCATTGAAATTATTCATTATATATAAAAAATACCCCAAGAACTGGTCCTTGAGGTGTACCACAACGAAATTTGAAAAATGGTGGAGGCACGAAAACTTAAATGATTTGTACAATAAAAATGCCTATAAAACTGGTCCTTGAGGCTTACTAAATTAAAATAATTTATTATATATATAAAATGCCCAACGAACTGATCCTTGAGGTATAGCACATGGTAACTTGGAAAATGTTGAAGACTCTGTCTATGTGATTGTTCCTTGAGGCACAAAAACTGAAATAACTTGTAATAGAAAAATGTCCGGAGAACTGGTCCTTGAAGTACATTACATTAGAATAGCTTGTAATAGAAAAATTGGAAAACTGATCCTTGTGGCTTACTAAATTAAAATTATTCATTAAATGTATGAAATGCCCAACAAACTGGTCCTTGACGAATAGCACATTGTCATTTGGAAAATATTAAAGTCTCTGTCTATGTGATTGTTCCCTGAGGCACAAAAACTGAAATAACTTGTAATAGAAAAATGCCCAGAGAACTGGTCCTTAAAGTACACTACATTGGAATAACTTGTAATATAAAAATGCCCAGAGAACTGGTCCTTGAGGCTTACCTCATCGAAATAATTTATTATATATAAAAATGTCCCAAGAACTGGTCCCTGGGGTGTACCACAATGAAATATGAGAATTGGTGAAAGCGTTGTCTATGCTATTGCTCTCTGAGGCACAAAAACTGAAATAATTTGTTGAAGAAAAATGCCTAGAAAACTGGCCCTTGAGGCTTACCACATTAAAATACTTTATTGTATATATAAAGTGCCCTACGAACTGGTCCTTGAGGTGAAGCACATTGAAATTTGAACAATGTGTAAGTCTCTGTCTATGTGATTGTTCCCTGAGGAACAAAAACTGAAATTACTTGAAATAGAAAAATGTTCAGAGAATTGGCCCTTGAAGCACACTACATTGGAATAACTTGTGATAGCAAAATGCCCAGTGAACTGGTCCTTGAAGCTTACCTCATTGAAATAATTCATTATGTTTTAAAAATGCCCCAAGAACTGGTCCTTGAGGTGTACCATAATGAAAGTTGAAAAATGGCGAAAGCGATGTCTATGTGATTGTTCTTTGAGGCACAGAAACTGGAATAATTTGTTAAAGAAAAATGCCTAGAAAATTGGTACTTGAGGCTTACCACATTAAAATGATAAAGTCCTTGTTTCGCAGCTATTGAGCTTGACACAGATATGCGAAAGGTTGGAATGACTAATCAGCTAGATGTAAATGAAACTACTGAGAGTGGAATATTTCACAATATTTCAAGCATTGGAGTTGATAGGAATAACAGGTGAAGGAATGGAATTGTCACACAGGAGAGAAAATAATGCTAAACATTTTTGATAGAGATATTGTTACATGAATGCACACACGTTCGGTAATGGTAAGGTCAACGCATGGGTACTGAAGGATGGGAAGACAGAGCTGGTAGTGTCGATTTCGATCATTCTACCGAGCGTGGAATGATTGACAATAATAAGCCTGAAAACTAAATACTTAAATGGTTTATATCAGAGATTTCCTTCGAATAATACTCTCATTTTCACATCTCTGAACCGTAAGTGAATATTTTTGTGCTTTCATACACTATCAGATATCTCACCAGTACCTAGACAATTGGGCAGATCTCAATTGAACTACTTGAATCGGATTGAATGGTAATACCCCAAGAATCTTTCGTCCTTCTTACGACACCAGAGGTTCTGCAGGGACCACATCTATGCAGGTTCATTTTGTGAGAGTATATTGTGACTTTGAAGGCATTTCACACTTACTTCAAAGATGTAACGGTTGAGTAATTCGTGTTCGAAAAAACACCAAACATTTCCAAATTATTAATTTGAATTTCCAAAAGAAAAATTGGTGAACGCTGGTTTGATTTTACCTGGAGAAAATGATACAGTCCTATGTCGCATTTGAGAAAATTGAAAGATTTCAGTGTGCCCCATTTTGCAGATTTTTACAAGATAAAAATATATTTATGAAAAGAATTACATTACCGATACTCCTGTGTCTGATTGATTTGGAAACTTGAATAAAAATGTTTTACTTAATGGCCTATCAATCTACTTAAAAAACTCAAATATTGTTTGAAGCAGTATTATTTTAAAGAGAAATAGAATTTTGTTTGTGTTTTCATCATAATCTTAAAAGGAGACAATGGCTACCTGAAGATGATGGAATTTTCGATAGCAAGTGTGTATTATTTTCATTGTCAAAGCCCTGGAACACCTAAGGCTATGGCAACTGATGAGGCCCTATGACGGCCTTGGCAAATAGCTGGGACCACAAACAGGATTTTTATACTTCTTCTTTAAAAAACACTACTTGTGTATGATTAAATCTTCTCATGAATGTTTCCTTCGAAATTATCCTCTAAACTATGTAGAAGACCACGTGCCAAGAAAGCTATTCGTAGAAAATGTTATATTTTGGATAATTTTAGATAATTTGAACATTGGTTCAACCATAGTCTTTTAGCGGTAAGGAATGTAATGTTATGGCTATCTACCACAAGTTATTGAAACTGATTCCATCTTCTTGAAACTGTGGAAAATTTCCTTCATTCTTTCCAGATGTGGATACTAAGTTCCTGTAAAATTGCATCTCAATCAGTTGAGTTGTTTTTCCGTAAATGAGTGACAAATGAATCGCAGTGACAACTATTACTATTATTTATCAAAGCATTGATTATTGGTTGAGTGGAAGAATAGCTCAGCAAAACTCCGCCAGGAGAAAAAATACCATTTATTATTATTATTATTATTATTATTATTATTATTATTATTATTATTATTATTATTATTATTATTATTATTATTATTATTATTATTATTATTATTATTATTATTATTATTATTATTATTATTATTATTATTATTATTATTATTATTATTATTATTATTATTATTATTATTATTATTATTATTATTATTATTATTATTATTATTATTATTATTATTATTATTATTATTATTATTATTATGCTAGCAAATTAACTATATCAATTATAGGTGAACCCGTCAAATTTCTCTGTCTTCTCAGTTGCAGTGCCTCTGGATTCACACAGATACATTATTCTTGCTCATAATGCTTTATTCTTTTTTGGAGCAAGGCATTTGTTCAGCCCACGTAAGGTCTGGATTCTGGATTACCACTGAGTTTTGTTTACGAACTGAACCACCAAATTTCCAAAAACTTGTGTCAACCATTTGTCAAAACACCAATACATTTTCAATTTTTGCATTTTTAGTTCCCACTGATTTTCTGGTAGTAAGTGGTTTTTCTCAATCAATAGAAGTCATGTTTTTCATATAGCTAGGCAGAACTCGATTAAACCATCGCTATCCTATGTGTATTTTCAATAATTAAGCCTCGGTATACGTCTGAATATGTCCTGTCCTTCATTTCTCCAGTTACCCTCCTATTTTTATTTTTTTAAATTTGCTCTTCACCCTGTATCTTGTGCCCACTTCAATATCTTAGATTTGCTATTCGCTCTGTATAAATATATGTAATTAGTCTGTATATTTTATTTTAACTACAACCCCATTACACATTACATTTGCCATTTCACTGTGAATCAACTTCGATGTTTAATTCACCCGGTATAGGTATTTCTAATTAGCAGCAATTCATTTGATCCCAGTTCACCCAGTATATTTGCCCCGCACTGTAAAAAATGCAATTCTGGATTATCAATTTCCACAAATAATTATTATTGCAAAAATACATGACAGAGCGATCGGAAATGAAACTGAATCTAACGTGGCGACATAATGTCTGGAGGTGTACGGTTTATTCAGTTCATTAACATTAGAAATTCTCGCTTATAAAATTATAATTTTTGGTAAAATATATCAGAAAGTAGGTACAGTGTGAAATCATCCGAAATTCAAACGCCTTTTGGAAATCGAGTTTTCACAAATCGAAATCGAATAGTTTCTGGTATGTTTGGGGTATGAAAATGGCATTTTCTTCAGCCTGATTATTTTAATGGCTATGACATGCTCATTGCTTTACTGAGAAGTAAAATGTAAAATGTTTTTTAATATTTAGGGAAGTTTGTCAGTACCTACCTACTTATTTCTTATGACTTTTTCTGACATCTAAGATTGGGGTAGGATAATAAAACAGACCGCTTATAAAAAATATACTGGGTGAACTGGGATCAAATGAATTGCTGCTAATTAGAAATACCTATACCGGGTGAATTAAACATCGAAGTTGATTCACAGTGAAATGGCAAATGTAATGTGTAATGGGGTTGTAGTTAAAATAAAATATACAGACTAATTACATATATTTATACAGAGCGAATAGCAAATCTAAGATATTGAAGTGGGCACAAGATACAGGGTGAAGAGCAAATTTAAAAAAATAAAAATAGGAGGGTAACTGGAGAAATGAAGGACAGGACATATTCAGACGTATACCGAGGCTTAATTATTGAAAATACACATAGGATAGCGATTGTTTAATCGAGTTCTGCCTAGCTATATGAAAAACATGACTTCTATTGATTGAGAAAAACCACTTACTACCAGAAAATCAGTGGAACTAAAAATGCAAAAATTGAAAATGTATTGGTGTTTTGACAAATGGTTGACACAAGTTTTTGGAAATTTGGTGGTTCAGTTCGTAAATAAAACTCAGTGGTAATCCAGAATCCAGACCTTACGTGGGCTGAACAAATGCCTTGCTCCAAAAAAGAATAAAGCATTATGAGCAAGAATAATGTATCTGTGTGAATCCAGAGGCACTGCAACTGAGAAGACAGAGAAATTTGACGGGTTCACCTATAATTGATATAGTTAATTTGCTAGCATAATAATAATAATAATAATAAATGGTCTTTTTTCTCCTGGCGGAGTTTTGCTGAGCTATTCTTCCACTCAACCAATAATCGGTGCTTTGATAAATAATAATAATAGTTGTCACTGCGATTCATTTGTTACTCATTTACGGAAAAACAACTCAACTGATTGAGATGCAATTTTACAGGAACTTAGTATCCACATCTGGAAAGAATACAGGAAATTTTCCACAGTTTCAAGAAGATGGAATCAGTTTCAATACCTTGTGGTAGATAGCCATAACATTACATTCGTTACCGCTAAAAGACTATGGTTGAACCAATGTTCAAATTATCTAAAATTATCCAAAATATAACATTTTCTACGAATAGCTTTCTTGGCACGTGGTCTTCTACATAGTTTAGAGGGTGATTTCGAAGGAAACATTAGTTCATAAGAAGATTTAATCATCCACAAGTAGTGTTTTTTAACGAAGAAGTTTAAAAATCCTGTTTGTGGTCCCAGCTATTTGCCAAGGCCGTCATAGGGCCTCATTAGTTGCCATAGCCTTAGGTGTCCCAGGGCTTTGACAATGAAAATAATACACACTTGCTATCGAAAATTCCATCATCTTCAGGTAGCCATTGTCTTCTTTTAAGATTATGATGAAAACACAAAAAAAATTCTATTTCTCTTTAAAATAATACTGCTTCAAACAATATTTGAGTTTTTTAAGTAGATTGATAGGCCATTTAGTAAAACATTTTTATTCAAGTTTCCAAATAAATCAGACACAGGAGTATCGGTAATGTAATTCTTTTCATAAATATATTTTTATCTTGTAAAAATCTGCAAAACGGGGCACACTGAAATCTTTCAATTTCCTCAAATGCGACATAGGACTGTATCATTTTCTCCAGGTAAAATCAAACCAGCGTTCACCAATTTTTCTTTTGAAAATTCAAATTAATAATTTGGAAATGTTTGGTGTTTTTTCGAACACGAATTAGTCAACCGCTACATCTTTGAAGTAAGTGTGAAATGCCTTCAAAGTCACAATATACTCTCACAAAATGAACCTGCATAGATGTGGTCCCTGCAGAACCTCTGGTGTCGTAAGAAGGACGAAAGATTCTTGGGGTATTACCATTCAATCCGATTCAAGTAGTTGAATTGAGATCTGCCCAGTTGTCTAGGTACTGGTGAGATATCTGATAGTGTATGAAAGCACAAAAATATTCACTTACGGTTCAGAGATGTGAAAATGAAAGTATTATTCGAAGGAAATCTCTGATATAAACCATTTAAGTATTTAGTTTTCAGGCTTATTATTGTCAATCATTCCACGCTCGGTAGATTAATCGAAATCGACACTACCAGCTCTGTCTTCCCATACTTCAGTACCCATGCGTTGACCTTACCATTACCGAACGTGTGTGCATTCATGTAACAATATCTCTATCAAAAATGTTTAGCATTATTTTCTCTCCTGTGTGACAATTCCATTCCTTCACCTGTTATTCCTACCATCTCCAATGCTTGAAATATTGTGAAATATTCCACTCTCAGTAGTTTCATTTACATCTAGCTGATTAGTCATTCCAACCTTTCGCATATCTGTGTCAAGCTCAATAGCTGCGAAACAAGGATTTTATCATTTTAATGTGGTGAGCCTCAAGTACCAATTTTCTAGGCATTTTTCTTTAACAAATTATTTCAGTTTCTGTGCCTCAAAGAACAATCACATAGACACCGCTTTCGCCATTTTTCAACTTTCATTATGGTACACCTCAAGGACCAGTTCTTGGGGCATTTTTTAAACATAATGAATTATTTCAATGAGGTAAGCTTCAAGGACCAGTTCACTGGGCATTTTGCTATCACAAGTTATTCCAATGTAGTGTGCTTCAAGGGCCAGTTCTCTGAACATTTTTCTATTTCAAGTTATTTCAGTTTTTGTGCCTCAGGGAACAATCACATAGACAGAGACTTACACATTGTTCAAATTTCAATGTGCTTTACCTCAAGGACCAGTTCGTAGGGCACTTTATATATACAATAAAGTATTTTAATGTGGTAAGCCTCAAGGGCCAGTTTTCTAGGCATTTTACTTCAACAAATTATTTCAGTTTTTGTGCCTCAGAGAGCAATAGCATAGACAACGCTTTCACCAATTCTCATATTTCATTGTGGTACACCCCAGGGACCAGTTCTTGGGACATTTTTATATATAATAAATTATTTCGATGAGGTAAGCCTCAAGGACCAGTTCTCTGGGCATTTTTATATTACAAGTTATTCCAATGTAGTGTACTTTAAGGACCAGTTCTCTGGACATTTTTCTATTACAAGTTATTTCAGTTTTTGTGCCTCAGGGAACAATCACATAGACAGAGACTTTAATATTTTCCAAATGACAATGTGCTATTCGTCAAGGACCAGTTTGTTGGGCATTTCATATATTTAATGAATAATTTTAATTCAGTAAGCCACAAGGATCAGTTTTCCAATTTTTCTATTACAAGCTATTCTAATGTAATGTACTTCAAGGACCAGTTCTCCGGACATTTTTCTATCACAAGTTATTTCAGTTTTTGTGCCTCAAGGAACAATCACATAGACAGAGTCTTCAACATTTTCCAAATTACCATGTGCTATACCTCAAGGATCAGTTCGTTGGGCATTTTATATATATATATAATAAATTATTTTAATGTAGTAAGCCTCAAGGACCAGTTTTATAGGCATTTTTATTGTACAAATCATTTAAGTTTTCGTGCCTCCACCATTTTTCAAATTTCGTTGTGGTACACCAGTTCTTGGGGTATTTTTTATATATAATGAAGGAAAGTTCTTGAGTGAGATTTTACCAGATGAATAACTTCAAAAAGCTGAAGTATATTATCAAGTTGACTTGGAATATTTTCAAGTGAACTGAATGTTATTGCTTATGAGTGGAAATGAGCCCGAAGCGAGATTTCATGATTGGGAGATTCATCGGTTTCAATTAAACAAGGCTCGTACTATGCTTGAGTAAGCAAGTTTGTGGGAAATACTTCACCAACGAGATGAATTACTCCAAAAGGCTGAAGACAATGTCGATTTGACTTGAAAGAATACTTACTGGAGTAGTAGGACGATATTATATTTCACACATTTCCGGTTACAAATTCATCTAGAGGGGGAAATCCTAGATGGGTTCAATGTTCTATTTGAAGGTTGATGAATGCACGTGTCGCATATCATATTACCTGAAATTTGTTGACGCCATAGTTCTGGTAGCAGAAAGGTCAGAAAAAGTCAATAAGGGTTGTTATCTGTGAAGAAATGAGTTGTCGTCATATGTGGCTTTCCGTGACTATCAGTGGCTTTCTGTGGTTAGTAGTGGCTAGCTGTGAAGATCTGAGGTTACATTGGTTATCTGTGGCTTTCTGTGGGTAGCAGTGGCCAGCAGAACTGAGTTGTGGGTATTCATCGCTAACTGTGGCTTTCTGTTGTAGCAGTGGCTAGCTGTGGGGATCTGAGGTTATCCGTGGTTATTTGAGGCTGCCTGTGGCGCTCTATGACCATCTGCGACTAGAACACAGAAACACATGAACACCAACAAATACACGAAGTCACAGACACTCGAACACACTAACACTCGATCACGCGAAAACAAGAACAAGCACGAACACACAGACAGTTGAACACACGAAGAAACAAGGACACAAGAACACGAGAACAAACGAACAAACAAATACACACAAACATACGAATACGCGAACAAACAGCTGTATGTGTATCTGAGGTTTGAACACAAACACATGGTCACTAACAAATACACGAACTCACATACACTCGAACACGCGAATTCACGAAAAAATGCGAACACACGAACAAACACGAACATACAGACAGTCGAACATAAGAACACATCAACATGCGATCAAACACCTACACACACAAAACACATACACACGCACACATCAACATGCGAACAGGAAAACACACGAACAAACACGGACACACGGACAGTAGAACACACGAACACCTGAACACGCGAACATACGAACACTCGAACACCTGAAGACGCGAACACACGAACAAGCACGAACACACAGACAGTTGAACACACGTAGAAACAAGAACACAAGAACAAGCGAACAATCGAACAAACAGCTACACAAACAAACATAAGAACACGCGATCAAACAGCTGTCTGTGGCGCTCTATGTGTATCTGAGGTTTGAACAGAAGTACACATGATCACAAACAAATACACGAACCCACTGACACTCGAACTCGTGAACTCACGAATTGAACCCGTTTCAAGTTCCTCGTACTTGTCGAGACTTGTCTGTAACGTGACGTCTGCAAATTCCAGGTAATTTGATATCTGACACGACTATTCATCAACCTTGAAATAGGTCATTCAACCCGTATTGAATTTTGCTGACCTCTCTGTAACCGAAACCATGGTGTCAGCGAATCCCAGGTACTCTGATGTCTGACACGTGCACTTCATGATATGGAAAGAGGTCATTGGACCCATTTTGGATTTGTCCTACTTGTCGAAACTTGACTATAACCGGAAACGTGGCGTCAGAAAATTTCAGGTAATCTGATACCTGACACGTGCACTGTAACCAGAACTGTTGCGTTAGCAAATCCCAAGTAGTTTGAAATCTGACCCGTGCACATCATGAACTTGCACTTCATGACCTTGAAAGTGGTCAATGAACCCGTTTCAAGTTTCTCTACTTGTTGGGACTTGTCTGTAATGTGACGTCAACAAATTCCAGGTAATCTGATATCTGACACGTGCACTTATTGAAATAGGTCATTGAACCCATCTCAGATATCTCTTACTTGTCGAGACTTGTCTGTAACGTGGCGTCAGGAAATTCCAGATAATTTGATACCTAACACGTGCACTTATTGAAATAGGTCATTGAACCCGTAATAAATTTTGTTAACCGGAGCTATGACGTCATCAAATTCCATGTAATCTGATACCCAACACATGCATTTATTGAAATAGGTCTTAAACCCATCTCAGGTTTCTCGTACCTGTCGAGACTTGTCTGTAACGTTGCTTCAGATAATTCCAGGTAATTTGATATCTGACACGTGCACTTATTGAAATAGGTCATTGAACTCGTATCAAATTTTGCCTACCGGAACTAAGGCGTCAGCGAATTCCAAGTAATTTGATACCTGACATGTGCACTTATTGAAAGAGGTCATTGTACCCATCTCGGATTTCTCCTACTTGTCGAGACTTGTATGAAACGTGACGTCAGTAAATTCTTGGTAATCTGATACCCAACACGTGCATTTATTGACCCTGAAATAGGTCCTTGAAGCCATATTGAATTATTCTGACTTGTTGAGACTTGTCTGTAACGTGAGATCAGCAAATTCCAGGTAATCTGATATCCAACACGTGCATTTATTTTAAAAAAGGTCATTGAACTTGACTCCCATTGCTCTCTCATGGGTTTTTGCTTACTGGTCATAATTGTTTTTATTTGCCGTGGCGCGCCTCCCAGGTCTCTCTCATTAGTTATCTACTGAAACATACTGATTCTGAATAACAACCTGCTTTTCTTTTATTGAAAGTAAACTCCAACAATTACTCACTCAAACAAGTATTATAGCCATTTGTCGGAGATAATTCCAAGCAATTTCAAACAAATATAACTCCTACCTTTTATTCCAACCATAGGTATCACTTCAACACAAATTAATATATTTAAACAATCACCCCAAGAACAATGATTTCAGAAACTCAATACCAACTCTCGAGTCAACACCAACTTACTTCCCATTCCCTTGCTATTTTTCTCGCCTCCCGCCAGCCAAACGTTTTCGTCGAAGATCCGTAAAAACCGGCATATGACGATGCGCGGCACATGACTAATATATACCGGACGTACCATCATAGACTGGCGTTCGGCAATAGAAAACTACTAACAAAATGACATCTTGTATAGGAATAGTCAGCACTTATATTCAACTTACAGCAAGTAGGTACTAAAAAAGAACAAACAAACAAATATAAATCTGGGCAGTATCACATAAGCACAGTGAATCACAGTGGATTATATAAAAACTCATCGAGTGTATAAAAACAAATAATCAATAAACACGACTTAATTTTTTTTATATAACGTTAGATTTTCTGCTCTCTTGATAATTTCTGGGAGATGATTGAAGATTTTAGATCCGATGCATTTAGGGGCGTTTTGAGTTGTCCTATATTTGGCAGCATTAACATGTATCATTCCTCTCTGATGTGTGTTCTTATCATGAATATCACTATTCAGAATGAAGTCGATTCTATTGATGAATACAAAAACTGATAATTCATATATGAATAGACTTGTGAAAGTAAGAATTTCATAATTTATAAAAAGAGTTCTGCAAGTACTCCGTCTAGAAGTATTGAATATACATCTTGAAATAGCCTTCTGTTGAATAAAAACATTTTTACCAATTGTTGAATTAATTGCCTCACAAGCAAATTCTGTAACGCAGCCTGGATTCAACCTGAGCATAATATACATTGATGAGTTGTTTATTAGTCAAAACGATTCTAAGATTCCTGAAGAGATATACTAGAGAATCCAATTCAAAAATTCATCCATTTATATACCCAGGAATTTTACTGCATTGTGAGTGCTCTGTAAGGTAGTATTATCGAGATTCAATTGGAGTGCTTCTGTTTTATTTTGATAGTTGTGAAAACGTATAACCTGAGTTTTTTTAGCATTAAAAAATATATCTTGTCAGTTGAAGTATTCAGAAGTTGATTTCAAGATGTCCGTACATGTCTGCGTTTAAATGTCAGTTTGCTTATCCGAGATCAATATACTAATGTCATCTGCATATGCGGTTAATAATGAATATGTTATTTCTTTATCAATGTTTTTGATGTATAAGAGAAATAAAACCTGCCCTAAGATTGATACCTTAGGTACACCCATGCGGACCAGTTTCATTACTGATGTTGGAGAGGAAACCACATCATCATTATTGAATTTCAGTGAGACACATTGGTTTCTGTTGCTAAGAAATGAGGAAACCCAGTCATGTGCATTTCCCCTCAGACCATAAGATTGAAGTATTTCCACCTGTTTTAGGTGATTCACGCAATCAAAAGCTCTGCTCAAATCGCACAAAATGGCATCAGCGCACTCGCCCCCTTCAATAAAGCAGTTTGAGTCGATTTTTTCAGAGCGAAAACCATGCTGCATGGGTATCAAAATATTGTGTGGTCCAAAAAAGTCATTCAAGCGCTCTAGGAATGCATACTCAAAAATCTTCGAGAAGCTCTGAGGGACGGTAATTGGTCTAAAATTTTCGATAGTTGATAATTTTTTGTTTTTACGCAAGGGAGTCACCTTACCCACCTTCAGGGATGTAGGGAAACTGCCTTGTGAAAAAGAAAGATTAACCAAAAAAGTTATCGGTTGTATGATAATGTGTAGAACTCTTTTCAATAAAAACACTGGTATCTCGTCAGTTCCAGACGATTTTTTGTTCCTAAGTTTACAATTAATCAAACTGAATAATTCAGATTCACAAAGAGGCTGTAAAAACATCGTGCATGGATTTATATTTATGCCAGTTACATTATTTATGTTCGGTTGATACTCATTGTTAGTTGGGATATCACGTATTGAAGCCTGTGGAGCTTCGATGAAAAAATTATTCAATTCGTTCACGATCTCTGCAGGGTCTTTGATAACTTCACCATTTTTTTTGAATAGCGATACAGTAACATGACTTTTTAATTCGGTTCGTGAGTTCAGATACTACTTACCACAAAGTTTTTGGATCGTTAAATGATAAACTAATTTTTTTTTGGTAGAAATTCTTTTTTTGTTTCATTAACTAGTTTCTGATGTCTTTTTTTATTGCCATTATATAATTCAGATAAAGCAGGTTTACTTTTCTTCAGATAGAAAAGATATTTCAATGAACGGCTAGATTCTTTAACGAGATCGTCAATCCACCCCCGTTTATTATTACTCAAATATATTTTCCGTTTAGGGAAAGAAATTTCGGAACATTGAACAAATGTATCATAAAAACGATCGAAGGCTTCGTCACAATCACTATAGTCATATATGTTGTTCCATTCTGCTTTTCCTAATAAAAACTCTAAATTGTCTAAGCTACTTGAAACATCTCTATATTTCAGTTTTTTTTGTTGATTTAATGGAAGAGTTTACGTTTAATTTCTAAGAAGATAGCACGATGATCTGATATTACATAATCAGTAACTTTTCTTCATTGTTGCAGTTTGAAAAGATCTGGTCAATCAAAGTACAACTGGTGTCAGATATCCTTGTGGGCCAACCCACCAATGGGCGAAAGTTGAAACATGACGTAATATCATCGGAATAGGAATCAAAGTTAAAATCGCCGCAGATAAAATAAAATATACCAGGTTTATAAAGACGATCTAGTATTTCACGAATGTTGTGAAAAAAACGTCAGTATCTCCACAGGGGGATCTATAACAATTCAGTATGACACATTTTTGCTCATTTAGTGTATAAGAAATAGCACAGACTTCGGAATGTTGTTCAATGCAGAACTCACCAAGATCATCAACAGTTACCTTGATAACATTCCGTGCCCATATCGCAACACCACCACATTTTTTGAGTGTCTACAGTAAAAACTACATAAACTAAAATCTGGAAAAACTGTATTGTCCAACAGTATTTCCTTAACGCCTATCTCTGTTATTCATAAAAACTGTAAATTAGCAAAATAGCTCAGTTCTGTCTGCAGAAAATTCATTTTATCAAAATTAATGGTATTTACATTTAATGAAAGTAGGTTTGGATTCATTAAAGCTCTATATTCGATTTCTGACGATAGTGTAAAAAATGGTTGATATATGCACCGCTTGGCCATAGCTCAGGATTCATGGCCACCTTAAAATTTTTCTCATATTTACCAACCTTGAATGATGAATAGATGGTAGGATGCTTAGATTTAATTGACTCACACGTGACCTCGGGAAAGACGGGTTTCAGCTGCCCTGATATTTCCTCAGATGTGATCTCTGGATCCACTCTTCACACGTGTGAATATACAAACTTAGGAACACCTTTAATCTTCACAGAGTTTTCTCCAATGAGAAGGTTTCGATGTTGTTTGGATTTTCGTTTTGGGAGGACGGTTTTCCATTCTTCCTGATTATCCCCATTAGTATTGCGACGGTTCGTCGTGTTGTTGGTCAATTTTATGACATAGTCGAGAGTGGACTGTGTCTCCGCTTGAAGAATAGTAGTACTCACTTTTTTGAGATACGTGTTCGATTTATCACTTATTCCTCTCGTAAGGGGTTCACAGACAGATGATGTCTTCTTAAAAACATTCAGCTTAGGCTCAGTTTCGTTTTTGTTTTTGTCGAATTTTTGTGCAACACCGGAAATCTGAGATTTTGTAGAGTAGCTTGCAACTGCGCAATCATTATTAATAATATTGCGAGCGTGGGTACCTTTTCCATCTAATAACTCGATTAGGCGTTGTTGATTATTCACTGATCTCTCCAACTCACGTATAAGCATTTTAGATGCAATGTCATAAACTTAAGGTTATCACTAACTGCATATCACTAGCAGGAGAAAGAAATCCAGAGTTGATCTTGTCGGTGATGAAACTTAAGATACTTTCACTGAGACTGATATCACTTCTCTATTGATTATAATTCGTATCAAATCGGCTTTTTTCAGACGCTGTTTGCAGATAACAAAACATTTTCAGCAAAGCATGCCCTAGTGGGTAATAATGGAGAAAATGAACTAGCTCGTAGTTGCGCTCAGCCAATTTTTTTTAGCCCTAACAGAAAATCTCACCTTTGTCATATCAGTAGCCCCTTCAATTCCATAACAAGAAGCAATAAATGTTGTGCATTCTTTTATTACCTCTGTTATGGCTCTTCGTGGCCGAATTTTCGTAACTGTTTACCTGTCTGAAGACACATTAGAATCTTTTTATGTCCTATCCCATTGGGGCAACAAAATCACAGTCAGACAGTGCATGGGCAGCTGGAAGACTTGAAATTATGTCCTTATGATTTGAAACTGTTTCTTTGATATGTACTGATGCCCTTCCTGGTTTTAGCGATACCTTGCAAACTTCATTTTTCATACCTATTCGATGTAGTAGTACAACAATAAAACGAATACATCAGTGTCGTCGCATATAACAGTTTCATCTTCTTTTCCTTTAGCTTCAGCTATTAGCTGTTGAATTATTATAATATCTATAACAGTTGGCGTTTGTTAGCATTATTTGACAGCGTCATATTCTGTGGGAAAAGTAGTGTCGTTTCAGTGAGTATAAACTTCCTTCATACTTCCTTCCTACAACCCACGCTTGTTCGTATTTTAAGACATCGGTAATTTTCAAATAAGTTTATTATTTTATATTTTGGTTCTCAAGAAAAGAAAAATCCTGTGATTTTTTCAAAGAACATCGCGAGAGCCGAGGAATTTTTGCAGACTTTATGCTTCAGGGATCACCTTCCGATGCAGTGAGTTCCAAACCTTTGCCTTTAGTTGAAAAAACGAACCATGGGAAAGAGATATTTGGCATGTCTCCAAAGTAACGACAAATGGATGTGAAGACTGACTTTGAAGGGTAAGTTTCGATGGGACCTCTAAAGATGGAACGATTGCTGATTTTTCAGAATAGCATCGTCTATGAAAATATCTGTAAATCAGAGACAGATTTCCAACATCATTTCGGTGTCCCAGAGCATTGCATGAGCTTGTAAGCTCTGCATCACTGACGAGACGAATGGTTCTTTTTTTTGACATAATCTGAAAGTTTCAGTTTTTAGGGTCTGCAGTTAAGGGGAACAGTATTGCACCCTCAGTTTGGCAATAATATTCTTCACATCAACTGTAATAGAATTTAGACCTTTTATTCGTACTACTCTACCTAAAAACTATATATAATGATATACCACAAGTTGTTATCGCTTCAGAAAGAAATTTTAAATATTTCGGCCTCCATCTCGGACGCCATTTCAAATTACTCAAAATGCTCAACTCTGGCAGAGTGACATCAATCGGTTCTGAAATTGACATGACATACGCTATCAAAGACAGTAAAAACGTTTCATTCATATCTCGAAACAAACTTTTCAAGATGACACCCAGATTATTATGAAACTTGTTCTTATAGTGGTTTTCGAACGTACATTCAACAGAACTAGGCAACATTTCATAAACGTTGAATATGATCTATTCAACGACCCGAAGCACTGAGCAACCTATTTTCTATGTTTTAGTAACTGTTTTTTCTACGTTCGTCGAACGTTATGAATTTTCGTGTTTGATCTGTTGAAAGAAGTATTTTATAGAAACGTAACTTCAAGACAACCATTTTGATTGATTATTTTTCAACTTTGTTTCAACAGATATAATACATCCAACAAATACGTTGAAAATCAATTGCTTTGTTTACTTTATTTCTGCAGAACTAGTCTCTTTGGACCACTTCAAAGTTCATTCAAATCGATACATACATTGTAACAAATATTTCACTGTAACGACCATTATGAGTTATTATCGTGGTTCCTCAACGTATCTTCAACAGAACTGTGAAACATTTCATAAACGTTGAATATGATACTATCCGACTACCCGAAGCATTGAGCAACCTATTTTCTACGTTTCAGTAACTAGTTTTTCTTCGTTTATTGAACGTTATAAAATTTTGTGTTTGATTTGTTGAAAGAAGTATTTTTTTTACGTTTTTAGTTCAAAGTTCTTCATTTGTTGAATATAGACAATTTTTGTGAAGAACGAAAGTAATCCAAATTGTTATAAATATGGTATATACATATTGAATACGTAGTTATGGAATGTATTCACAACCTGTTTGCCAAGTGTATTTCGTTGCCTCAAATATTATGATTTCAAAATCGACAATAAACTAATCTATCTACCTACATCTCTCATTGATTGAGTATTTGTCGTTGAAGTTTCGAGGCCTATGATTAAAACTTTTTTATCACACAAATAATTTCTGCACCCATCATTCATTGGAAAACTTGATGAATATTTACGATTAATTCATATTTAACCACTCATTGGAAACTATGCGCGGTGACCATCAGGGCATCAATTCTTGACGGCAAGAGAATAGAACGTTCACCGGGGATCGTTCCCCATTCTACTCTATTGCTGCTCCCTACAATTATAATTCCGTATTCTCGAGCATGAAGGAAGTAGCATGAAATAAGAGAGCCAGCACGCAGTATTGCAAAATTTCTTGACCAATCATAAATACGAATGTTTTGACAGACAAAGCTGTCATGTCATAATTGTCATTCTGTTTGTAGTTGTTTATTGTTTATGTTTAAAATGAAGCGTGTAAATGCAAATGCAGATATTCCACTTATAGCTAGTTTTAAGTGAAACTCAAAAAACTTGCCTAGAGCTTATAACTCAATCAATCAACTTAAAATTTTTATGGAAATTTGCTATAATGTTTTTATTGATAATAGAGTTTAATTCAGAAATGTCAGATTTATTATTAACAAGATAATTTGTTCAAAAAATGACACATGTCTGCTTTTGCAGCTGAGCCTTGCAAATGTCTGCTTATGCATCTGAGTTAACTCCAATTATCTGGGTTTGCATCTTATGATAATAGTGGGAACACCAATAATATTACGGCAGGCTATAAAATTTGGTATTGACATAAAAAAAATCAAGAAGTATAATTTAAAAACTTATTTATTATTTTTTTAGCAGCTATACAGGTATAGCAAAAAAATTAACAGAACTAAACTCTGAATGCGTCGTCTTCATTAAACGTCTTAATATGATCTCGAGTTCACGTGACTAACGAAGTGCAATGTGATTCGTCCACAGGCAAATGCATGTTTTTGCATCCAACTTGTACGTGCATATGTCTGCATTTGCATCTAAGGCTAAATTTGAGACGCCAATAACGGACACAAATGATTGTTTATGCTCCTGGATGTCAGAAAATCGTATTCCTAATAAACTCTACTAGAAGAATACATAGCCGACTCATTTTACTCGAGAAGGTGGAATTTAGATGCTTCAAATGTAATACAACGATTATAATGAAGTATGACAACAGAAAAGTTAAGTGTAATCCAATTACACCTGAACAAAAGGAAATTTTGGTGGAATTCATCTCAATATAATGATTAGAACCAGTTATTTCTTGATAACTTCCATATCCAAAGAAGCGTACAGCTGCTAAAACCTATTAATATTTATGCTTAAAGGGATCTTTAACTAAAATTTAAAGTATTAAAACTTCGACTGTTAATGCTGATGATCTCGTGGGTTCGTGGATGTGAGCCCTGACCATATTTATAACATTCTCATACAAAGGTTTTGTGAGTTGAAATAACTTTAGAAATTTTTCATCAGGCAGATCAAAAGGATCTGTCCTTGGAAGTACTTCTCGCCTTATGTTATAAAATTCCTCAGCATCGTCAACATCTGCCATAATTCCTTCCCACCATAAAATTCTTTGAAGATTATTATGAAGCTTAGTCGATATACTTTAATCCGAGCTATATCGGTATGTTATACTATATACACCGGTTATTTTCTCTTTCAACAATGGTTATAGTAATATTTCAAGATAGATTAATATATATTATGATAAAAAACACGAAACACAGAGAAGAGTAAGGTTGAGGGTCCTAAAATATCACATTATTGGTCTTCCCCGGCTGATCCCCTCAAACTACCCAGTAGAAGCATCAGGGAGCTATCCTTCTCTTACTATCCGATAGCAAGACATTCGAGAATACCACTTATCAATTGTCAGTAGAACCACGCCCCCAATCTCTCGGTTGTTCTACTCCGTAGCTTTCAAGAATATGCACCCAGAAGGCGTGATCACGTTGACCAGCCAGTTCTCCCGCTGTCGCCGTAAATTGTCACCCGGCATTCCTCTTTTTTAAGGTTATGTGTGCATGTGACTGATTCCACCAGAAGATAATTTGGTAAGTACCTACCTACCTTGTTAATGAATTCTACATTGCGCAAACTTGAAATATTTCCTTGTAATCTGTAATATTATATTTGGCACATATCTTCAAGAAGGTGTAAAGTTTGTACGAAATGGGATATTTATTTGACACAGTACCATTTCTAATGAATGATATGTTATTCCAATTCGTACACATCTTTATGAATTACTCCATATTTTATTGTCATAACTTCCTTAATTTTTCACAAAGAAATGTAAAATTTTCAGAACCAAGTGGCTAGCAGAGGTGGAACCACCGACAATTCAAAATAGTTCGACATTGTCTTCGAATCTGTAATCAGGAAAACCATTTTTCTACGAATTCATCATTATTTTATAATAATTAACCAAGCGGTTAAAAAGTTAGCAGGGAGCTAGGAGGACTATTAACGATCACTATGCATAATGTAACCATGTGAATACTTGAGTTTCAAAAGTCAAAAATGCACGTTCACGATTTTTCTGTGATTGTCTTATTTCCAAGATATATTTCATCTGGAAAAGTCAAATAATACTAAATTGAAGAGACGCTCTCTGTACTTACTCGTGTACATCTTCACATTGTCACGTGCAGTTGGCCCACTTCCAAACCTGCAAGTTATATTTTTGTTTTAAATTACTAAAATTTTTATCAAAATTGTGGTGATTATATGAATGTGACTGAATTAATCCATTTTTGAAAATACTTCATATTTGGTTGAGTCGGTATTTTTAGAGGAACTTTGTCGTTTTGAACAGCATTTTTATAGTGAGCACTGATTTATGAATACAGTAAAGGAGAGGGTGACGGTCAATTGCACTGGCTCAGCTAGAACCATTGGTGTTCGATTTTCGCTTGTGTAATATTACTTTTTGGACTTTGGTATATGACATTTGGTACGACTAGACTTTCACACGACTTAGCTAACGTTTTTGGATTAGAAATTTCTACTGTTATTCAAAATTACAAACTGGAATCCGATTTTAAAACATTGGGTAGGATTCATTCATAATCAATAATCTGGGTTAGAATTGGTAAGTAATTATCGAAAAACAGCGTTTCGTTCAAATATCTGTCGGTGAGCCAAAAAAAAAGAAGGTATTTATCAACTTAGAACTGTTGTGTTCAATGGTACAGCAGGGCAAGGTCAACATCGAGGATCTCAAAAGATGTATCATCTCCCCGAATATATTAATTTCATTTAATTTGCAAAACCCTGCAATTGGAATCGACAGTCATCAAGAAATATAGACTCAGGGAATGCTAGAAAAGAGCTATCCATAATGAGGGTCGGCGCTGCCAAAGAACGTGAAGGCATTGAGAAGATCGATGAAGATGGAAAAGGAGATAAGGACATGCTACCCTCAGCCAGTATAACTGGTGAGCAAGGCATGGAAGCGCCAATCCGGACGATTTTGACTATGATACATGAGAGTTCTTCAGAAATATGCGATCAAAGGTGGTCCGAAGAACAAATAGTGTGTTGAGAATTTTCAAAAATTACTCACGTACGATGGCACATAATTCGTGATCCAGAAATGCGTCGGGAATATTTTCGAAATCCTTTGGGATGACGATATTTCCCGTGTCATTTCTTTCAATGGTTAGCATCGACGAAGGATAATAACGGGGCCTGAATTCGTAGAATGTGCCATCTGTAAACAAAGAGGATACAGATCGATCAGGTTTGATTTGCACCAGACTGCCAATGAAGTAGAAGTAGTTCTTTGGGGAGGCCACAACCGCATCCAGGCAAGTAGGCCCTCATGCCAAATAAACTTCTGGTCGTGCTTTCGTGAGATTTGATAAAGACCAAGAAATATACAGTTCTGGGCAATTTTCGTATCCAGTCAAAGGCTTATATCGAAATCTTCTAGGAAAAGAGTTAATCACAACGATTTCCAAGATCAGAAGAGACGACGACATAAGATGCCAGGATACACGATCACTGTGTGTATCAGAACGTCAAGTCCATAACTGAATCTGCAATGAATTTACATGAATATCCTTATTTAGATTTGATGTTGCGGTCAATCGCTGATCCTGTCGATTCGAAACATATTCAGTAGCCATCGGCAGCAACCCTTGCGTATTTGTATGGTCGATAACAAATAAATATTTTGCTGCCAAAAGGTCAGTGAGTCACATAATATTTTGATGTGAATGAAAGTGTAGGGAAAGCTTTAACAATTGGCTGAGTATTCTACTATACTATGGTTGTAAATAGTGGGGAAAAATTATTCCGGTAGCCGAAATGGTCAGCTCCACGCATGATGCGGCTACGATTGTCTGTTCTTCGTTGAATTCAAGAGATTCGTGACTGTAGAGGTTCAAAGATCGTGTCCAATTTTTGATGTGATCGTCTGCGAATGGAGTGGCGGAACATAGTGAATTAAATACAGGTGAAAACTGTAATTATCTCAAAATTTTGTTGCTTACACTTTCTGGAAATGGTTAGTCGAATGCTAGAAAAGAATAGAGTGAATAGTGAAACATCGAAAATTGTAATGGAAATGATGGCTCGGTTGCTACAATGCATAACAATGGGTGACCTAAGTATCCTGTTTGATGCCATGTGTTTCATTCTTGGAAGCACCATTGGATCACGTACACTGCACGAATCACTGGAAGTTTTTCCAAACAGAAATTCCTCCGAAAACCTCAAAAACTTGCATGATTGGGAGATGAACCATGAAGCTGCAGATAACGAGGTGAATTTGAGTAATCACCATTCTTCAAACACTTCATGACTATTTACTTTGATTGTTTGGAATACGTTACAGACAACGGGTTGAACACGATTCAGGTTTTAAAGAGAAACATTCTCAATTGAAAATTGAATCAATACATGACTCCTCTGGAAATGGAAAAACCACTACGATAAAATTGAAGTTACTTTTTTGTAATATCTAACAGAAAACAACTACTTCCCTGGCTAAAGCCATGCTGGACATTGAACTACATCTGATAGATATTGAGAAAGACCCTTTATAACTTGAGAGAAAAAATCTGAAAGTGGAAATTTGCATTTTCATTCAGATAGTTGATTATTTATTAAATGTTCAGTTTCCATTGGAGATTCTTAGCTATGAATGATATAAGGGAGAATGTTGTTCAGAAATATCACTCACAAAAAGTCGCTTATTCCATTGATGCGTGAATTGCATCTCTTTCGCTAAGCCTCCAATACATTTTGGTCGACAAAAATTTACTTCACTCTTCTAAGATCATCAGGGAGGTCGGTTAAATTGGAAAACATACTCTTCAGAAGCAATTTCACACTGTAATGAGGAATTGTTGGACTATTTCTTGTGCGGTGAAACTTTGAAAATATTTTTCTGACATAAAACCTGTCATGGGTATGGCATGTTGATATCATTGAAAATATGAACAGGATGTTCATAAAGTCAGTTGTGAAATCATCTGAGACTGAAAGTTGGATTTAGTCGCTATTTTTCATCGTACAAGATAACCTCTCTTGGAAGGGGTTCATGTTTTGAAGAGAAACATTTTCAATTGAAAATTGAATCAATACATGTCTCCTCTGGAAATGAAAAAACCCTACGATAAAATTGAAGTTACTTTCCTGTGATATCTAACAGAAAACAACTACTTTCCCGGCTGAAGCCACGCTGGACATTGAACTACATCTGAGGGAATTGAGAAAGACCGTATATAGCTTGAGAGAAAGAATCTGAAAGTGAAAATTTCAAGCTTATGAAAATCTTCTTTAAAAAATTGTATTAGAGTTTGTGCTTGATCATTAAATGCCCTTTGCTCCGTTGTGTACCAGAATTATGCAGTGGTTTTATTCCTCAACTGGTAGAAATGTGAGACATAGCAATGCCAATGTTCAGTGTTAGTTCAAAATATTGAAAATAAAACGAATTGGGTGGTAAATAATTTTTTTTAATTGGTGGGTTTGTGGGGAGTGTACGGGAAATAATTAAAACGGATCTGTTGAGTGTTGGAGGAAATATTGGAAATACACCTACAAAAATGATCGAGTACTGCACAAACGAATCCAACCGAAAGAAACTGATGAAACCCAAGCTTTGGAATCCTAGAAACCAAAAACAGACAATTAGAGATCACAAACATACTTCGACTCCGAGAATATCGAGAAATACGTAGAATATACAAATTATGCTGATATTAGTGATAAATATAAGCACATTGAGCATGTACCCAAGCATCATGTAGTTGCTGAAGCACAAGATACAAGATATCTCCGAATGTCCTCTTACTTAACACTGTATTGAATGCGGTCAGCCTAACACACCGAATGCCATTTGTTATAGGAATATACGAATAAAAAATGCTATGATTGAACTGGCTTCTTCAAATTTTGCAGCAGTATCATCTGAATATCATTTATTTTAAAGACACCATTTCCACACATTATGATGCAAGGACATACAACAGTACATAATTTTGCACCCTATATCATGCCACTGGAAGATTGCAAGTATATTTTATTGTCGGCAAATTCCAGAGGTAACCATTGGTTACCGGTTATTTTAGACATTGAAGATAACACCATCGATATTTTAGAGAAAGAACGTATTTGTTATAGAATTCACATATTTTTCATTATGATAGAAATTGCTCAGTGCCACTAAATTAGGAAATAAAATCCAATATAGTCAGTATTCCTAAGGAACAATTTTACTATCCACGGCAGAAGAGGTGGATACATTTGAATCATTGTACAAAAAGATATGGACTTTTGACTTGCGGAATGATATTTGAGCAGGCTAGTGAAAGAAATTTTGGTTTTCACTGTTATTTATGTCGGTGAAATGAAAATCGATTCCACAGCGTAATGGCCATTGAAAAAAATAACTGGAAGAATCGAAATAACGGCTGTTAGTTTGGTTTCACTTATTTATGAAAGAGTTTTCAAATCCAAAATACAAATAAGAAGATTCCTAGCGAAGTGCGACTGATAAATGAATGCTCTCGTTTTTGCTTGATCTTGTCTAGCTTTCCATATATGGCATTCATTGAATGGAAATATTTAGGGATGAATGTACCACATCGATGATTCGCATAAATATCAGTAAGTTCAGTAATACTTTTGATATTTATATTATAGTGACTATTGTCGTGTAGTTTTCCATATATCGCATTCATTGAATTGAAACATTGAGGGATGAAGAGACCATCTCGAAGGATAATTCGCATAAATCTTGGTACTTCTGGAAACAATTGTAATATTTATGTTATACTGACGCTCTCTTTTTCACCTGGTCTCGTCTTGTTTTCCATTTATCGCATTCAGTGAATTGAAACATTTGGGGATGAAGCAACCACCCCGACGGTACACATAAATCTTGGTTCTAGAAAAAAAAATAGTCATTCAATTTTCTGATTGAGTTAAGGGTAAAATGAAGTGTCAAAGGTGTAATTAGTGGCTTGGGCAGTGTTTCACTCTCACAGGATTCAATTTCAGCGATACAGAGCTCTTGACAAAACAACTTGATAGCAGAGCATGGTTTATCGTAGTGATTCACATCTGAAATTGCGAATGAATTGATTTTATTGTTACGGGTTGGATACTTGATTCTTCATCATTATTTCCATTTTCCATAATTTTGGGACTTCTGTAGTGCTGCATTGCTGAGTAGTAAAGTTTATGCTGACGACCTTCTTCAGGGTTATACAGATGAACAGTGTTTCAATTACAGTGATACACTAGGAGAAGAAAGTGAAACAGGGATAACAGTGCGGCGCGTTTTTAAAATCCTTACGGATGGTGTCAGGCACCATACAACTTCCACCATAACTAGAGTTCTTATCTTATAGAATTTTTGATGGCGGGTGATCATTATCGTGAACATTGCCGCCCTTTGTTCCGAACTTTTCGAATAATGCCACTTCCTACTTTATTTACATATTCATGTTAACTTGAAATTTATGAAACCATGCATTAATACTCGGCTCAATCAGAAGTCTACAATCACATCACTCGCAATGCTGATGAAATTTCAACTCCTAGGTTCAGACTTCAGATGTCGCAAAAGAATTTTCTGAACATACATTTATACAGCAGACTACCTTGTAGGATAAAGACTTTGGGTTTCATTCAATTTGAGTTGCAAATCAAAAGTTTTTTATTGAAAAATTGTGTTTATAGTGTAAACGAGTATCTTGATTTAAAAAGAATGAATTTGAATGCATGTGTCCTTCACCTGAGTTTCATTCAACTTAAATTATATTTTAATAACCCCAGATTCTCACAATCCGCCAAAGTGAGGCGAATAGGGAGGAATGAAGGTCCAATTGATGCCTTCTAAAGCATTTGCCTCTACGATTTTGCTACTGGAGTTCTGCAAAAACTGGCTTAAATGATGCAGTTCGTTTTTTGCACCAACAAAATTAGTTCCGTTATCCGAAATCATTCGTGAAGGTTTACCTCGGCGCGACACGAAACGTCGTAGACTGCAATGAAACATTAAGTGCTGAGTTCGGTAACCAATTCAAGATGTATTGCCTTGGTGCTGAAGCAGATGAATAGTGAAACATACCCTTTAACATATTTGAAACCGCGCTCTTTTTTATCCTTCAAGGTGAAAGGTCCTGCATAATCAACTCCTGTAATAAAAAATGGAGGGGATGGTGTTACCCTTGAAGAGGGAAGATCACCCATTACAGGAGCCATGTTAACAGGTTTCGCACGAAAGCAACGAACACATGAATGTACAGTCTGTTTCGATCAATTTTTTCCTGAAATTAGCCAAAATTTATTTCGAATTGAAGAAAGTAACTGATTAGGTCCCAAATGGCCTAATCTTATATCCATTTATTTATACTGTATACAAACAGATAGACCTTCATTATAATTACAGTTTAGATATATAAGTATGAATATTGTAGATGATAAAATATTATAATATAATATAACATAATTTAAAATTAAATTTAGATATGGTCAACTTATAAAACTTATAAAACTAGACATAAAATACAATTAGTACAATTAGATTTTAAACAACCCTGGAGTAAAGATTATAGTTCTCAGATCAGAATATCACAATTCATAGTCAACTTATATATAGAAATAAATGAATGACTGAGTGACTATTCTCTTAATTTTGCTAGTATTTGAGTTTTCTTCATACTGAAGAAATCTATGTCATTGTCACTGTTTTTTATCAACTTATTTGCAGCAATCATGCAGTATTCAATTGGTGAACCTGTATTAAATATTTTAAAAGTGGTTTCTCTACGTCGCAGTCTTATGTCGGGTACGTTTATATTGATTTTGTGTAGGATATCAGGTATAGAAATATCACCTTGTAAAACATTGGAGA
This sequence comes from Chrysolina oricalcia, assembly GCA_944452925.2. NCBI lineage: Eukaryota > Metazoa > Arthropoda > Insecta > Coleoptera > Chrysomelidae > Chrysolina > Chrysolina oricalcia. The sequence continues at coordinate 29,694,945 of OX101809.2, read as the reverse complement.
TAAAAATAATTTGTTCATTTTCTCTTCGTCTGCTCAAACAGGTCATGGTAAAGTCCTTCCTTTGTTTTTCATATGAAACCCTAAATGGGTACACACCGTATTTTTTAAAATGCATTGATCTCAGAAACTTTTTCTGTACTCGTTCGATTGTTTCAGAATGTATTACAGTTTGTGGACTCCATATGACACTGGCGTATTCCAATTTGGAACGAAGGTATGTGTTATATAATGTAATACAAGTTTCCCAGGTGAACTCCTGCCCTCTTCGTAATATGAAACCGAGAGTTCTATTGCACTGGGATACTAGTGTCTTTATATGTTCAGTAAATTGAAAGTTTTTCGAGAATATCACCCCAAGATCTTTCATTTCCTCAACTACATCTATTGCAACTCCATTTATGGAGTAATCTGGGAGTAAGTAATCCCTTTTCCTCATAAAGGACATTGCCTTACATTTTGATTCGTTTAGTGTGAGATCGTTCGCTTTGCAGTATTTAGTAACAGAAGCAATATCGCTTTTGAGCTCATTCATGTCTTCTTCAGAGCTAATCTTCATGTACATTTTTAGATCATCTGCATACAATAAGAAGTTGGCATGCTTGATGTGATCAGATATATCATTTACAAACATTACAAACAACAGTGGACCCAGTATGGACCCTTGTGGTACCCCTGAATTATTAACAAAAGGATTTGACTGGAAATTGATGAATTTGACTACGTTTGTACGATTTGTGAGATAGGATTTCAGAAATCGGATGACATTTTCTTGAAATGAATATGATTTTAATTTTTGTAATAGGACATAGTGGTTAACTCTGTCAAACGCCTTAGCCATATCAGTATACACAGTGTGAACTTCAGATTCTTGAATTGCACTTGCTACGTAGTTACTGAAAATCGTCAGATTCGTAACTGTAGATTTATTTCTGATAAAACCATGTTGTTTACTAATTAAGACTGGATCTACATGGGTAATTATTCTATTGTATATTGTTTTTTCAAATATTTTTGATGACGATGAGAGGACAGTTATGGCACGATAGTTTTTTATTTGACTGGTATTACCAGATTTATGAATCGCTGTGATTCGTCCGTTTTTGAAATGGTCTGGAAAAACTCTTTTTTTGTATGGATATATTGATAATAATTTGCAGAGGTGCACAAAGTATGTCTGAATATGCTTTAAAAAAGTAGGTCGGTAGTCCATCAAATCCGATTGAAGCTTTTGGATTCAAGGATTTAATTGCTTCTCTTATCTCCTGTTTGGTGAAACTTATAATATCAAAAGTGTTCAGATTGCAGTCTTTGTGTTCAAAATTGTTCTTTGGTTGATTACTGTTACTGTAGACAGATTCAAAATAGGTTGCAAAAACGTTAGCTATATCTTTTTCATTTACATATGACTTATCATCATATTCATATCTGTGGGCTATACTGGAGTTACACCTCTTACTTTTGACATAATCCCAGAATTTTTTTGGATCATTATTTATATCACTTTGTATTTGCTTTATATAGTTTGTGTGACATTCATTCATTAACTCTTTAGTTTTTCGCCTTAGTTCACAGAATCTGTTCTTGTAAATTGTATTTTTTTTTAGATTTTTTGAAGTATTTATGTTTAAATTTAATTGTCTTGATCAGTTTCCCATTGTACCATACAGGATACTGATGCACGTACTTCCTCTTTTGAGGTATACATTGATCTAATATATTATACAGCCCAGTGTAAAACTGGTCAGTTGCCTCATTGGGATCATTTGAAGAAATAGTGTCTTCCCAATTGCACCGTTTTAACAGGTGATACATACTGATATAATCTCCTTTCCGGAAGTCATAATTGTGTATGTTCTCACTATGATCACTATTATTATTATCCTTGGCGTTTGGGGAAATTACTGCAAAGTCAATTTCTAATGGTGGATAATAATGATCAATATTTACTAAAGAGATATCTGAAGAAATTACACTAGCTTCTATTATATTCGTCAATACTAGGTCCAATGTTTTACCATGGTGATTTTGAATGTTATTTATTGAATACAAATCATATTGACTCACTATTTCATTGATTACCTTTGCTTTGGATGTACCGTCTATAAGACTGTGACCGGGACCTTCTATCTCTGAAACGTTCAGGCCACCTATGATGAATACACATTCAGAGTGGAAATCCTCTGAGGATTCAAAAGAACTCAACAGTCTTTCATAAACACTTAAATTGGATCCAGATCTAACATATACACAACAGATGGTGACAACACACATTTCATTTATTTTTAAACTCAGGGATAACCACTGAAAATCAATGTCTTCACTTCTTCTAACATACATCACTCGATATTTCTTCTTGATGCAGCAAAGAACTCCCCCCCCCCTCGCTGGGTATTTGTTTTTTCATACGGTTTGTCATTTCTGAGTAGTAAGTAACGGTCATCACATAACTCACTGTCATATATTGAGCTGTTCAACCATGTTTCGGTGATGCATATAATATCAAAGTCATTTGCTAGTATATTTTCATGAATTATTTTTGTTTTTGACCTGAGCCCTCGCGCGTTTTGATAAAAGATTATAACATTTTCACAATTAATATTTTTGTTTTCGTTTTTTCCTCAGATCCATATATTTTCCCATGTATACTCCCGTTTTTTGTATCTTTCATTGAGTGAATATATTTTTTTAACGTATCAATTTTATTTTGGTACACGGCGTTTTCTTGAGTGAGGGTTTCTATGGATGTCAACATATTCTTCATTATGCCATTCAGCTCTATTATGTCCTTTTCCAAATCTGCGGTTTTTTTATAGTTCACTGTCGTGTCTGTTTGTATTGCATAGTTAATGGTTTCCTTTATTTCATCTTTTGTTTGGGCTGAATTGTTTTTGGTTGTAGTTGATGTTTGGGTTGCAATTGTCTGTCGGTTTTTTCTATTCCTTTCTTCGTTTGATTTTTGCATGTCTGCTATTTCTGCTTTGTGTAACTTGATACATTCCTTGTAGTGCTCAATTTGTTTATTTAAATCTTCTTCTCTTTGGGATACTTCTTCAAAAAATATTGTATGTTCATGTTTGAGTTTTTCTATGTAACTATTTTGCAATTCGCTGTTTTCCGTCAGATCACAAATGGTTTGTTCCAATAGAGATTTCTCATCATTTTCAATAGTATCCGAATCGTTACTGCAGCACGTAATTTGGAAGTCTTTCATGAATTTGTAATTATTTTTATTCTGTTGTACACAGCTTCTATGGAAAACCTTGAAGCACTTTGTGCATATATAATAATTTGGAGGAAAAGGTCTTGTTTTACAGCAACCAAAGTTAACCATGTTGTTCTTTATTTTTTATTTTTATTGAGTTATTGGAAAAACTCGCTGTTCAATTCTTATATATTTACACCCTCAGCTCCTGGACTATTTCTTATTTATATGTTCACCTAGAATCTCAAACCGGTGAGAATGAATAGTCTTTTTATATGTGACCTTTTTATCACTAAGTGTTGATTGTTTTTGCAATATTTAGTTTGGATTGTTGCACTTTAATGCAATTTATGCTTAAGGGAACTTATGAACTTCAGAAATATGCACAGTTTCAGTTGTACCAAAAACTCCAGCTGAGTTTGATACCATTTTCTTATTATTCTGTGTGGAATAACCTATGATAATTACAGAAATATCGGGAGCTACACTACACTGTTACTCTGTTAATTAATAATATATATGCTCATAACAGAACAACAATTTCACGAATTTGTGATTTTTGGGAAGTAAAATAAGATTTTGTTTATTATAATCAAAATTTGAATTTCTGAGTCTACCACCGACTCTTAGTACTCCTTGTAATAAAAACGGAGTTAGGCTCAACAATGGAATTTTCACAGGTAATTGTTTACCTTGAGCCAAAGCAGTGTTCTCCAAGCTGAAGTGTTCACGTTGAATTAACTTTACTATGGCTAAAGTCGCCTGATTCATTTCGTCTACAGTCAAAGTATCACTAACGCACAAATTTTTCCTTCGACAATTGTATGCAAAACGAATGCAGTACGAACTAATCTGAGATAGTTGGAAAATCTTTCGAAAGGAAATTTGAAATCTTCCTTTTTGGTTAACAATGTGGTCATGGAATTTTTCATTTCTGGAAGCTCACCAGTAAATGTACTATACTGACCTGGCCAACTTTCTAAATCGGAAAACAACCACTTTGGACCGTGCCACCAAAGTTCACTTGCAAGCAATGACATTGGACTTACACCGCGACTTGCCAAATCAGCGAGATTATCGCCTGAATTTATATGTCTCCATTTACTGATATCAGTTTTGGACTGAATTTCACACACACGGTTTGCAACAAATGTCTTTAGTAGATTTGGAGGAGTTCTTAACCACAAAAGTACTATGGTGGAATCACTCCAATAAAATATGTCATCAAAATTTATATGTAAGGAATTACACACCTTGTCTGCTAATCTCGATAATATCAAGGCGCCCTGCAGTTCAAGCTTAGGAATGGTAAGAACCTTAAGGGGAGCTACCCTCGATTTAGCACAAAGAAGATGTAACATGACCTCACCGTGTTCATTAATGCTTCGTATATACATGCAGGTTGCATAAGCATCTTTTGAAGAATCACAGAAGCGATGCAATTCAGTACGGACACTATTTCTGAATCTAATGTGACGCTGAACCTTCAAGGAATTTAATTGAATTATTTCTTGAACAAACTTAGACCATTTTGAATAAATTTCTGCAGGAACCGTCTCGTCCCAACTCAAATTTGCAGACCATAATTTTTGAAGTAGTATTTTGACTGTGATAACGCATGCACTCAACAAACCTAGTGGGTCATAAATTTGCGAAATGCCAGAAAGAATCGACCTTTTCGTTTTAGACTTGCCAATATCTAGTGATGTGATTTTGAAACACAAAACATCTGTATTTGATGACCAGAAAACCTCAAGTGTTTTGAAATTTTTAGTTACTCCAAGTTTCAGAAGCTCAGTTTGGTTATTGGAACAATTTATATTTTTTATAATCTGCGCATCATTCGATATCTATTTGCGAAGATGAAAACCTGCTTGTTGAAGAATATTGGAAATGTCCGTGCAGATAGTAGTAAGTTCCTCTTTTGAATCTGCACCATGCAAAAAATCATCATCATAAAATGAATGATCTATTGCCCTGAACGCCAAAGGAAACATTTTGGATGATTCGATTGACAACTGATGCAAACACCGTATTGCTAAAAATGAAGCACTAGTAGTTCCATAAGTAACCGTATTCAATTGAAAAACCTGAAGTGGTTGTGACGGATTTTCTCTCCAGAAGATTTGCTGTAAAGATCTTTGCTCAGGAGCAATCCAAATGCATCTATACATTTTTTCGACGTCTGCTGAAACTACGTATGAGAATTGTCTGAAACGCAAAATGATAGAAAATAAATCATCTTGTAAAGTCGCACCTGCCATCTGAATTTGATTTAAGGATACGCCACTGCTCGTGGGGCAGCTGCCGCCAAAAACGACTCGCAATTTTGTAGTCAAACTGTCCTCTTTCAGAACGCCATGATGAGGAAAGAAGTTAACGAGTTGTGGAGGACTACATGTCACCTTTGACATATGATTCAACATAATATATTCATTCATAAAATCGACATAGTTTCTATGCATCTCTGGATTCGCCTGAAGTTTTCTTTCAAGATTGAAAAACCTTTTTCTTGCATATTCTTCTGAATGTCCTAATGTATCAAGACTGTTTTTGAAAGGAATTGAAACTAAGAATTTGCCATCATCATTTCTCCTGAAGGTGGAGACAAAATGACTTTCGAAATCAGTTTCTTCTTTAGACAACGGCTGTGTAGTAAAATCCATTTCTTGGATCTTCCAGAATTTCTCAAGTTGAGTTTGTACATCAGAATGCCTGGTGAAATTGCAGTGAGACGTCTGATAACCTGAATAAGAAGTTGGGAGAGGACCTGAAATAATCCATCCCAATTTTGTTTTTTGAAGAATTGGAAACCCTCTACCTAGCCTTATCTGTCCTACACAAAGAAGTGACCAGAACAAATCAGCTCCAATCAACATGTCTATGGAAGATGGAGTGAAGAACTGGGGATCAGCAAGGTGAATGTTGGAAGGAATATTGAATAAAGACGTATCAATGTATTGAGTTGGCATGTGGTTGCATATTTCTGGAATAACTAAACACGATAAATTAACTGAATAGTCAGAATAAATTGATTGAATTCGAACTTCACATTTGTGATTTATTGAAGAAGTAACTTGACCAATTCCAATGACAGAAATATTGAAATAAGCCTTTTCCAAACCTAGCGTACTACATAAAGCTTCTGTCATAAAGCTAGATTCAGACGCATTATCAAGAAGAATTCTACACTTATGTGTCTTGCCCCAAATGTCTCGAATTCGTACTATTGCTGTTGATAATAACGTATGATTCGTGGCACTGATATAACTAGCAAGAGTTGTAGATCTGTTTTCTGGATTGGTTGAATGGCTTTCAGATTCCTGCACCTGTGGAGAAACGTTTGGATTCAAATGCAATAAACTATTGTGATTCAATGAACACTTTCAACATGTTCCGAATTTGCAATCTTTCACCGAGTGTCCGAAATTAAGACAATTTATGCAAAGGTTTGCCTTTTGGACATGCTCAATTCTTGATTGTATGCGTAACTTTTCAAAATCTGGGCATTTGAATAATTTATGTTACCCTTTGCATAATGAACATGCATATTTGGATGCAAAAAATGTTTTCCTTTTTATATCACCCTTATCAACCATATGATTATGTTTGTGACCAGTAAATGAATCAGGCTTATTGTAATGAATAGTTACTAAAAGATCTGCTTTGTTTTTTAGAAAAGCCAAAAATTCCTTTACATTAGGTGGATCTGTGGATTTGTGTGTTTCTTCTTCCCATTCGCGCGTCGTTGCAGGATCGAGCTTGTCCGTTATCATGTATATTAGTAAAGGATCCCAATCCTTTGTAGACTGCTCTAACGCTTCAAGTGAACTCAAATTTTTATTTAAATTGTCAATTAAATTTCTAAGTTGAACAGAAGATTCCTTATTAATTGATGGTAGATGAAATAAAGCCTTTATATGATTGTTAATAAGCAATCTTTTGTTATTGTATCTATCATACAGAAGATTCCATGCAATATCAAAATTAGCTGCTGACGTTTCTAAAGAACTAATGACACGAGAAGCTTCACCAGTAACGCATGATTTCAGATAGTGAAATTTGTATATTATTTATTTTTGCATTTTTAATTATAAGCGAATCAAAAATGTCGTAAAATTCAAGCCAGTTTTCTAATGAACCTTGAAACGTTGGCAATTTGATTGTTGGTAACTTGATACCGCTCAATGGAGATGAATAATTATTGTCAGTGACATTTGTTGTGACTGAATTTGTCAAATTTGTATTTTCCAGTTTCCCTTCTATAATTTCTTCCGCTTTTGAAACACATTGGAAATAAGTATTTTCAAAACTAGACCTCTCGTTTACTTGTTCATCTCTGTCATCCAAAAGTTCAATCTGAATTTGAATATTATTAAATTCTGAGTAAACAGTTTTTTCAATTTTCTCTAGTCGTTTTTTCAACTCTCTGACAATAGAATCGCTAGTAAATGCGTCAACAAAGGTGCAAAATCGTGTCAGCAGAGCTTTATAAGTTCCACGTTTAGCTATTAAAGTCGCTATTTGCTGAGTCATTTTGAAAACTTTATGTGATACGTACGTTATAAATATATCTGATACAAATAGAAAGATAATGAAATGGGATAAGGAAGCTTGTGAAACGGATAGAGCTCACGGGTTTGTTTGGCCTTTTCTGCTTTCCACTCTGCTCTCCGTTTTGCCTGCTACAACTTGAATGCAATTGTCGTTGCTGCTCCGTTGATATTATTGAAATATCTGCTCGTATGGACCAAAAAACTGTGGGGAGAGGTTTTTGTAATTTCAAAAACTAACTGCTCCTCCTTTGAGTAAATGAAATGAACTGTTTTAATGGACTGTATTTGATTAGAAACGTTTTACAAATTATTGAAAACAAGAACTCAAAATTGACTGCGTCTCGTTCGTATCTTGAGGAGTTCTGTCACCGTGACAGATCGACGGTTGGTTGATTCGTTGATTCTATCCCAATACTATACGGGGTTATATCAAAGTCTGAACATAATGGGTAAATTATCGTCAGCTTGTTGTCTTATAAGATATCTCAGGGAACAGATAAGTATTCATTATACAGGGTGTCAATTTGAAAACTTCCCACCCTTAATATCTTCCTTCCAGTAAACAATATGAGTAATCGAAAAAACAGGTCAATTTTATTGTCAAGGGGGACACTTTCACGGACTATTTGTAGCCCTCGTGGTTCAACCCCCTAGGAGGGGTAGATGTTACCCTTAGAATTTTAAATGGGAAGGGGTGCCAAGTGGCACATCATTTTGATGGGCGTTCAATTCTTGTTCCAATGGTACTCTGACTTATTATTTTGTGATGAGCATTTTCCGAAAAATTGCGTTCTAAACTAACAGAAGTAATTATTAGAACGCCTATACTGAGATGCATTATTGTATTGACTCCCTTTAATAAAAATGGTTAGAAGAGTAGGTGGCACCGCTCCAACCCTTGAATGACAGGAATAAATTTATTACGCATGGGATTTTTCATTTGGTGGTTATTTTCCTTCTACACAATAAAATTTAATTTGCGAGAAAGACATTTCCAACATAAAATCTACTTACGCTTATCTTATTAGCTGTTCGAAATGTTGTCCATTTTGCTCTAAACAGTAATACAGTCTGTTTTCGAACTCCCCTCTAACATTACGGAAAACTTCACTAGGAATTGACCGGCATGCTGCTGTAATTCGTCTTTTAAGTTCGTCAATATCAGAAGGTTGTGTTTTATAAACAACGGATTTAAGATGCCCCCAAAGAAAGAAACCAAAGGGTGTTAAATCCGGTGATCTCGGAGGCCATTCAACTACTCCCCTTCTGCCAATCCATCTACCCGGAAATCTCTCGTTTAACCACTGTCGGACGGGAAGAAAATAATGAGGTGGAGCACCGTCCTGCTGGTAATGTAACAGATCCTCCTGCAAAAGTTCATTACCTTCTGCATCAATTTGAGTTTCTAGCTCGTGAGTTATAAGAGGATCGATAGTCTCTTCAAGCATATCAAGGTGCAGATTGCCAGTCAAGTTTTCTTCCAGAAATAATGGACCAAGAATGGCATTTCCAAGAATACCAGCCCAAACATTAACTTTTTGTGGGTGTTGTGTATGCCCTTCCCGAAAAATATGTGGGTTTTCGTCACTCCAATAGCGACAATTTTGTCTATTAACATTGCCATTCAGAAAAAATGAACACTCATCGCTGAAACAGATGTTTAACAGAAGATTAGGGATGGTATTGACTCGATGAGACATGATTTCACAAAACTCTATTCTTCTATCATAATCATCCTCGTGGAGCTCTTGAAGAATCTGCATTTTATATGGATGAAATTTATGCATTTTCAATGCTTTTCTTATAGTCTTGCGTGACATTCCCGTCTGTTCTGATACTGCTCGTAAGGAGCTCGTGGGTTCTGCAGCAAATGTTCCCAAAACTTCAATTTGAGCTGCTTCATTTAGTACTCTGAGGTTATTTCTTTTTTTATTTGTCACTGAACCAGTTTCGTAAAACTTATTCACCAAATCAAGCACATACCGGTGACTTACATTACAATTTGGATGTCTTTCGTTAAAAAGACATGCCGCCCTTCGTGCGCACTTTCCAACTTCTCCATAAATTACAATCATTTCAATTTCAATTCTGTCTTGAAGAATGTAAACCATTTTTACACTTTTATACACTTATTAAAGTAATTCCTAAACAGCCCAACAGGTACAACGGTATTCACAATACTACCACATAGTTCAAATTTGCTAACCAATTTTTTGCCGGAAAACAGAAACTTTTTACAGCAGAAGTAGCAAAAAAGGAAGGCTATCTGTACAATTTCTGCGATGACACTTAAAAATTCAGCATTTAATAAACACAACTTTACTACCATCTACGTTTTACTATTAGACTACTTTTTTTATGTAAAGTGTTTGGAGCTAATGGCTAATGTTACCCCTAATACAGGGTTGGAACGGTACCACCTAATATTCTAACCAGTTCTGGCCAAACCATGCATCTCAGTATAGGCGTTCTAATAATTACTTCTGTTAGTTTAGAACGCAATTTTTCGGAAAATGCTCATCAAAAAATAATAAGTCAGGGTACCATTGGAACAAGAATTGAACGCCCATCAAAATGATGTGCCACTTGACCCCCCTTCCCATTTAAAATTCGAAGGGTAACATCTATTCCTCCTAGGGGGTTGAACCACGAGGGCTACAAATAGTCCTTGAAAGTTTCCCCCTTGACAATAAAATTGACCTGTTTTTTCGATTACTCATATTGTTTACTGGAAGGAAGATATTAAGGGTGGGAAGTTTTCAAATTGACACCCTGTATTTAAATGTTCTACTACGCCTATGTACATTCTGTGATTGACTACAGCGTAATATTTTGGTATCATTCACCAACAACTGAGGATATATTCATATACCAGAAAAAATCATAAGAACTATGATAAACTTCAAAAATTACACCTCTTGCAGACAGTTGTTCGTCAACATAGGAATAATGACTGTTCATTGTGCCTACATAGCACTTCATGCTGAAAAATATTGTCAAACATGTCCTGCAAATAATCAACAAAATTGCAACATGATCACAAGAGGAAGTAATCATCTAGGCATTCCACTACATGAAACAAGTCTTCTGGAGAAGGGTCCGTACAATAACTGTATGAAAATGCAATGCCTCTTCATTTCAAAGAAATCAATACTATGAGCATCTCCAAACGAACTCTGAAGGAATATCTGACTGCAAATCTCTTTTATTTATTAGATGAATTTTTTGATGCCTGTAAAATGTAATGTATGTGCTGTTTATATATTTATAACTTTTTCTTGATACTGTCAAATTACCGTACCATATAATTGTTTTTATTTATACATATTGCTGTTTACTGGCTATTTAAACATGTGTGTATATTTATGTGTATTATTTTAACTTTCTGTATCTGACGTTGCTGATGATTCATAGGATATTTATGGCAATAAAAAATTATTATTATTTTTGTATATTGTAGTGAAATAAATACTTTTACTTCTATCTGGAAGAAATGCAACTGAGTTGTTCTGCATTTTTGATGAAGTTATCTCATTTTTATTTCGAATTAAAAATCTAGTGCTTAAATTAAACTTTAAGTATTGCTGACTATGTAGGACATTACAAAACAAGAAAACCGTGGACTATTGATCAGTAAAGGACCCCGCAAACTCCTTATGGAATTTGGGTCCTGGTGGATTTTTTTGAATTTTTGGTATGGTGTATTCCATGTAATTCTCAACCCAAAAAAATGAGCAGTTTTGCTGCTAGGGTGCGTTTAAATCTCCATTTGCGCAGAATAGACTATTTATTTTTGAATCCGGTAGCAATATTTTCACTTGTTTCATGGTTGCTAATGTTGAACAATATTGTGCTGTTTTATAGAAAAAAATTCTTACCCCCCACTTCTTCCCCCCAACTCTGTTACGGGTTAATTTGAGCTTACCAGAAAGTTACAAAGGATACGTAGTACTGATTCAGAAATTATACGAACTACTTCGAAAAGTCAGTTTATTATAATAATTTCCAGATATCAGACTGAAATATATTAATTCACCAAGAGCCATAATCCAGTCGTGGAGAATTCTGAAATAAAAGGTGATTAGGTATTGAAAAGATAACCTTACATAGAACTTACCGAAGCTGCTTCCGTGGTAATTGGAAGTCAAAAGGGTTCATCGCTTGGATAATCCTTCGGTTGATTCACATTGAGCAATGCAGAATTCCAGTTGTGGGGGCGAATATATTCCATAGTTAGAGGAATGAATAGCAAATTTATCTGGGTTATGGATAATAACAATAGTAACGTAACCTCACTTTATTTGACAGCTCAGAGTACATTTGAACTGATTCCGTTCTCTGTTTGGACAGCCAGTACTCTCAACCTAGAAAGTAACTAGAAGGGAGAGGGATTTTTAAGAGAGAAAAAATGGTATTCTCGAGGCGTTCTTTTTTTGTTGACCTTGGAAGGTTGGAAAACGTGTCTCGCGATTTTGCGGATTTTCTTGAGACAACCTTGGTAATTGTTGAGAAATAATAGTCAAAGGAAGGTCCACTGACTGTTCCTATGGGGATTTGCTCACAGTTACCAAATTTCAATTAAAATCACTCACATGAGTAGATACTCGAGGCCACCACACATCGAGGTATGTTATGTTCATTGTTATACCAGAACTCAGCTAAACTACCGTTTAAACTCAGTCATACAATAGTTCCATTTCCATTGCAGGGCCTTTTTGTTAATTGGGGTTATTCCATTTCCCATACCGAGTACAGCACAAGTTTCTCATACTCGGAAGCAGTATTTCTTCCAGCGTAGAGATTGGCTATGCTCGTGGGACGCTAATGCTAGTGCGAGAGATGATAACAGAGGGACCAACCTCACTCCATCCTGTTGCTAGTGGTAGATCTATGCTGAGTAGGCCAAACCTAATTTGCTTGTAGTACGTACGCTGCATGATTTCCACTGCTTGCCATCACGCCAGGAACCTCTTAATCAAGTGTAGGGTTACCAACCCCAAAGAATATAATTGAGGTGGTTTACTTATATTTTCTTCTGATAAGCATTTGATGCAAGTATTGTTTTGTTAAATAATTCAACATCGATTTGTGCAACATGCTTAATCGGTATTTTAAAATGGAACAATAGGTGCCCTGGTAAAAACGATGATTGTAATAACAGAGATATAATAAATCAGTACTATAGAACACACGACTTTTTCTGAGCTCTACGAATGCTCCTTTTATATGGCGATCCTGCTAAAACGATGTTAGACTGGAGGTGTTAGGTGGTTGCCAGGAAGTTTATTCAGCACAGTTGGTAATAAAAGGAAAATTATGTGTAGCAGCAAACAAACTTCGCAAAGGGTCCAAGAAAACGGAGTCGTCAATTCCAACTTTATTGTACAAGAACAAGAATACAATATCACGAAGGACGTTAAGGTGCTGTTAAATCACGTTCAGGGGCAAATGCGAAGAAATATGAATGGCTATTCCATGGGTAACATCACCGCCGCCGCAGCCGGCTCACAGGTGTTAACACACTGAAATAATCAAGAGAGGCAAGGTTATGAAGAATCACTGGCTTTGTGAGGTAGCTAAAAGACTGTTTGGTGGATTCGAGGCACTAATGTATAATGATTAAAGTGCGAAACTGAAAATAGGTATATATATATATTCATACTATTCTGAGTGGCATTTTATATCTATCTATTAGACATTGATTAATCGGTTATTCACATATTTTTCTATTTATGGACTCGTAAACGGTTTAGTAATTGATTGTAATGCGTAAATTGTGGGATAATATTTGTACTTCATCTGCTTCAATTGAACCTATATATGTCGGTAACTTGGGAAAGGTTCTTACAGAGAATAATCAAATCTAGGGAGGATATTTCTGCCATTGCAAAACCTGTAATAAACTCGCAAGGTATTAGGCAAATTAAGGAAAACGAAGAAATTCGAGATAATCTTGTGTTGTCCTATAATACAATCGTTAAATACATAGCAAGTTTTTGGAAATGTTTCAACGAGGATCAGAGATTAGCTGTTAATGACATATTTTTCAACATAAGAGACACAATTTTAAGAGCGTTTTATGCTTTAAGAGTTAATTATAAAGTACCTAAAAGTTGTTTAGAATTGATAGATCCATTACTAGTGGACGACATTTATGATAATAAGTTGAATAAAACATTCAAATCAAACACGATGCCGATGTCAAACATTGAATTTTTCAATATAGCAAGTAAAATAGTCGCTCACGAGTTCGATGGTTCCCCTGAAAAGTTACAATCATTTTTAGACTCTCTAACATTGTTAAACGAAAATGTTGAGACACACACTGCAAATGCAGTTGCATTCGTCAAAACCAGACTGACCGGAAAGGCAAGAGGTTTAATCTCTAATGAGGCCGATCTAGGACAAATAATAACAACACTGCGAGGAAAAATCAAAGGAGAAAGTTCTGAATTAGTTTTAACCAAACTGTTAAATTTAGGACGAAACTCTAAAGAAGTCAGCAGTTACGCATCAGAAATAGAATCACTCGCGGAAAACTTAAAAAACGCGTATATAAGTGAAGGAGTCCCTAATGCAGTAGCAGAAAAATACTCGACCCAACAAACGGTAAAATCCCTTATACAAAATACAAATTCGGATAGAACGAAATTAATTATGGAAGCAGGTAGTTTCGGGACAGTCCAAGAGGCTATTTCCAAATTTGTAAGTGTAAGTAATGTAAGCCAACCTAGTACTTCCAATATTTTTTACGCTAGGCAAAATCATAGCTATAATAATCGTGGCCGATACCCCAGTAATCATTCAAATCGTTTCAATTGGAATAACTCTCGAAGAGCAAGGGGTAGGTCAAATTTTAGAGGTAACCGGACATACAGTAATAATAATAATAGATCGGGCCGCGTTCCGAATAACAATTATAATAATAATAATTACAGGTCTGTTAGAGTCACAGCCGCTGAGTTTGATCCGGGAAACGGATCAGACCCCCAACCAAGTCGATTGGGGGATGCACTGTGAAAATTTTCAATTTCGATCTGTCATACTCAAATTTTATTACATTACCAACAAAAATGACCAATACCGAAAATACATTTTTAATTGACACTGGAGCTGATATATCTATTTTTAAAAGAACACACATTAACCCAGATCAGTTATTAAATACTGCAAACCCGAGTAAAATAAAAGGGGTCACGGACGGTGCAATCAAATCCTTAGGTATAACAACAACAGATATTTTTGTGGACGACTGCATAATCCAGCACGAGTTTCATGTTGTTGACGCAAACTTTCCGATACGGACAGATGCTATATTAGGTAGAGATTTCATTGCAAAATTTCGGTGTAATTTAGATTATTCAGATTGGACAATGACAATGCGATTAAGTGACAGAAATATCGTGGTGCCGATACAAAATGGTCTTCAGGACAATTCTATTATTATTCCCGCTAGATGTGAGGTAGTAAGGGAGTTGAAAAGCTTAAAAAGTCTTGAAAAGGATAGCATCATAGACTCTCAAGAAGTTCACCCCGGTGTTTTTATCGCAAGAGCTATAATTTCGAAAAATACCCCAGTCATTAAAATTATCAACACCACTTGCAACGTAGTAACATTGAAAGAAATTAATTTTAAAATTTTGAATTTGAACGATTTTAATGTTTTTGTTATAGAAAATGAGAAACAAGACCGCATTTCAAATTTATTGAAACAACTTAATACGAATGGTATTCCCCAGTATCTTAAAGACGATGTGATAAATTTATGTAAACAATTCAATGATATTTTTGGTCTAAAGGGTGACAAACTAACCGTCAATAACTTCTATACTCAAGAGTTAAAACTAGTGGATAAGGAATCAGTTTTTGTCAAAAATTATAGAACTCCTTATGCCCAAAAAAAGGAAATAAATAGACAGGTACAAAAAATGCTTGATGACAAGATAATAGAACCATCAGTTTCTCAGTATAATAGTCCAGCCTTGCTGGTCCCTAAAAAATCTACAGACGGAGACAAGGCATGGCGATTAGTAATCGATTTCATGCAAATTAATAAAAAAAAATTAATCCCTGATAAATACCCACTTCCGCGTATTGACGATATATTAGACCAGTTAGGGCGAGCAAAATGGTTCTCAGTTGTTGACCTAATATCCGGATTTCATCAAATCCCTTTACATGAAAATTCAAGAGATGTTACACAGTTTAGTGTGGACACAGGGTCTTTCAGGTTCACAAGATTACCCTTCGGACTTTCAGTAAGTCCCCCTAGCTTTCAGCGAATGATGTCAATGGCATTCGCAGGTATCACTCCTGAAAAAGCTTTTCTGTATATGGATGACCTCATCGTAATAGGCTGTTCGGAAAATCATCACTTACCAAATTCAAAACGAGTTTTTGAAACGTGCAGGAAGTATAATTTGAAATTAAACCCAGAGAAGTGTCAGTTTTTTAGAAACGATGTGACTTTCCTGGGATATAAAGTTACGAGTAAAGGTATTCTACCAGACGATTCGAAATACGGTATTATAAACAAATGGAATACGCCGTCATCCGCTGACGAGGTTAAAAGAATGGTGGCCTTCGCGAATTACTACAGGCGCCATATATCACATTTCGCGGAAATAACTGCACCGTTGAACAAATTAACTAGAAAAAATGCAAAGTTTGAATGGACGGCAGAATGTCAAAATTCTTTCAATACCTTGAAAAAAGCATTAACATCGCCCAAAATTTTGCAGTACCCCGACTTCTCAAAAACCTTCATTATCACGACAGATGCCTCAAAAATTGCTTGTGGAGCTGTTCTTTCTCAGAATTTTCATGGTGAGGATTTGCCAATTGCATATGCTTCCAAAGCATTCACAAAAGCTGAAGCGAACAAACCCACTATTTTGCAAGAATTGCTGGCCATACACTTTGCCATTAAACATTTTAAATGTTATATTTATGGTACCAAATTTGTCGTCCGCACAGACCACAGACCTCTTGTTTATCTCTTTTCCATGAAAGATCCTACATCTAAATTGACTCGTATCCGTCTTGAGCTTGAATCATATGACTTTGATGTAGAATACGTAAAAGGTACCGACAATGTCTGTGCAGACGCACTCTCTAGAATAAACATTAAAAATCTGAAAGAAATTCATCAAAATATTTCACAAGTTATGGCCGTTACACGCTCTATGACTAGAGCGAGTCCACTTAATAATACAGAAACTGAAAAATATTATCTAAAAAATGAAGTGGCGTGTCCAAAAATTTACGAAACTCTAGATAACTCGGAAGTACTAAAATTACCTTATTTGCAATTTGATATAAGACCTACATCTCTTAGGATGATGATTAGGCATAAAAAGCAGTTATTAGTTCAAAATAAAGTACAGATCACTAATGGAAACATTGCCTTAGGGCCGGTGTTTTCTCAGCTGGAAAAATTGGCTGGTGATAAGAAAATAGAAAAGTTGAGGATGAGTTTGAATGACTCTATTTTTGAAACGTGCACGATAAATGAATTCAAGGAATTAGGCCTAAAATTTCTGAAGAAACTCAACATTGTACTTTGTTTTGCACGAAGACTCATCACTAATAAATCTGAAAAAGTTGAGCTAATTGATAGATATCACAACAATCCCCTATTTGGTGGTCATTGTGGTCAGAAAAGGTTATTAAAGAAACTTAAAGCATCCTTCAGATGGAAAAATATGTCTCACGATGTTGCCAATTTTGTCAAAAAGTGTCATAAGTGCCAAATAAATAAAATAGTAGTTAAGCATCCGGAACCTCTTGTTCTAACTCCGACTCCTCAAAAACCCTTCGACATAGTATGCATAGATACGATTGGCAGGTTTATAAGATCAAATGGTGGTTATGAATATGCAATCACCCTTCAATGCGAATTAACAAAATACATAGTAATCATCCCAATTCCGAATAAAGAAGCTTCAACTGTAGCATCATATATTGTCAAAAACTTTATTCTCGTCTATGGCCCAATGAAAGAAGTACGAACAGATATGGGTACAGAATACAAAAATCAAGTTTTTGAGAACTTAGCAAAACTACTGAAAATAAATCATAAAATCTCTACTGCGTATCACAGCCAAAGTATTGGAGGTTGTGAACGCAACCATAGAGTTTTGAATGAGTATTTACGTATGTATATTGACAACTCAAAACTTGATTGGTGTACTTGGACTCAATACTATGCATTTTGTTATAACACTACACCAAGTTCGTACCACAATTATACGCCATTTGAACTGGTTTTTGGCAAAAAAGCAGATCTACATCAACTTTTACAGGATTCAAAGGTGGATCCCTTGTATAATATAGATGCTTATGATAAAGAATTTCGGTATCGCCTACAAGTGGCACACAAAAGAGCGCAAGAATATATCGAAAAAGCAAAAGTAATGCGTAAAACACATTTTGATAAAAACTCAGAAGCAATTATTCTCACTCCTGGAGAGTTGGTTATGGTAACTAATGAAAGTCGCCATAAATTTGATTCTTGGTATGACGAACCTTTCTCAGTTATTAGCGTTGAGGGTTCAAATTGTGTCGTAGCAGATAAAAATGGAAAAGAATTAAAAGTACATAAGAACCGCATACGAAAATATAGGTAGAAAATAAGTACTTTATTTATGTTAAGGATTTCATCTTTAGACAGGCCTGTCGAAAACGTTTTATTGTAGTTTAGTATATTTAATTTTAGTATTTGGTAGTTGTGTTACAATATATTGTGTATAATTTTTGTAATCATTCACTTACTGTATTTACCCATCTAATATTGTGTTAAAATTTTAAATGCAAATTTATCATCTTGAAATGTTAAATTTCCTGTAGTACAATTGGTATTACTGTTACGTAACTACTTCAATAATATTTCTATTCTAAACTCTTAGAATGCCCTTCGCAAGATGGCCATAGCGAAGGTCATTCCCCGAAAAGGGATGGTGTAGGGTTACCAACCCCAAAGAATATAATTGAGGTGGTTTACTTATATTTTCTTCTGATAAGCATTTGATGCAAGTATTGTTTTGTTAAATAATTCAACATCGATTTGTGCAACATGCTTAATCGGTATTTTAAAATGGAACAATAGGTGCCCTGGTAAAAACGATGATTGTAATAACAGAGATATAATAAATCAGTACTATAGAACACACGACTTTTTCTGAGCTCTACGAATGCTCCTTTTACAGTATCTTTCCTCCTAATTTCAAGTTATCTCCAACGTATGGCCTGATGCCGACCTTTTAGATGCTAAAACCAAGTGAACTATAGTATGTTATTCATGAATTGCTCATAACCATTACTTACCTCTACGCTAGTTGAGCACCTTAGGTATCGATACTCAAAGGGGAATTCTTGTAGCTTTTGTAGTGCTTTACCTTAGTCCAGCCCTGCTTGGCTCGTAGATTGGGCTTGAGTAGAACGTTTAGTTATTGCTGGTTATCTAGCTGCCCACTCCGTACAACAATTAGTCAGTGCTAACTCTATTGAATTATTTTGCTCTCTTGGTAAACACTTGATATATACCTTGTTTGATTTAGAAAGGAAATTATACCACCCTACAACCTGACGTTTGTACGTTGTATTTGATTTACCCACACCCTGGTCAATCCTATTAGTAGGAGAAATGGCTTTTCACCATCAAAATAACAAGAAGCCATAACAACTCCTATAACGAAACACAAAAAAAAAAATTCTCGGGTGCCTTTAAATGTATCGTCGAATGTTTAAATATGCCTGAATAAGAGAAATAGCAGTTTTTTATGATTATCCCCCCTCCCCCCAAATGGCACAAAACGAAAAAAATTCAATGGATTTTTCTGAATTTTTAATATGATGCAGCTCAAGTTATATTGAATAGAAATTGAATGGGTGACAAACCCCAAAAATGAATAGTTTTGATGCTAGGGGGCGTTGAATCATACCTTGCTCAGAATAGACTATTCATTATTATAGGCGAAAACAATATCTCTACGTATTTTAGTTCAGATTATGCTGAACAATTGTGTAATTTTTTATAAATTGGAAATCTAAAACCTCCCCCTTACCCCCAACCCCTATTTCAGAACATGAAAAAAGTTAATTCAGGCACCAACTCAAATTCAAATTGTGGGTGTCTAATTTTTATTTATTTTCAAGATATTCGCCCAATTAATTGATATTCAAAAGACATGCAACTTTCGTGTTCCAAAAAAAGGGGTTGGAGGTACTGGGGAGGTTTCAGATTTTCAATAAATGAAAAATTACACAATTGTTCAGCATAATCAGAACTAAAATACTTAGAGATATTGTTTACGCCTATAATAATGAATAGTCTATTCTGAGCAAGGTATGATTTCAACGCCCCCTAGCATCAAAACTACTCATTTTTGGGGTTTATCACCCAATTAATTTCTATTCAATATAACTTGAGCTGCATCATATTGAAAATTCAGAAAAATCCACCGATTTTTTTTCGTTTTGTGTCATTTGGGGGGAGGGGGGATAATCATAAAAAGCTGCTATTTCCCTTATTCAGGCATATTTAAATATTCGACGATACATTTACAGGCACTCGAGAAATATTTTTTTTGCGTTTCGTAATAGGAGTTAGGGGAAGAAGGGGGGTTATGATTTTTTTTTATAAAACAGCACAATATTGTGCAATATTAGCAATAATGAAACAAGTGAAAATATTAGTACCGGATTAAAAATTAAATATTCTAATCTGCGCAAAGGCTGACTTCAACGCCCCCTAGCAGTAAAACTGTTAATTTTTTTGAGTTGGCGCAATGGTAACATTGGTTGAGAATTACATGAACTACATCATACCAAAAATTCAAAAAAATCCACCTGGACCCAAATTCCACAAGGCGTTTGCGGGGTCCTTTGGAGAAAATACTGATTTGAAAATAACCCCATCTGAAAAGCTGCAGCGCATTCTGAATTATGTTAAAGGGCTGTTAAGGGATTTTATTCACAACAGAAAAAACTAAATAATTTACATGATATGGGGATCACAGGTGCAGTACAAAATAGGTTATTTATTCAACCATATTTAGCCGTGCATAAGCTCAATCAATGTTTGACTCGAGTGAAAAATGCCGGCCATGGTCCGAACATGGCCCAATTCGAAAGTTGGAAGATCGACATTGATACCTTGCATATTTGAAAGTCGGCGGCAAATTCTCTGAACATTTTCTATATCCTGCCAAGAGTGTCGACAGTGTTGACAGTGTCGACAGTGTCGACAGTGTCGACAGTGTCGGGGGAGGACAGCTTAAGTTCACTTCTAATCTGGTGAGAACTGTTGGCAGTAGCATATTCATCAATTCATGAAATCCATACAAGCTTAATCAGCTTAATTACATGGATTCCTTAACGGAAAAACATATTTGCACTACCATGTTAACCAAATAAAGGAGTAGTTCTAGAATTTGTATTGAATCTACCTTGTTAATAATTAATTTATGCAAAAAAAAGCTGATAAAATTCTTCTCTGCGCTAAAATTTCAAATTTCATTATCAAATGTGTTGAACGTATAGTGGTATAGTCAGGCCATCTGTTATATATTTTTGAAATACAAATAACGAAGAAATTTGTTTTGAATGTTTTCCAAAGAATCTGAAGTTGTAACAAATTTTGCAAGCCACATTATTGATCTAACTCTAATTTAGGTCTAACTAACGGATAATATAAAAGTTTGACTGTATTTATTCCATTGAATGATCGTGATTGCCTCATCAAGTATCCTAACATAACAATGGAAGATCTCACTACATTTGTACTATGAATTTTCAAAGAGAAAGTTCGATTATATGTGACACCTAAGTCTTTTATCTCAGTTTTTCTTGTCTCTTCGTTCATGAAATAATCAAAACACTCCTCATTTTTTGAGCGAGTTATTGTTAAAACAGCGCATTTATTATATTCAAAAACAGTTTTTTTATCATGACTACACTTTATAATGTTATTAGTGTCTTTTTGTAGTAATACACAGTCCCTTACTGTTTGGATGTTTTCAAATATTCGTGAAGAGTTAGCATTGTGACTAATTCAATACCGATGGAAGATCGTTAATGAATAATATGAATAGTGGAGAATCTGTTAGATTTCTGGGGTACACCTGAATGTGCATGAAATTTCCCAGAAGTATTTCTGTTGTGCCTAACAATGAAGTGTCTATTTTTCAAGTAGTTTTTAATCAGCTGTAAGAAATTTATTGAAAGTTCAAACCTACTGATTTTTCTAGAATATCTTGGGTCAAAAACTATGCGAAAATCTATGAAAATTACATCTAACTGAATTTCTGGTTTGGTATCAAACAAAGAGTACTAGTGCAATGACATATTTGTTATGGCTTTTGTGTACTTCACCACCACCTCTTTTTCAACTTGACTTCTGCTTCAAAAACTTGCCACAACACATATGCTTCTGAATTCGCTATCCTTTCGTTATCGCCATTACACATTGTACACTAAATTACTTAGGTTCGCTTGTAAACGCTCAGTTTGAACTCCAGATCGACTAGCTAGTAGTTAGAATGTTAACCCTCGCATCGTTCATCATTTGTCAAGGAGAATATTTATCACCCTTCCTTGGAAATCACTATGAAAGTTCAACGTCTAAAAGAACGTGTGTACGAACTATGAGTCGATTTAAGATTTATTTACAAATGCGAACGAGGAAGAAATACTGAATGGGATAGTGTTTCATCTGAAAATACTGTGGATATGGCTGTAAATGAATTTTATATCATTCGTCGGTACCATGCCAAAAACCACGAATGTGTACTATGTCATTTCGAATAAGAAACCTTACAAACCTTGGTAAGTTTTCACATTCGCGAATTCAGTCTCGTTCACAGTAGACAACCTTCGTGAGATTGGCATTGACATTTTTGGTTTTATAGTGGAATAGATGAATGCATATGCACAAATATACCGACATAACAAAAGTTTTCCTATTTTGTTTGATACAGAGATCAAAGAATAATTATTGAAACAAAAATTCACATTTAGAAAATCACGATTAGTTTCGGAAAAAAGTATAAAAAAATTGAGAAAAAAGCTAAAAAATTTGGTTAGTTGAAAGCTGAAGAATATGTAACAAAGGTAGAGACGAATTGAAAACCGATCCGAAACAATTCTGGGAATTATGCTGATAAAAATGAAAGAGCGTCGACTTTTAGAAACTTAAGTTATAAGAATGATGAAGTATAAGATGAAAATACAGCAGGAGTATTTGCTGATTTCTTTTCATCTGTTCATGAGACGATTGAGTCGGGATATGATTTGAATTTCATTACCGATGTTGAAATGGTGAAGAATTGATGCGATATTGAATCAGATTTTGAAAATGCAATAAAAAAACCGAAACCAAAGAAAGCAGCTGGTATTGATGAAATTCCCCAATACATTCTGAAAGCCTGTATCGATTGGGTGAATATACCACTCCTGCACATATTTAAGCTCATCATCAAGTTCAGTGTTTTTCCAGAAATGTGGATAACTGCCATAACACCACTTATTTACAAGAGTGGTAGGAAAAGCTACATCAAAAATTATCGACCAATTTCCATTATGTTCGCTCAGGCCAAATTATTTATACACGAATATTCCACTATGCAAAAATATATATCACGGAAGAACAGCACGGGTTCGTTACCAATAAATCAATCATACCAAATATGAATATAATACATTAGAATCAAGCAGCCAACTTGAAACTATATTCACGAATTTTAGGAAAGCTTTTGATAAAGTTGACCACGATGTTCCGCTATACAAACTGAATAAAGTTGGATTTTCTGTGAATTTGCTAAAATTAAGTAAAAGTCATTTACAAAATGAATATTTCTGCATTAAACACAATGGAAACACATCAGGTAAATTTCATGCAAGCTCTGGTGTTCCTCAAGGATCTAACCTTGGACCACTTTCATTTGTTTTATTCATCATTGATCTCCCTTCAATTTTAAAATTTTCTTCATGTTTGCTTTTTGCTGATGATTTAAAAATACAACAGCTAATACTTGTCACCCTCCCGTATCTCCGAACTCGTGAAAAAAATTGAACATCGCTCAGACCCGTCGATTTTTATTCCAAGGAGGAACACTTTCACCAAATACATCATCATGGTGTTGTCATCCCTCTCATCCCCAGCACCTCCTACATCAGAATTTTTAATGGTACTACTATACTTGTGATACATCATTTTGAAGGGAATTTGATTCCAAATACATCGGTGTACTGAAATTGAGGAACGATCAAGTGTTGTTGAAGTTTTAATGAAAATTAAGTGTTTTCAAGATATTTAATTGTGAGAAAGATTCAAAATGTAAACCATTCAGTTTCATACAGAAGTATGAGCGATTTTCGAAATGTCTTCGCATATTACTCAACATTTCTGGAGTCACTGCAAGACACTCCACAACAATTCTCCTGCGTAGACCATCAAGCGAAGTTGGCTGTGTACTATAAACTTTGGATTTCAAATGACCCCATGAAGAGAAGTTTAATGGTTATGAGTCAGGAGATCTAGAAGACCATTCTATTTGTCCTTGCCTTGCAATCCATCTTCCTATGAAATTGTCATCTGAAAATTGACGCAATAAAATGTGGAGTTCAAGTTCAAGATACGTTTGTCCGTTGACGTTACCATCAATAAAATATGGACCTACAATATGGTCTCCCAGAATACCATCCCAAACATTCAATTTCTGAGGAATTTGTGAATGAGTTTCCCTGTTCCAATATGGATTTATCTGCAGTTGTGCCTGTTCACATGTCCATTTAAATAAAAAGAAGATTCGTCAGAAAAGCACACATTGTAAAGACAATTAGTATCACCTATCAATAATTGACTCATTATTTCACGAAACTCTGTATATCTGTCAGGTTCATCTCTATTCAATTCTTGTACATTCTGCATTTTAGGTGAATGGAATTTTGCTTTTTTCAGAATTCGATGTACGCTGCTTTTAGAAACTCCAGAAATAGTCTCAAGTTGTCTTGAAGATTGAATGTTGTCCATCACTGCATGTCCTACAATTGCAACAGCGACCCCTTCATTTCTCATAGGCTTCTCTCGTTCATATTTTTTAGTCAGCACTGATTCCAACTCCATGAACGTATTCATCAATTAAAGCACGTACTGATATGATGTGGTTTTTTTCTGGATGAAGCACGTACTGATTTGATGTGTTTTTTTCTGGATGAATTTCATTGAAAATTCGAGCCGCAGCTCTATCACATCGACCATTTCCAAAATACGCATCTACAATGGATATTCTCTCATGCATGGTATAAACCATTTTCGAAAGGTTTCAAATTGTTAAATGAAGTGACTCGAATACATCAAATACCAAGGCGTAAACAAAGATATGCGTATACAAAAACACATAGCGACAATTTTTTTCCATAAAAGACGTCTGCCACACCATCTAAAGGATTATTTCTGACAGCATATTTTTTTTCGATACAGTGGCGTACCCAACGTGAACCATTCTTACGATGATAACATTTTTGGTGATAAAAATTTAAAAAAATCTTAACAAAACTTAGTTTTCATTTCAGTACACCGATGTATTTGAGATTGAATTCCCTTTAAAATGTTGGATCACAAGTACAGTAGTCCCATTGAAAATTCTGAAGTAGGGAGTGCTGGGTCCAAGGGGGTTCACAACACAATGATGATGTATTTGGTGAAAGTGTTTCTCCTTGACATAAAAATCGACAGGTCCGAGCGATTTCCAATTTTTTTCACCAGTTCGAAAATTAAGGGGGTGACAAGTTTTAGCTGGGACCTACTGTATATGAACAGGTCCAAGCAGTTAGAGATTTTGTTGATACGCAGAGGGACATGAACAGTATTCATGAATGGAGCATCACAAACAGAATAATATACAATATAAACAAATTTTGCATCATCACTATAACTCGTTTGAAGGATCCTGTTATTTTTTATTACATGATGGATAAGGAAGTCATCCAAAGATGCTCTGAGGTTAGAGGTCTTGTGGTAACTTACAATAGTACCTTATCATTTGTTGAATGTATTCAACAAATTGTTTATTCTTCAAATCACATGTCAGGATTCACTATCAGACAAACTCAGGATTTTACAAACTAATGAATTATTATACTACTCACTGAGTTCAACCATACCACATACGTCATATCTTACACATCAAGTTACAGTACACTGAGTATGAAAGAAACCAGTGTTCATATTTCTCAAAATTCATTTAAATAATCACTCAACAAAGTAAACCTGATAAATACTCATTAGTACGAGTATATTGCCGTACTCGAGTAGTAGACTAAGAAAACATCTGGAATCCCTTAGCAAGTAGAAAATAAGTTCTTAGTTACCATTGCATGTCATTATCACATTGATTTGTTGTGTAGCATTTCGATTTATAAGTCCGCAATAATAACTTTCTGAAAAATATTACCCCAAAAGCAATTATTTGAAATAACGATGGTGCTATCAGAAAAACAGAGAATAGAAGTTTTGATGATCTTAGGTTACGGCGATCATAAAAGAAGTATGGCAGAAGTATGCAAAATCTTTAATGAAAAATATCCTGATCGAGAACCAATAAGCAAATCGACGGTAAGCAAAAAATTACGTAAATTCAATGAAATTGGCAATGTCAGGGATAAGCCTAAGAGTGGCGGACCTACCGTTGCCGAATACAGTAAATTGAATGTATTACTTGAAATTAAAGGAAATCCTCACTGTTCAATTACAACTTCATCTGACAACAATGAGATCCGTCGTGGTGATGTGCAGAAAATTCTTAGAAAAGCCAAATTACATCCACATAAAATCAAACTTGATGAAGACGACTCCGATAGACGCATGGAGTTTTATGAAATTATGCAAGAAGTGTGTAATCAAAATAATGGGTTCGATAATAAAGTCTTATTTTCTGAAAAATCAACTTTTTTCACAAACGGTACTGTGAATACGCAAAATTGTTGTTATTGGGCATCAGAAAATCCCAATTGGACGATGGAAGCTCATACCCAATATACCCAGAAAGTAACTGTGTGGGCTGGGATTCTCAGGAATACCATTGTAGGACCATATTTTTTTACGGTACTGTGACAAGTGGAAATTATTTGAAAATGTCACAAACTTATGTGGTTCCATATTCAACTGAGACATTTCCAGATATCAATCAACCTAATAAAATAGTTTCTACTATTTGGTTCCATCAGGATGGAGCAGGTCCACAGTATGCTCGAATTGTTTGATATTTTCTCAATGAAACGTTCCCCAATCGATGGATTGGACGACGCGGACCCCAGATTTAACTTCCATGGACTTCTTCCTCTAGGGTTACTTGAAAAGTGAAGTTTACATAAACCGACCCACTAATTTGAAAGACCTAGAAGAGAGAATTCGAACTGATATTCAACGAATTACACCAGAGGTGTTTTCTAAGGTAACCCAAGAATTCAAGAAACGTCTTGGATATTGTCAACTTACCCAAGGAAGTTAGTTCAAGCATTTGTTGTAGATTTTTCATCTGTTTGTTTTCACTTTTAACCTATGATACTTTAATTGCATATAAATAATGAAATGAATGTTGAGAAATATGAACACTGGTTTCCTTTATACTCAGTACACTGTAACTTGAAATGTAAGATATGACGTATGTGTTATGGTTGACCTTGGAAAAATACGGGATTTCAATTTTTGACATGAAAATATACCCTTTCAATTTAAAAGAAAATATCGATGAGGTCATATCTTGTAAGGTGGTAAGGGAAAAAATATTTTTTTTCCAAAAAACGGTGGAAAACTAAAATACAAAATCGACCTGTCCAAGCTTCACCTCCGAAAATAATTAACTCGTAAGATAATGGAGCATTTCCACACTTTATGAACGCACTGTATATGTTTTAATTATTATTTTTCATCAATTATTGAATAACATGGTCTTCATTCATTGTACTGCATTATCATGAAGTATATTGCACAACCAAATTTGAATATAGGGAACAGTTCATTATTGCTACTCAACCTCAAAGTCTTTGAATAGGTCACAATTCACTTAATGAATTAGCAGTGAATTGTGAAGAATTGGGTATATTTTTTTCCATGTGAGTTCATCCGCAGTTGAACTGGAACTATACACCTGGGAACTGGCCCTCAATACAAAAAACTATGACTGGACCAACTGACTGCGGCTTCATTCTGTTGGCGAGCAGACTTATTTTAAGGAAATTATTATTATGTTACTACCGTAGTGATGCAACAACTTTTTTCATAAAGTGATCAATGTATGGAAAAGTTTGACACAGAATCCATCTCGAATCTTTGAATTCTACACAAAAATGGATAAATAATTTGTATTACTAGATTATAGTCCCTAGTCATAAACATGTAATGTTTCTTGGGGCGATAAGGTTATTATTATTA
The DNA here is from genome assembly GCA_944452925.2 of Chrysolina oricalcia. NCBI lineage: Eukaryota > Metazoa > Arthropoda > Insecta > Coleoptera > Chrysomelidae > Chrysolina > Chrysolina oricalcia. The sequence continues at coordinate 29,666,753 of OX101809.2, read as the reverse complement.
TTATAACATAGGTGGTGCAGGTTCCAAATAGAACTGAAGAAAAGAAGCTTTTCCATGCTGAAATGAATTGAATGGAAGGATATTTTTGCTAAGTGTACGTGCAGTTACTCGATCAAAATATAAAAATATGTGATTTACCGTATAGTCGAATCGATCCTTCTGTTTCGCCCAGAGAATTTTTGGAAATACATCGATAATTACCAAAATCTTCCATTTGTAGGTTTCGCACAGTCAGTTCCATATGCGTTCGATAACTGTTCTCTGTTGTTTCCGTGCCATACTTTTTTGTTGGCAGCAGCATAACATTGTCGTACACCCAGTAGCTGATTGCTCTGGGATATGCCTCGGTGTGACAGTCAATGGTTACATCTGTACCCGCTGGGACTCCGACAAGCTGATTTGGCACCCAAATCATTGGAGAAACTGCAACGGAAATTAATTCAGAAGTTTCAAATAACAAATCTGAGGATTTGATAAAACATTCAACCAATGAATATTATAACAAATATGAATAAATTCGATTAATACGATTAATATGATTCGTTCTCAAAATTTTTTTTCTAATAATCATCAATGAGAAAATTTTCCTGCGGTACTGTAGAGTCTGAATAAGTCTACACCTTTGCCTATGTTGTGTTCCAAATAAACTCACCAATCTCACCAGTTCAGTTTATTAGCTCAAGTCAGAAATCTAATAATATTACATCTCATATTGTGTTGTGATCAGAAGATCAAAAATTTGATTTCAGTAAAATTTACTTCTGCTTGGATACGCGAATGTGAGCGTAGAAGTGTTCTCTTTCTAATATGTCAATTCTATTTACTTTAGTTGGGTCGAAAACATTTCCTCCGAAATAATATTGCGAAAGAAATGATATTTACATACTAATGTAATTTTTGAAAGGCACACAACTATACACCATCCAGCTACTGCAGAGGAGAAGGACGACATGGGGGAAGTGATGTGTATGTGTTAAAAAAACAATCGAGCAGTACAATTGTGTTAAATATCGTGTTCAAGTAAATATTATCCTGTACCTACCCACGTCTATAGGATGCCAAAATTTCGAAGTGAAAAAAAAAGAAAAAAACATTGTCAGATTCATGTCAAGTAATTCAAACGTTTTGTGGTGAATGTATATATTTATATATATTTTTTTTCTTTTATTTTATTTTTATTAGACATTTTGTAAAATTAACAATATATAATAAAAATAAAAATAGAACTCAAAGGTGCGATTTAGTGCCTTCTTGTTCATAAAACAGAACGTAAGCCTCTCCGCTCACGAGGGATCTGGATGAAATAGGGGACACGCGAGAATCATTATATTCGTGCCACGTGCCCGCATGCGGGTGCCTACAGTAGGCAGTGTAGTGTCCGTTGTAGATAGTCCCACTATGATTTGACAATGCGTACAGACTGTAGCGGAAAGGGGCTACATTTTCTGCCGCATAATTACTCATATCCAAACCCTCTATCGGAAAATTGATGGTTACATTCAATTTTCCTCTGAATCGTTCCATCGGTGAAAACCTGTTTAAATGTATCACTAAAATCTTGGGAAACTTGTAAATTGATAGGGATTTGGTACACTTCCTTCTCTCTCTGCATTTAACACATGTCAGCTTCTCGTCGCCATCCAAGATTTCTTCCCTCGTAAACGAATCTAAACACTGTGATAATCTCAGTTGACCTGTTCGTTGCGGTATTGGAAGTGATAGGTCCCAGAACGGATCGAAGGTGACAGAACAGTGCCCGCAATACGTACATTTCAATGTGGACTTAAGCTGGCCAACGAAATTATCAACGATATTGGAATTGTCCATTCTTAAGTACCTCGACCAAGATTCTTGCGCCTTCTCACCGTCACTTAACTTTTCGTCTATCTCCGTCAGAATAGATTTTGGCTTCTCCGTTATTATGTTCACATCTTCGTGAAGACCCTCCAGAAGGTATCGCAAGAACTCATGGGCATCTTGTTGGGAGTAACCAATGAAACGAGGTGCGAATCTTTGTATTTGACTCTTTGAAGAGACTGTATTTACCACTCGATCAGAAGAATCTTTTGACCATAGCTCCTTTATCACCTCAGCGAAGGCTTTTATTAAGGCTCCCTTCATACTAGAGATACTTGTGTTTATGTCTCTTGTGTAGGCGCCTTTCTTCAAATACTCCAGCAACCATTTCGTATTCGACAAACACTGGATAACACTGTTTATGAAGCAAGTGTTACCAATATTTTTCAACCCATTAAGACCGAGAGTATTCACTGTTTTTGCAGAACTATGTATCACAGGCTTTCTGCTGCTTTCACCACTGACACCTTTTACTGAGCGGTCTGTAATTGAGTTCATGTCTTTATTATAGTGGCGTGATATCGAACCTGAGTTAAGGTTGTTGGACATATCTTGCGGAGGAAGTGGGCAAGTAGAAAGCGGATGTGCTGAACTGTGAAAGGACATGTGAATATTAAACATATTCGTAAAAGTATATTTCAAAAGTCAGTACATATATTTATAAGTTCTATCAATTAGTGAACAATAAAAGATTCAAAATCAAGTAGAGCAAAAAATATCACAGAAAAATAAATTTAAAAAAAAGAAGAAAAAAAAGATCAATTTGTGGTATCAAATGTTCCCAGGACACTAATTGCGTTCCCCATCTGAATGCTTATGGAAAGTCTTTCCTTGAACCACAGGCCCTCCTTTTTATTTCCTTTAGACTCTACTAACCGCCTACATATGTCTTCAATGAACTTATTTGCATTTGGTCCAAATGGTCCCAAGGTTTCGGCAGCGATTGGAATAAAATGGTAATCGCTCGAAAGAGCTTTGTACTTGTTCTTCTTATTCATTTCAGCTTTTTCAGCTGCAGATCCTGCAGAAACTGCATTCTCAGCCACATGTGATGGTGCAACCGTATCCACAGTGGTAAAATCCCAAACAAGGCACTTTCCACATGAAAACGGCACCATAGACAAACCATTAGGACGCTTTCCATCAGTGCGAGCATTCAATCCAGGTGGTTCTAATACTGGGTGGAGGTCGACAGAAGCCAATGCTCTGCTTATGATATTATTAGCTTCCCTGTGTCTAGATTGGCGACCCTTACTGAACAGGTAAAATAAGCCATGTGTCCCAGACTGATCAACAATTTCTCCGCAACGGCAGATGTGTGGCTCGGTTATTTTGGAACCAAGTCTCAGACAAATTGCAGTTCTAATCATATCTCTATTCAGCAATGTCCCCAAGCTAGAGACAGGTAAAGCATTCAACCAAAGATTAGAATTCTTGTGAGAAACAGCTTTCAATCTAGCTATAACTTTCACATCGGTAGCGTGTGCAAAAAGTTGATTTGAGGCTACTTCAGTGATAGCACTGTCCCACTCTTTTTGTTTGGAAGATGCAGGAGGGTTAGCAATGTTTGTTTGTTTTTTCCAGAATTCAACTGCAATATCTAAACCGTGAATTTTTACTGGATGTGTTGACTTGATAATTTCTTCAACGAGTGATTCAGAACTTTTACTCGAAGAAATGAAACTTGGCAGAGCAATGTCATTTGATCGTCGAATACCCAAGCCTCCAAGTCTCGTGGGCAATGAAGCTTGTAACCATTTGTTTTCGGAAAAATCAATATTTACGATTTGTGATAAAATCGAACGGAGTGTCATATCAAAAACAGTCAAAAGATGATGATCATGTAAATTACAAGTTCGTAATAAATATTGAAGGCGAGGCATAGCAAAACAATTTCTTAATAAATAGAATGCTTGATGAGGTTCCAGCATACATAGACGCTTCCCCATGAGACTAAGTGATGTTATTTTTTTTTGAAGAGAAGTGATTTCTGCAATGGGACCTAAAGGAGAACCCAAGACTGAAATTTCGTCGATATTAGAACACATTATTTTTGACAGTTTTAGGAAAATCGAATCTGTATTTCCAAACTTGTAAATTTCACATTTTGATTTATCCAAGTAAAGTCCCAATTTGAGGCCTTCTTTCTCAATAAAAGCCAAATCTTCAGAGATATTATCGGATGAGTCGATTAGCGAACCATCATCTAAATACCAAATATTGATTTTTGATTTCAATTTAGAAAATAATATTTGGGCTCCTATACAAAATAACAGAGGATCTAAAGGATCACCTTGCTGGACCCCCTCCTGGGATTCTACTAGATGTTTTCCATAAGTTAAAGTAGAAATGGATCCATAACTGGCTAGAACGTTATGAAAAATTTGTGGAAAATGATTGTGAACTTATTCTAAAATTATGTCACGTCTTATGAGATTGAATGCATTCTTAAAATCAATTTTGAAATAAGTTTCGCTAGTTGAGTCAAGATAAACCAAAGTTCGAATAGCATGAACCAAACCCTCTGCACCACCAGATACACCAAAACCTAATTGAAATGGTTTTAGAAATGGAACTGCCTGTTCAGATATAGCTCGAGTAGCGCATTTGGATTATAAATGAAAATCCATAGAAATCCGACTAAAGTTACAGTCCACCACCCAAACATCGGTCATTCGAGCCACGATACATTTGAAAAATCAATGAAGGTTCGAAAATATCCATTGAAGTTCAAACTAATAAGCATTCAACTTTCCGATATAGCCAGCAGCACAGAAGCTTCGATAGCACGAATAAACGTTATAATTAAACTTTGATATGAGGTCAGGACAGGAACAAATTTTCATTCGCAGGTTTCAATATCATCAAGTCATCAGTATTTCGTTAACGTATTCAATTACTTCTTGGGAAATCATAGAAATAACGCAAAATGGCTGCAATTATAAGTTACATTAAATAAAAAACGTGGATCTCAATTCAACTTCTTGTATTGCTGACATCAAAAATATAAAATGAATCTTCGGAAGATGTTGATTTGGATGAACAGTACAATGAAAGAGACGATTGTGAATCGAAGTTTTATTTATTAATATCCAAAAGAAAGTTCAATCTGGAATCAGATACATCCAACCCAGAAATACATTCTATAGCATCTGCACACTAGTTGATCTGTTAATTAGGTGGGGTTGAATTGCTAACAATAAAACTTCCGAAACTTGACGGCTCCTATGATCAGTGGATGGAGTTTCGTGACATATTCCAATCATCGATACATGAAAATTAAAAAATTTCAAACATTCAAAAATGTCATTATTTGGAAACCTCTCTGGAAAACACAGCTGCTCAAGTAATGAAATCATTCGAATCCACAGGTGACAATTATATGCTTGCCTGGAGCATTTTATGCGAACGTTTTAATAATAAGAGGTTACTTATCCAAAATCACGTCAAAGCATTGTTCAATCTAGAATCATTCAATAGAGCATCAGCACAAAACTTGCATTCATCAAGTGATAGTGTATCAAAACATTTAATTAGTCTCAAACAGTTAGGTCAACCCATTAAACATTGGGATACTCTCATTCTTTATATTATGACTAGCAAATTGGATAATTATTCAATTCAAGAATGTGAAAAGTGAAGGTCAGATGATAATATGCCAACATTAAAGGATTTCATGTAATTTTTCAAGAATCGTGCAGACCTGTTAGAAACCATTGATGCTCAATTAGAAAATAACGATTCTTCAAATAGTAGAGAGAAGCTTTCCAAAAGCAGTCAAGTCAAAGGTTTTCTTGCTACTCGACTAGAAAAAACGGGTCTAGGACATTTGGGCGCGAGTCAACTGTGCGCGGCCAACTGGGCGCAGGGACAACTGGGCGCAAGGATAACTGGGCGCAGGGACAACTAAGTGCAAGGACTACCGGGCGCAGGGACGACTGGGCGCCAAAAAAAATATCTACTAATCATAATTATTATCATAAATTCATTTTGAGTGTAGTATTTTATTAGTCTGATCTAACCTGACCGAACTAACCTAGCTCGCAAGTTGGTAGCTTGGAACTTGAAGAAAAATTCATTTTGTGATCTCCGCAGGGGTACTTTGGTCAAGTCATCCTATCCTATGATTAGTAGATGAGAGTAATAAAAGAATTATTAATAATTTTGTGTTTTTGGCGCCCAGTCGTCCCTGCGCTTGGTAGTCCTAGCGCCCAGTTGTCCCTGCGCCCAGTTGTCCTTGCTCCCAGTTGTCCCTGTGCCCAGTTGGCCGCGCCCAGTTGACTCGTGCCAAGTTGGCCGCGCCCAAATGTTCATATACCAGAAAAAACATCTCTGAGATCTTGTTATTATTGTAGAAAAGAGCACAGCATTTTTCATTGTCCTGACTTTTTGAAATTACCAGCTAGTCTACGAATGTTCAAAATCAGCCAACTGAAACTATGCATTAATTGTTTACGCAGTAATCATGAAAACCAAGATTGTCGTCTGAATGGCAGTAAAATATGTAAAAGTAAACACAACACCATTCTGCACGAAGAGAAACCAAATGGTGCTACTTTTCATAATGCCCTTGCAGGTACGAAAAAATCAACAAATTCATAAGAAAGTATACTTGGTCAAGGGGATATCTCACATTGTGGAACTTCTACATCTACTAGCATTTGTACATGTTCATGATGTGGATGGTATCAAACATAATACACGTGCCTTACTCGATTGTGGATCACAATCTAGCTTCATCAGTTGAAATCTTTATAGAAAATCTCAATATTTCAAAAAAAAAAAACAAACTTGCATTTTCAGGCATCAATAACAGTTTATCTTATGCTAATTATGAATGTCATTTGAAAGTATTTTCAAATAACAATACATTTTCTTTCGATGTTTCATGTTTTGTGATCGAAAATATAACGGATGGGTAGTAGCTCATCCTATAAATAATTTTGAACAGAAATCAATTTGTCATTTTGGTCGAAATTTATTATTAAAAACCATTATCAGTTGAAGAAGTCATGTGTGAGAAACATTTCTCTGAACATTTGTCAATTTCTTCTGAAAGTCGATATGAAGTTTCATTTTTTTTTGAAGGAGATGTATCTAGGCGATTTCAAGGAATCAGCCATTATGCGATTTTTCCAGTTAGAAAATAGACTTCAGAGAAATTCTGAATTGCGAACTTTGTATACCAAATTTTTAGCTGAATACGAGCAATTAGGTTATATGACTGGAAGAAACAGTAATGAAAAACCAGATTATTACATGCCACATCATGGTGTGTTTTGAGAGTCTAGTATAACAACCAAATTGCGAAAGTGTTCGATGCATCATCTCCCACAACATCATGTGTTTCATTGAATGATCTTCAAATGACAGGTCCAGTAATTCAAAATGATTTAATGTCCATAATCATCGATTTTCGGTTTTATCCTATCATTATCTCAAGTGACATTAAATGATGTACCGTCAAGTACCAATCAATGAAAATATCAGAAAATCATCTGGCGAGCAAATCCTGAAGATCCTTTGTCAACTCATCAACTGAATACCGTGACGTATGTTACAACCGCAGCATTATTTCAAGCCATACGAAGTTTAAACGAAGTTGCAAATGAAATCAAAGAAAGAAATCATAAAATATCAAAATTATCAAGCATATATGTACGTCGATGATTTGCTCACAGGCAGTGATTCATCAGAAGAAGCAAAGTAGATTTGTAGAAATTCATACGAAACATTAAAAAACGTGGTTTCGAATTGGAAAAGAGGAGATCGAACGATCCTGAAATAATTCGTTTTCTTGATCAATCTGAATCTTTAGATTTTTCAGTAAATAAAGATCGATCTTGTTAAATATTAGGTATATCTTGGAATTGCGAAGGCAATTTCCTTACATTCGAACTTTCGAAACCAACAGTTTCAACTTCTGAAGTCACCAAAGGAATATTCTTTCTCGTATTGCAACAATTTTTGACCATTTAGGATTACTCAGTCCTCGTGTAATTATAGCCAAAATAATACTGCAAACACTCTGGGATGAAAATCTTTCTTGGGATGAATCTTTGCCTCACAAAATTCATCAAACTTGGAAGGAGTTTTTTAATAAGTTAGAAGAATTAAATGATCTAAAAATTTCCAGAAAGGTGACTTGCCATGCGCATACAGAAATCCAATTACATGGTCTTGCGGATGCACCTGAAAGTGCGTATGGGTCATGTTTATATATACGGAGTAAAAATTCTGATCAAGAATAGTCATCTAAATTACTTTGTGTGAAATCACACTCTCCGCATGAAGGACCACTGGATTTCATTACTCTAGATCACCGTCATTACAATTCACCTTTCACCCTAGCAGAGTTTGACCACGCTCTCTCAAGTACTAAGCCCTCATCTCCAGGACCCGACACCTTAGACTACGAAATAATGGTACTCCTCTCATTTGACTTCAAGGCAGCGCTACTCACCATATTCAATAAAATCTGAGACTCACACACATACCCATCTCAATGGAAAATAGCCATAATCATCCCCATTTTGAAAGAAGGAAAAAACCCTCATCTCCCCCTCAGTTACAGACCCATGAGTCTTATTTGCTGTATTGGCAAAATCTTAGAAAAAATGGTAAACAACAGGCTAGTTTGGCTGCTAGAATCACGAGGACATATAGCTGACCACCAAGCAAGCTTCAGAAAACACCGATCCACGATAGACCAGCTCTTCTATCTAAAACATAATATACAGGAATCCTTTAGAAAACGAGAACACTCGGTAGTGGTATTTTGTGACCTCGAAAAAGCCTACGGCCTGACCTGGCGCAACAAGCATTTTGAAAAAAATCCATGATTGGGGTTTCCGTGGACACCTGTCTCTATTTATATCCTCCTTTCTATGTGAAAGAACATTCAGAGTGAGAGTGGGAAACACTTCGTCCTCACTCAAAGTCTCAGAAAGCGGAATACCCCAAGGCTCCACACTTAATGTAACTCTTTTTTCTATAGCAGTGAATGACATAGCCTCAGTGTCTGACCAGTCGGTTGGAATATGCCTTCATGCCAATGACCTTGCGATGGTTGCCTCTGCATCGACCGTAGGATCCGCGACACGCAAACTACAACAATCCATGAACATGACGGTCCAGATTGCTGAAAATATGGGTTATAAATTATTGAGGGAGAAAACGAGTTGCGTTCATTTCTGTAGATTATGGATGCAATACAATGCAGAGAATCTATCAAGTTTTTGGGGCTGATTTTCCACTAAAAATCAAAATTGCGAAAACGTATAGAAAATCTGGTGGTTTGATGAAAAAAACAGACAATGTGATGAAGTACCCATCCAGTACTGATTGGGGAGCAGATACAGACACACTATTGGATGTTTACCGATCCCTGATACTTGCAAAGATAGATTATGGCTCCATAATATACTCCTCAGCTCGGAAATCTACACTGAAACTACTTGATCCGATTCATCATGCTGGACTGAGGTACTCAATAGGTGCCCTCCATACAACTCCTACCATGAGCATCTGTAGCGGAACAGGGTTCACACCTCTGAGAATACATCGCCAAAATCTACCAGCAAACTATATCGTCAATGTACGAGCCCAACCCAACCATCGGAATTTACAAATATTGCTGGAATACCATAGGGAATATACCAACAGACCAACTATAACGAGGCCAGTGGCAGTTAGAGCTCACGAATCCCTACTACCAATAGAATTGCACGAGTTGGACATACTACCAGTGAATAAATTCGAAGATTCCCCATGGCGACTTCCAACAACTCCTATGCGCCTAGACCCGACCGTTCTCCCGAAGAATGGTACCCCTTCAGTAATCTATCGCTAACAGTTCCTCAAAATCATTCATGAATTTTCACAAGCCTCAGTACTGTATACGGTTGGCTCCAGAACAGAAACAAGAGTAGACTGTGCCCTTACTGTCAGTAATACAACGCACTCCTGGTCGCTTTCTTCTCATGCATCCATTTATACAGCGGAGCTCTACGCCATGTGGTATGACAAGGAAATATCAGGAAAACACCATCGTCTGTGACTCCCCTAAAGTTCTCGAATCAATTGCTAATCCTTTCATCAAAGACCCACTGAGACGAATATTATTCTCAATTCATCATGTACACAACAATAGAAAGATCCCAACATTCATATGGGCTCCAAGTCACGTCGGAATGATGGGCAATGAGATTGCGGCTACTGCTGCTCGAAGCGCTGCAGGAACCGAAGAAACAGATTTTCGAATCGTAAGACTATCTGACATGAAAACTAAATTCAAATCGGAACTTGAAAAAATCTGACAAGAAGAATGGTATCTGGTGGACAACAACTTGAAATCCCTAAAACCCGACATTCAGCCATGGCGTCCTCCCGGGACCTTGTCCAGACCAAATAGAGTAAGAGCACACAGACTGAGATTCGGCCATAACCAATTAACGCACTCTTTCCTTCTGGAGAGTCAAGACCCTTCGATATGCAAGCAATGTGGCGAACGAATGACCGTTGATTACATTATATGTATATGTCCAGAATATAGAAACATGTGACAACTTTTCAACATATCAGAACAATAACATGGTGGTTCTTCGGGTTGTAAGGCCGACGTATGTTAAGAGAAGATCTCGACGTTTCGCCAACTCGAGTGGTTAGCATTTTCAAAAGAAAGTTTCTGGTTTCTTAAGTCGCTGTCAAATGCTTTCACAACATATCAGAACAAATCTCTGATAACTTCAAAGATGCTACCAAGATCCAAAACCTAATGAACTTCCTAAAAGCAATTAACCCTTTTCACGAAAATCTAAAATAGCGTACTTTCTTTCCTTCACGTGACACCTGATTTTAGTCTCTCCTAATTTGGATGGTGCTGATGATCCTGAAAACCGATGCACCTTGAGAAAAATTTAAAAAAAGATAGTATCCGTAGCATTCCGCGTTTAGAGTTGTGTGAAGCACTACTTTTGGCTCGATTGATTTCCGAAATATAAGATTCATTCAATATATCATTTGATCACATTTATTGCTGGTCTGATTCTACCATAGTGTTGGGTTGGCTGCTGAACTCCCCTCACCTACTTCAACCATTCGTTGATCATCGAGTGCCTGAAATTCAAAGGCTCACAAAAAATTTTACTCGGGAACATGTTCCAACGAATGATAAACCAGCGGACCTTTTATCTCTAGGCATTCGCCCCGAAGTTAAAATTCAAAATTGTAAAATATGGTGGCATGGCCCAAGCTAATTGAATAAAAATTCCACTGATTGGCCACAAAATACGTTTATTAATTTCACGGTCTTTGATTCCCAGTTATTATTTCCTTCCGAACGGTTTTCAAATTTGAATCGCTTGAAACGATCTTTTGCATATACTTTACGTTATATTGAAAATTGTTGCAAACAAAATAATCAACGCAACGTTTCGGCTTTAATTCCAGCAGATATAGAATTTGGTTTCGAAATTGTGATAAAAATTTCTCAGATAGAATCTTTTGCTGAGGATTATTCGAATTTGAAAGCAAACATTCCTTTGAGGAAAAATAATAGATTACTGAGATTACTTTCATGCTTTCAACAGGTCCAAAACCAACATCAACATTTCTGGGAAAGATGGAATAAAGAGTATATTAGCGAGCTTCAACAGCGAACCCGTTGAAAGAAGAGCCAAGGAAGTTTGAAAATAAGACAAATGGTGCTTATTGAAGACAATAATATGCCTTTAATGAAATTGCGTTTGGGACGAGTTACAACCCTTATCCCAGGTGCTGATGACGTTAATCGCGTAGCAGTATTGGAGACTTCCGATGGAGTTTTCACACGAGCATTGAATCGTTTGTGTCCATTACCAGTTGAAGAAATAGTTGGAAGTTATTGACTACTTTTAAGCATGTTCAATATCGTGTTCAAGTAAAATTCATCCTGTTACTACCCACATCTGAAGGATGCCAAAATTTAGGAGTAAAACAAAATAAGAGCAAAAACGTTTTGTCAGATCTATATCGAGTAATTCAAACGTATTGTAATAACTCATCTTTCTCTGTTAAAGTTATAAATGAAAACCCATTGAAATCCGACTGATGTTACAGACCACCACCCAGACAAATTGAAAAAATCAACTCTCTTTCGGAAGAAAAAGTTGTTGAGTGTTCGAGTGCTAAATTTAAAGCCAAATTGATACATTTTATGAGTGTTTGTGTATACAGATCATTTCTCAGTGATATTCAAGTATTTTTCTATGAGTTTCACATTCTGCCGAGTATGCTTTATGAGTATAATGATATTTACCTAATAGCTGGAGACTTTAGCATTGACACTACCAACAAAAATAACAGAGACTGTGGATAATTCTCACACCATATAGGCAGCTATGGAGCCGAGCTGAAAATCATTGAGGCCACTAGAATAACACCAATTACAACGACATGTCTTGACGATATTCTTACAAATTACAAGGGTTGTGAATCAGGTATGGTTATTCCTACTGAAATTTCAGACCATCTAGGACAAATACTAAAATGTGATATAAAAAAAAAATCAGTAATGAACATTTTTGCTGTCAAATTCGAAAAGAAACTTGAGACAAAATATATCACTACCATACATTGGACGAAACCATTTCATGATTTCTGGGAATCTTCTTTTACTACTTCGATACTAACTTTCCGAAGGTGAAGTACACAGTCAGACAGGGTGAAAAGAGTATCAATTTTGAATCAGAGGAAATGAAAATATTGAAAGATCGAAGTACTAGTATCAAAGTAATAGTACAAAGTACTATAACAGACGTTATCAAATTCAAATGCAAAATATAAGGACATTTACAACACAAAAATTGTTCATAATAATCTATTGAAGTCATCACAGAGACAGCACTATACAAACAAAATTAATCAATCTGAAAACGAAATGAAAGCGATGTGGCAGAAAGTGAAAGGAATAACAAAGTCTATTAATCATAAAAAATATCAAACAAACAACCCTATAGGAAAAGTTGACCGGTTCAATAACTATTTTGTGAATAACCCTTCACTGATCTTATCATCACATATACATATTAACGAAGAATCCAGATATCAAAGACTGATTGACTTCAATAGTTTTAATTTTTTTTATATCCAAACGAATTTGTAATTGTCATCATGAATATAAAAAATACAAAAAACAACAAATTTGACGAAATGCCTGTCCATGCTGAAAGGGCGTGCGAATGAAATAGCTAATGTATTGACACAGCTAACAAGTTTGAAGAAGGAAATTTTCCAGAATCCTTTAAATTGGCTGTTGTTGAACCGTTTCATAAATAGGGCGATACTTACATTCTGTCAAATTATAGATCCATTAGCCTATTCCTGTTTTGCAAAAATTCTGGAAATTCTGATGGCAAAAAGGTTGATCCAGTTTTTTTGAGAAGTATCAGTTATTTGCTGATAATCCGCACGTATATCTGAAAAATAAATCCATCGAAACTGCCTTATTTCAATAATTCAGCATTGAAGTTTTGTAGGCTTTGGATGACGGTGATTTGTCATGTTGTTTCTTTGTGGATATCTCTGAGGCTTTTAACTGCATTGACCATAACATTTCACCTAATAAATTGTACAAATATGGTGTACGTGGTAATTCGTACAGTTAGTTCTAATCGTACCCCAAACACAGAGAACAAGTAGTCGAAATACCAACTGAATAAAGTCCAGTCAGGTCTAGTGCATTGAAAACATGTGTAGGTGTCCCGCAGGGTTGCATTCTAGGTTCAGTGGTTTCTATAATCTTTGTAAATGACGTGAAAAATGTGGTAATCGATGATTCAAAGAAAATAAATTACTTATCAATTATGATAAAAACGGATAGTACCTATATAACTAAGGGCGGGTTGTACAAAACAAGATCAACAACAGTTTAAGTAAACCTGCTTCAGTTGCTAGGGATTAGCTAATAAAATTTCTACTTCCTTAGCAACTGAACTCAGTTTAGTTGAACTGTTGGTGAACTTGTTTCGTACAACTCGCCCTAAGAATCAACTATAATATAGATAAGCCACAATCCATTAGTACTGACAATCAAGATATTACGTTGAACACCTCTGTGAAATTTTTAGGAGTTCACATAAATGATAAAATGACGTGGACAACTCAGGTAGAAAATCTACGAGAGAACTGTCTTCAAGAACTTCCTTCAGAAGAGCTGTTAGAGATTTGTTATTATTATTTTTGTTTCTCTCCATCCTTTTATATTTATTTGTATTCATATCATGATTACATTCATGTGTACACATAATATATATGAATATTTCAATGTAGTTATAAATTGGCTTGCCGTAAATAAATGAATAAATGAACATACGCCTAAAGAGTATTGAAATAGAATGTAGACCGGAATAATCTATCGACAGTCTACTATACCAACTTCTATTCAAGAATGAAATTTGGGATAGGAACATATACTAATAAGTGCTTACTCATAAGTATCAGCATGAGCATTAAGTAAATACTGAAATAGATATTGAGAAATGAATGCTGACACTTAGAAGTATCTACTGATTATTCTTAAGCATTTTCTTATTTGGTCGAAATTTGAAAACAAGAAAAAAATTCAAAAAACGCACGATAAAACTTGTTCAAATCAGTTTACACCTGTGAATGATGTATACAAACATCAAAAAAAGATTTTTTTAATTTATCGACCATCATGTCGTTCGCTTCGTCCGAAAGTAAAGAGAGTAATCTGATATAACATTTGTGGCCAAATCTGTGCGGGATAACCATTTTATGAAGGGAAAACTCCTGAAATAAATTGAAAAAACAAGACGTCTTAGCCACGATTGAACAACATTATGAAAGTAACTTATCATGCCTCATTGAACGTAGATAATTTTGGAAAACAGCACTACAGGGGTATCAAGAGGAGTGCAGTCCTGTTCTTTACAAAATACCTGCTAAAAAAATCAATTTTTATCAAATATACGTTAGTGAAATATTTCGTTCGATGACATGTTACGGTTGGAATTCCTTCTGACAAACAAAAAGAAAAACAGGCCGATGGAGTGGCAGGTCCGTCAGCCGCTTGAGTGTCTTCGTCAAAACTGCCACCACCGTTACCTGCACGTCCAAAGCAACGGAAAAATTATAGAGCAGTACGAAACGGAGAAAACTTGTACTTTAAGCACTACGGAACTACAAAGATTGGTGCTTTCGGAATATTCTAAATCGTAAAAATGCAAAACTGGAGAAAGAATTGAGTGAAGATCATGTTCTGAGAAAATGAGAGAAACAATATACTACGTTGTAATTAGATATATGTATTTTCGATCCGAAAAAATTGTTAGTTATTTTGATTGGCGTAAATAATTGTGGCTAAACGGTTGCGTATGACTTGACTTTCCATTTGAAGTTCACTTAGAAGTAGACTTACAAATTGATAAGAACTTGTTTGATTCAATCAGTATAATCTATCGTTTATCAATATAGATTTAAGTAATAAACATTTTCAGCAAGTACAAACTTATACTCTATCAGAACATACTTTAAGTATCCGTTTGTACTCAAACTTATTAAAATTCTTCTCAGGATCAACTTATGAAACCATAAGTATCAAGTATTTACTGATTTTTATAATACCACTCAATATATTGACAGTACCAGCAATTTATATATACGAGAACATTAAGTTTCTCATTACACATGAGTGGTAGGCACTCCAGCAGTTTCAAAATGAGCAACACCATGATGAAAAATTATTATAACTACGTAATTCAAAAGAAGCGTATTTTTGAGACAAATTCACAGAACAATGCCACTAAGTTTTATAATCATCTTCCACAAGATTTCGAACATATGCCCTGTTCGACAGAACTCAAAGAAATCTGTAATGTTTCGCTCGTGCTCCAGTATAGTGTTCTGCGCAAGTGCAGTGATTTACGCCAATGCAATCTATTGCATTGGCTTTTTTTATGCCAATTCCACACACCTCACTTCCCATTTAACTTGTGAGAATCGACAGGACGAAATAGTGAATGTGATAGTGGCAGAAAAGACACAGGTGCAAGTGTAACAATCAAGATATGTGCAGTGAGATCCAGCTGGTACAACCACTGGACCCTGGGAACTTTAAGGTAACTTTGATAATAGACATTTATATAGTGAAATTGACACTTTCTCTGTGAAATAGACACATCTCCAAACTGTATCTTTATAAGAATTTCCTTAAGTGACAAAGACACAAACACGTAGCAATAAGATGGAGTGGGACAGACAATAGCAGTAAATCAGCCCGAGAAACTGAAACAGTTTTTACGGGCTTTTTTTCATCAGAAATTCTGAATTTTTTGTGCCCTTTTTTTTTCACAATAACATTCAAGATAAGCGATACATTCCAGCAGATATTTCGCCATTTATTAACACGGAGAATAACTGAATAAACAAACAAATGGATAAAGAACCCGACAAAACGAACAAGGGAGATAAGGATATCGGCATAATGCCGAGGAGCAGAGTAACACCAAGGACCTCACCAGTACCTGAACAAAACACAGCAAAGAAACAAAGGACAGAACACGTTAAGGACAAC
This sequence comes from Chrysolina oricalcia, assembly GCA_944452925.2. NCBI lineage: Eukaryota > Metazoa > Arthropoda > Insecta > Coleoptera > Chrysomelidae > Chrysolina > Chrysolina oricalcia. The sequence continues at coordinate 29,650,321 of OX101809.2, read as the reverse complement.
ACGTAAACCAAAGTGATACAGAGGTCATATTAAACGCCACAATGCTAGAAACAGAAAACAGCGAGGACGAGAACCAGGAAGAGAAAATAGGAAACAGCCCAAAATCAGGAGACCAACTGAAGGAAACCGGCGGAAAAATATCTCTCACAAAAACAGACCAAGTAGCAATACGAGGAGCAGCATACAAAATAATGGTTAACTTGAACAGAATCACAAGGAAGATGAGTAAACTACAGATAACGAACGCAGAAAAAGAAGCCCAAACCCAAATGTGGAGGACCAGAGCTAACTGTCCCTCAACCAGCAACAGATGGCGCAGCAAGGACAACTACAGTATATACAGAACCTGCAAAAACAAGTACAAAATTTGCAGAACCAGCAAAGTCAACCACCACAAACAACATCCACCCAATACCAGACCCCATATCAATACCAGCAAACGAGCAGCTTTGGACTACAAAGCCAACAAGATTCAATAGCGGAAGAAATGGGAGCGAGCAACGGACCACAGATAATGATAACTGGCATAGAAAAAGAACTGGACGAGGAAGAAGTGAAGAGGATAATCATAAGACAAAACAAGAAAATGACGGAAGAATTTGGAGAAGCCTCCTCTTCTCCAAATACAAGATAAAAGCAATTAGGAAAATACCCTGCAGGAACCAATACAGGGAGAACTGGATACTGGAGGCACCCATATTCCCATGGATTCTACGGAAACAGCAAATAAACTTCGAACTGACAAAAGTATACGCAGAGAAATACTTAAGATTGGCAAAGTGCTTCAAATGCTGCGGCTTCGGCACGTGGTAAAATACTGCCACGAGACAGAAGAGAGCTGCTTTAGATGTGCGGAAAAGCACGATGGACATAACTGCGAGAGCCAACTCCTGGAATGCACCAACTGCAAGAAGATGGACATGAGGCCAAGACAGCACATGGCAAAGGACACAAGATGCGCAGTCTACAGACGGAAAACATAGCTACAACGGAATTACATTGATAACGGAACTTCACGAGGAGAAGAAAAACACATGGAGATGGAATTGAGGGTGATACAATTGAACGCAGGTAAAGGCAGAGCAGCCACAGAACAACTATTAGAGAAGATCAAGAAGACGAAAACGAATATAGCAACATTTCACGAAATAAACAAGAAAATATCAAGCACAGACACACACACTACACAGAGCAACAGAACACTCAAAAACAGGCATCTTCGTCAGTGAACGCATACAAACAGCAGTGACACTAACTGACATGACAGACGAAAATGTGGCGACTGTGCAAATAGGAGAACACAACCACAAAACATCATTCAACAACATCTATGACGAGCCGGTAAGTAACACGAACGCTAGATTCCAAGCCATCCAAAGGAAGATAAAGCAACAAAAAGGGAGTTTCATCATAGCAGGAGACTTTAACGCCAAACACTCGTCAAGGGGAGACAGAGATATCGACATGAGAGGGGAGGAGATTATGGACTGAACGGTTGAAAACAGATTCATCATAGAAAATCACAGAAACAGCCCAGCAACATACAGCTGTAATCGAGGTCAAAGCTGGGTGAACCTAACAATTACGAAAGGTACAACAGCATATAACTGGCAAGTGCTACAAAAAGAAAGCCTAAGTGATCATCGCTACATACAATACGCAATAAATAGGAGAGAAATGACAAAAACAATACAGAAACCAAAATATGATGAAAACATGAAAAACACAAACAAAGCAAGATAAGCATGGCAAAAAGACAGAAAGAACGACAGAAAAAAGGAGACGTGCGAAGAAACAAGTAGGGCATACAAAATCAAAGAAACAAAGAGGGAATCCATCAGAAACTACATAACAACACATAGCCAAGAAGACCCTTGGGGTATAACATACAAAATCTTAAGAAGGAAAAAACAGAACAAACAATGAAATCCATAAAGAGAGAGGACGGAACCTGGGCAACTACGGAAGACGATATACATAAGAAATTGATATCAAAATACTTTCCGGAAGATGTACGAGACAACCAGGAGCAGGAAGAAATTAGAGAAAAATAACAAAAGGAACCGGACATCACAGAAGAAGACCACTCCTTTACGTTAGAAGAAATCACACACATAGCAAAGGAACTGAAATCAAACAAGGCAGCAGCAAGATACGGCATCCCAAATAAAGCGGCGAAACACATGATAGAGAAAATAGGTGAAACAGTTGAAATGGTATTCAACAAAGCCCATTCCCAAAAAAATGGAAAACCACAAGCATTACCTGGATACCAAAAAAAAGGAAAAGGCCACAGACTGATCTCGCTGCTGCTTACCCAGGGACTTTTGGACAAAGCTATCACGACGAGATTAACATACTTCTTCGAAACGCAAAATAAAATATATACGAGACAATACGGATTCAGAAGAACAATCAGTACTACAGACGCCATCAGGAAAATAGTCAAAACTGTCCAAGCCAACAAACTCCAAAAAATGCAAACGCAAGTCGTCACACTGGACATAACAAATTCATTCAATTCTGCATGGACACCAGACATAACATTCCAAATGCTCCGCAAACGCATGCCATACAACCTAGTCAAGATATGCACCAACTTTCTCCAAGATAGAACAATCAACTCTGCAAAAGTAACAAAGCAAACAGTAAGAGGATGCCCACAAGAATCGAGTCTAATACCAGTGCTCTGGACACTTGTCATGGAGGACAAGTTCGAGATAGTCAACTGATGAATACAAGGGCCGTGGTGGTCGGCTGGTAAACCTCTCGCCTCGCAAGCATAGGGTCGTGGATTTGATCCACCGATTCACCGGTCTCGTGCATGGCATCACACTTTAAAAGGTAAGGGCTGCGTCTTTTCTAGCTCACACAAGTCTCTCGAAGACTTCTGAGGGTTGCGCGTAGGGGTGCAATCGGTTGACGGAAATAACAATTTTAACAACAACAAAACAATCACCATACAAGCTTTCGCAGACGATCAAGTGATCCTTATAGCAGAAAGGACAAACGCACAAATTAGGAAGAGATGGAAGAAAGTCTTGACGCCTGCAAAGACTGGGCCACGCAGAACAAAATACAATGTAACACAAACAAAACCGAAATTATGCATATAACAGCCAGACAACAAACTGTTGGTTTCACTTTAATAATTGCAAAATAAAACAGAACTTTTACTTTTATTGTAAGTCATGTAATTGACAGTCAACAAGATTCTTGACATAAAATCACTTGATAAAATATAAGAACAAATATACAGAGTGTAATAAACAAAACTAGAAGCTGCTGACTCAGCATTTTCAAAATTCTCCCACCCTTTGCAATATTATTTTGCAAAACAACTCATGACGAAAACCCATATCGTTGTGGAGCTCTAATGACTCGTCCAGATCTCGTTGATCGAATTGGCTCCTTCTCATCACGTTTCTTGAAATCGTCGATTTTCTTCGTTTCTTTTCTCTTCATCGATTTTTCCTTGTCGTCTAACTCGTCTTCCATCTTTGACCTCGACTGTGGCTTTTCGACTTCCTTTTCAGGTTCGGTGCTCTTCTGATCATGATTTTCGTCGTCCATTGTAAGCTTGCTCTCCAAAATATTAGTTTCTTCGCTTTCATCAGAAACTTCCAATGGATACAATCTTTGAAACGGCCTCATGAGTTTTCCACTTGCTACTTTCATCCTAGCAACTCTACTTATTTTATCTTTCCCAGCATGTATCGCGAAGATTCGACCAATAGGCCAGGTTATTCTCTGGATATTATCAGCTCCTACTATAACGACATCTCCAACATTCAGCCTCCCCGCTCTTCTTCGTCCATTGTGCACCAAATTTGCAAGATATTCTTTTCTGAAGCGACATCGAAGATTTTTTCTTATTTTTTGTAGATATTTCACTCTCTTGTTGAAATTTGTAATGCCTATGGAATCTAAATCTGTTACATCTGTTCTTGGAATTCCTTGTAAAAACATTGAGGGTGTTAAAAGACTCATCTCTTCAGGATCTTCGGAAATATACGTAAGTGGCCGTGAGTTTATAACTGCTTCACAGTCACACAACAATGTCATAAGCTCCTCGCAGTCTAAAGTTCTTTTTCCTAAATTTCTCCGCCAGATGATCCTTTGAATTGTGGAGTATTTTGAGATTTCTTCCCAATTTAATGATTTCATTTGGTTATGTGCCCCAACGTAGTTAGATCCATTATCCGAATAAATAATCAAATTTCTCTCCCTTCTGGCAATAAACCTTCTCAAAGCGTCTATAGATAGTCTTTATCAGTTCAAAATGACACGCACGATATACTGCACAAGTAATTATCACTATCCAGGATTTTTCACCATTTCTTAAATGAAGAGGACCTGCTAGATCAGTACCAGTGACTTAAAAAACTGCAGTAAAATTGTTAACTCTAGCTTTGGGAAGCGGTGCAAAAGGTGTCTCTAGAGCTTTAGCTTTGAATCTTTTACACACAATACATTTTCCAATCACACATTTTACCATTTTCCGACACTTTAATATCCAGTACTTTTCTCGGATAATTCCCAACAATGTTTGAATTCCAGCATGGCATGCAATTGCTGTTCATCAATTAACTTCTCAACGATTTCATGTTTATATGGCAATATAATAGGGTATTTGAAGGATCAGATTCATCTGAACATGACAGCTTCGTTCTCACTCTCAGAAGTCCACTCTCATCTTTGGTAACATGCATTTTCTGAAAATCATTCGAGTTTATTTTCGCAAAACATTCATTCTGAATAATCCCAAGAGAACAATCTCAGCTTTTTCAATGTCTTCGGTCCCTAACTGTCTATCGATTATTTCAATCTTTTTATGTGTTCTTTCATAGAATCTGATCATCCATGCAATCATTCTCACAATTTTAGAATATTTGGAAAAATAGTTCAGATTGTCTGTGGTTTTGTATTCAAGATTGGTTAGAAATGATAAAGAAACTGAATTTTACGGAACTTCATCGAAAGCTTTTTCTTCTGAATAAACTTGAGATTCTAGAGGCCAATGTTCTACATCATTCTTGAGCCATTTGGGGCCCTCCCATCATTTGGTCTCTAGTAAACGTTTGCAGGTGCAACCTCTAGATGGAAGATCCGCTGCATTCATGTTTCCTGGGACATAGTACCATTTATGAATATCGGTAAAAGTATTTCATTGACTCTGTTCATGACAAATGGTGTCCAGTTCGATTTTGTTTTGATCCAGGTAAGAACCACCTTTGAATCACTCCAAAAGTATGGAATGAAATAACCAAAGAGGCATGTTTTTATCAAAGACTGATACATCCCACATCCTGTACAACGACAGCTAGTAGCTCTAGTCGAGGCAATGATATTGGTTTTATTGGCGTTATTCTAGACTCAGCGGCCAATGAATGAACTGAAACTAGCCCTTCTTTTTCGAATCTAGTGAAAATGCAAGAGAAATGAGCAGTTTTACTTGCATCGCAGAAAATATAAAGGGAAACTTTTTCAGGATTAACTGCGATATCGAAACATTGCCGAGGAATGTAGCAAAATTTCGAAAGATGAATTTGTTTCAACCAAGTTCTAAATTTATCTAGTATAACAGTTGGCAATTCATCATTCCACCTAACTTCCAACTTCCAAGTCTCCTGCAAAAGCATTTTCAGAATTAAAGTAACAGGAGACGTAAATCCAATTGGATCAAAAACCCGTTGCGCAGCTGATAATAAACCCCTTTGTGTTATTGGAATTTTTTCAACGTCAAAATCAGTTACATTGCAAAATAATGTGTCTTGAATGAAATTTCAGAGACGTCCCAATACTGAAACTGCTTCTCCAGTCATTGGTAGCTCATTATCATTTTAATAAATTGATGGATGTAGCCGTTACCACGTGGTAGGAAATCATCACGAAAAATGAGAAATAAAACTTTCTATGTTTTTATACCACTTCTATTTATAACCAACGTTACTGCAGTTTTGTCCTATATGGACATTATCAAACAATACAATAATCTGAAAAAATTATCATTTTCTTCAAAAAAATTTGGATGATTGTAAACCCAACCTCTTAAGTCAAATTTTGCAGATAACATTAATTATTTCGATTCATCAATGAATTTCACTAGTTCTTCAGAACTGTCAACGCTTGTGACACAATTATCCATATAAAATGAATCGATCAGTTTACCAGCCGCTTTTTCCATACCGCTCCAATTATTAGTCAGATGATTGCGTGATTGTCGCTCCTAACAGAAAAGGACTGGAAGATAACCCAAAAACTACCCTAGTATGTCTATAGACTTTCACTGTTTTTGTTGCAAAGTTATCCCACCAGAGAAATTTGAGCACATTTCTGTCTTCTGGAGCTATATCAATTTGATGGAATGCCTTTTTTATATCGGATATAATAACAATTTTACCAAATCTGAATTTCAGCATAAGATTGGGAATCAATTCAATAAGATTTGGACCTTTCTCTAAACATTGATTCGAAGATACTCCTAATTTATCTTTCGATGACGCATCAAAAACTGGTCGTATTTTGGTAGTTCTGCTAGATTCTTTAATCACTGGGTGATGAGGTATAAAATGTTCCAAATTATTATATTAGATATATTTAGATTTTCCCATTCTTTGAAAATGTTGTCATAATCTTCAAATTTTCCTAAATCATTCAATCTTTTAGTTGTAGAAAACAATATTTTTTCCGCAATATCTCTATTACTGAGAAGATTGGAATCACTTTCAATCCAAGGAATCCTAACTTCGTACCTATCATCTTTATTTATAGATATGGTTTCATTAAAATGTTTGACAGCTTCTGCCTCTACAATATCTCTCTGTTTGATGGAAGCTGGTTCCTTGATACCTAGTGTGTCTAAATCTCATAAATTCGAAAGAGATATTTCATTAAAACAGCAAATACTTTCTACAGTGTTTTTTTTCATACATACTGATCCCATTACCGTCCATCCAAAATAAGTCTCTACTGCTACCAAATCATCGGCTTTTGAAATCCTACCAGTAATTATTTTTCCATAAATATCAGCACCCAAAAGTAAGCTAATTTCATCACTTGAAGGAACATCAGAAATAACTATATTTTGTTTCTTTAACTGATCAATAATTTCCAAATTTTCCAATCGTGAAACAAAGCTACATATTTAATTCTGTTCTAGAGTGCTAAAAGTTTACATTGAAACGTATCATTAAAATTTTGAACTGTAATATCATATAGTCCATGTGACTTTGGTGCGGATTGTTGTCCTCCGAAAACACCCTGTACAATAATCTCATTTTATATCTTATTGGAGTGCATATTTTTTACGCAATCAGTTATTATATAGGAACGCTGAGAGGCAGAATCTAAAAGCGCCCTAACAATTTTGCTTCCTTAACTTCCGACTAGCCTGACATTTATAGTTTGCAACAAAGTGTTTGTAAAATTATGAGTAATCATGACATTTTCTATATTGTTAGTGTTGGTACTGATTTTCTATATTTCTTGATTATTTTTTGCTGACAAAGTATCACACAGTATAGGATAATGCCTTTTAGATTATACGATACACTTTATGAACGTCGTACATTTCTTTATAGTGTGATTTGGCTTCAAACAAGCAAAACAAGCACTACTTTTTGAAACTATATCTTTTCTCTCAGATAAACTCAACGCTCGTGCTTTGAAACAATCCTGGCTACCATGTGATTTTCCATCACAGAAAATACATAATAATGTTTTTTTACTCTTCGCCTCTGACGGAAAAAGTGTTGAAGCTGTATACTGTTTTGTCTCACCTCGTTCTCGATTTTCTGGTTTCAGTTTATCATGGAACTCCTTGCCCCTGGTGAAACTTGTGTCCCTGACTACCGCAAAACTTTTCCAGGCCAAACAAATTCGTTCATCACTTTCCACTTCGGTCCGTAGGAAATCTAATGAAAGTTTCAAATAATCAATTAATTTATCTGAATCAATAATTGTGATAGAGCTTTCAATACTATCACTATGTCTTTGCCATACTCGTAAAGCATCTTCCGGAAGAGCAGACTCGACAAGTGGATACAGCATAGCTGCGTATTTGTCGCTGGTTACACCTAATGAATCTAAGGCTCTTAGTTGTGATTCAATTTTATCAAATAATGAAGCTAATGACAAACCTTTATCTGTTTTAGTTGCTTGTTTCAGTACTAGGTTGAGCAACTCTTGTACGTATACCTCGATCAAATACTCATCTCTGGCAAATCTTGACTTCAGTTGATTCAAAGCCTCCATGTAATTTTCTGGTGCTAATGGAAAAATACCCACCAAAAAATGATCTACAGTACTTGGAACCATGTATTGTGACAGATATTGGAACTTATCTTCTATATCAATGTCATTTTTTCCATGAATTTTGCGGAATTGTCCCCAGAATGCCATCCAATTCTTTATTTCAAGTTTTGGCGATTTGAATTTTCTCTTGAAACTAGTTGAAGCGTTGGAACAGGAACTCGCTTCATCTGGAATCCTATCAATTTGGAAAGCAAACGCACAAGTGAACCGAAACATGATCAGTTCTTCTCTAAATAACTCTGCTGATTCGAATTCTTCCATTAGATCTTCGTCTTGCGTGTTTTGGGACTCTGGCATATAACTTCGGATTTGTTCATCAAGAGCAAATAGCCGGGTACCTTTATCATGACATGCGTGTTACAACGTTCTGCTTCTTGACTACCTGGTTTTTCAACTCCTCATTCATTTCATCACGAATGTTTAGGAACATCTTTCGTAGTAATTCACGTTCCTTCTTCAATAAAAGTAGTTTATCCGCTGTCACGGTCGCCATTTTTTGGTTTTTCTTTAATAATTGCAAATTGTACGGAAATCTTACTTTCATTGTAAGTGATGTAATTGACAGTCAAGAAAATTCTTGACATAAAATTACTTGATAAAATTACTTGAACAAATATACAGAGTGTAATAAACAAAACTAGAAGCTGCTGACTCTGCATTCTCAACAATAACAGCACCACCACAAATTCACATGGACAACTACACAGCACAGCAGCAAGACACTAGATACCTGGGTATGATGATTGACAAAAAGTGGTCATGGATAGAATACGTCAAATACGTAAGGGAAAGGACGCAAGAAATATCGAACAGACTTTTCGTGGTGGCTGGCAGATAATGAGGAACAGACCAACGATATATAAAAAAGCAGTAAAACCTCTGATAGTATACTGAGCAAAAATATGGGGAGAAAGAGCAAAAGACTCAAGAATCATCAAGCACCTCAAAGCAACTGAAAGACCGTAAAAGCTTACAGAACTGCACCTTCGGACGCCCTACACGTGCTAGCAGGAACCACCCCTATCCGCATAGACGCCACTATCAAACACAAGCATAGCATGGAAAACAGAACCCCACAACCAGCGAAGTTACAAAGGCAATCAGGCGACACCAGGGAAAGGACACTACACATATACACAGACGCCACGCAAAGTGCACACAACATCAGAGCATTTGGATTGGCAAAGACGACAAACTACACTGACTGGAAAGATCTGGGACACAGAATCAGCAACGGGAACGATGTTCACGAAGCAGCACTCCAGGGCATACTTGCCGCACTTCAATGGGGAGAAGAGACAGATCAGGACCTCAAGATACATACAGACTCCAATCGGTCACTAGAAATGATCGAAAAAACAGAAAGCCGCAACATCTCCTTCAAAAAGATCCAGAAAATAATCCAAAACAGGTTAGACAGGAACAGAAGAACACGGATAGAGTATACAAACGGCTCAATCGGAGGGATGAAGAGAGCCTAAAATAAAGCAAAACAGATGAATGTATGATAAATAATGATCAAAATAAAAACGAAGAAGGAACTAACAAAGGAATGCAACCAGATTAAACTATCAGCATGGCAACACCACTAGGAGAAGTCACAAGCAGGCCGGTCAACATACCAGATCTTCCCAACAGTCAAAAGACCGAGAGTACCACTAACCTGGAAAACGACACGGCTCATCACAGGACTCGGACACCTTCAGACCTACTATGAAAGGTTTGTACTGCGAGACACAGACGGTAGATACCCATGCGGAACAGGCGACGAGGATACCCACCACATCATAAACACCTGCACAACACAGGAAAGAACAAAAGCAATACAAAGATTCACACAACACCTATAAACAGTACACCCATCCTACCCTCCAATTTTCAACAATAGAGATACACTAACAATAAACACACTATCAGAGCTAAACATCTGGGGAGACTCCTTGATCTTTGACGATGCAGGATAATGAATCACCATCAACGCCTCTCGAACCCAAAACACGAGGACAAAACCAAAAACTAACCAACAAAATAGATGTGAAATCATACAACAAAATGTAACACTAACCGAATGTAAACCTCAAAAAAGAAAAACAGTAAAAGCGGAACAACGGTCTTTCCCGGTAAGTTTTTGGAAGTGTGGAGTTGAGAAGGGTTTCCTCGACAGATGTCATTGCTAGATAGATGGTAGACAACATGGCCTCATGCCGCGAGGTGGAATGGCCATCTGGCCTTGGCCAGAAAATGCGTGCTCCTATGTTCGAAAGGATTGTTAGGATCGGTGAGGAACTATCTGTGGAACTAGGAGTCCAACTGCATTGGTGATTATCTCCTTCAAACTATATCTTTCAATAATTTTGATGATTACAAATAAATTTAGATATGAGCAGCTCAGACGAATGTTTACAAGTATTTCAATGAATATTTCATGTGTTTGATTTTGCATTTTTGTGTTTCATGTTTAGTGATATTGATCTCATGATATTTTCAACAAATGTTTCACGTTTATGTGTATGTATGACTTACTTCTCAGACGAGTTAAAACAAACTCTGCAGAAATGGAAATAAATCTATCTATCTAACAATTCCAAGAAAAATAGTTTTGATAGGGTTTTTTTATTGAACTTGTCAAAAATCTAAATTTGTCACACTTCTCTAAAACTTCCAGTGAGTTTCTATAGAACTTGATCAGGTGTTGCAGGATCTCGGAAACAGAGTCGGCTACGGTTCGTTTTGGTATAGTGTAGCTGCCCTAACAACACAGGTTCATCCACTAGACATTCCAGGAAGTCCATAATTTAGTGAGAGGACATCCATAGGTCAGGCTCTGTCGGGCCACAGGACATACTGAGGACATTACACGGAAATCCGCTGGCCACAAAAAAGTACTGTCCTAGAATGTCCTTTCAGTACGTCCTGGTACCAGGTACTACTGACTACATCCCAAAGGCATCTAGTTGGTATACCATTATCAAAATAGAGACGCCCCTTTTAGTAGAAGGATATTTCTGGGACATCACTGTCAGAACACACATTTCACATTCTTAGACAAACTTATTTCATTTGGTATTTAGCATACATATACAGTACCGGCCATGAAGTATGTAACATATTATGGAAAAATACTTCAATATTTGAGTACCGGAATTAAATTTTTGGATGATCGATTGTGCACGTCCAACAACCTGATGATCAATTTTGACAAAGGTCACGTGATCACTGGTTTAATGGCGAACTGAAAATGATTACTGTAAAGAAGCCAAAAGTAGGGTGAGGTAGCAAGATATAGAAGAAAGTTATTCGAAGAAGTTGCTTAGAATTCAATTCTATATCCATATAGTTACGGAATCTTTCTGTAAGTTTCAAATGCGAAAATTCGAATAAGTTCGAACATTTTGCCGGAGAGTACAAATAAATTATAAGAATAAAATCGACAGAGTCGAAGTACCCTTCTCTCCAAATATTTCTACAAAGTGGAAAATATGAGGCAAAAATCTCACAAAAACAACTACTTTCCTGGATCATGCCACGACAGATATTGAACTACATCTGACAGATATTTGTGCAACGTTTTTCTAAAAAGACTCATTTGCAAGTGCTCATTATGAACAAACAAAAGATTATCCTTGATTTGGCTGGCAATGTACTTCGAGTTTTTCGATTTTATTCTTATCATTTATTTGTACTCTCCGTCAAAACGTTTAAACTTGTTCGAATTTTTGCATTTCACTCTTCCTGGAGTCTTTGCTTTCTCGAGGAGTGCTTATTGATTTTTCTTGCGTAAGTCGCTGCTTCATCCGTAGGGAATTATTAGGTGGACAATAAATTATAATTCATTCAGAAGGGACAAGACAACTCAAAGTTGTCGGACCTACTCTTGCACTGATGAGAGGCAAGAACATCGAAACATATCTGTAGGTGGTCATCCCCAGTCCCCAGTTAAGGATAATCTTTTGTTTGCTTACAATAAGCACTTGCAAATGAGTCTTCTTGGAAAAGCGTTGCACAAATATCTGTCGATGTAGTTCAATATCCGTCGCGGCATTAGCCAGGAAAGTAGTTGTTTTCTGTCAGATTTTTGCGTCATATTTTCCACTTTGTGGAAATGTTTGGAGAGAAGGGTACTTCGACTTAGTCGATTTTATTGTCATCATTCATCTGTACTCTCCGGCAAAACGTTCGAATTCGTTCGAATTTTCGCATTTTCTTGCTGGAAACTTTGATTTTATGAGGAGTGCCTATTGATTTTCCTAGCAGGTGGCGCTGCGACTGTCTTTACTGTAGGTCGCTGATTCATCCGTAAGGAATTATTATATAAACAATAAATTATATTTCCTTTGGCAGGGACAAAACAACTCAAAGTTGTCGGACCTACCCTTGCACTGAGGAGAGGCAAAAACCTCGAAACATGTCTGCAGGTAGTCATCCCCAGCCAAATTAAGGATAATCTGTTTGTTTACAATAAGCACTTCTTAAAATTTATTTGTACTCTCCGGCAAAACTTTCGAACTTGTTCGAATTTTCGCATTTTACTCTTTGCTTTTTCGAGGAGTGCTCATTGATTTTCCTGGAGGGTGGCGATGCGACTGACTTCACTGTAAGTCGCTGCTTCATCTGAAGGGAATTATTAGATAAACAATAAATTGTACTTCATTTGTCGGACCTACCCTTGCACTGATGAGAGACAAGAACCTCGAAACATGTCTGCAGGTGGTCATCCCCAGCCAAATGAAGGATAATCTTTTGTTTGCTTACAATATATAAGCACTTGCAAATGAGTCTTCTTGGAAGAACGTTGTAAAAATATCATTCAGATGTAGTTAGTTCAATATCCCTCGTGGCATAAGCCAGAAAAGTAGAAATTTTCTGTCAGATGTTTGCCTCATATTTTCCAAATTGTGGAAATATTTTGGAGAGAAGGTTACTTCGACTTTGTTGATTTTATTCTTATCATTTATTTGTACTCTCCGGCAAAACGTTCGAACTTGTTCAAATTTTCACATTTTTCTCTTCCTGGAGTCTTTGCTTTTTTGAGGAGTGCTCATTGATTTTCCTGGCGGGTGTCGCTACGACTGACTTTACTGTAAGTCGCTGCTTCATCCCTAGGAAATTATTAGATAAACAATAAATTAAATTCATTTGGCATTTGGCATTTGGCACAAATATCTGTCAGATGTAGATCAATATCCGTCGTGGCATAAACCAGGGAAGTAGTTGTTTTCTGTCAGATTTCTGCTTCATATTTTCCACTTTGTGGAAATATTTGGAGGGAAGGTTACTTCGACATTGTCGATTTTATTCTCATCATTTATGTTTCAAATGTCAATTTTTTGCAGTAGTGTAACTTTTGTATTCCGAACAAAATGATAGTACTTTTTCATTTTATTCACACCAGATTGTACTAATTCAGAATTACACGATTGGTGTGACTATATGGCAATCCAAAAACATCGTGTTTTTTTTATTATATTCAATTTTCGATGATAATCGTGTATAAGCGTTTCACTTCGCAAATAAACTTGAAAATAGTGCGTCAAATTGAACCTCATAGTTTTCAAGTATATGTGCGAAGTGAAATGATCCTGCACTATTTGATTGTAAACAGGAAAACATGGTCTTTTTAGATTGTCATATAAATACAATAGTCAAAGGAAGCCGAAGTAACTCTTAGAAACTCTTAGAAAACAAAAACAATTTTCAGTTTCATGTGGTGGGAAGAAAATGAGAAAGTTTTATCATAATTCATTTATCAAGGAACAGACAGGATTAGCATGAATAATTACAAGTTTTTATGAAATGAACTATTGTCTAGATTACAATGATAAAGCACGTCATACTCATATTATTGACAATTGGAACTGTAGGGATCCATCTCAACAAGACTGAAGAAGTTTAATATTGTCCATACAAATCATAACAATAATGAGAAAACAAAATCAAATGGAGAAAGATAAATGAAGAAAGATAACATAGTTTGTTATGTTACTGAGTCTTTTTTATTACAGAGGTGACAAAGTCTTTCAACTGGACTGTGGCCTTTTGTTGATTTTTTGTTGTAATAACTACTTTGATTGAAATTATTCATTAGTTTGAAAAGAAATGTTGAGCTACTTATACGCATTTTAACATCTGGCTTGATTATGTTTAATTGTTTCCGTATATGGTCATATGAGTTATTATCAGGACTGATACGATGATTTTTGTATTAAACATAATTCAGAATTTTAGTCTGTAAAAAAATGGATCTCTCTCAAATTCAATCATTTTGTTGACTTTTCGAATGGTCTCTATGATCACTAAATTTAAAATCGCTCTGAAAAGGCACTTCCAGGTCAAATATGATGGTGGTGACTCTATCTAGGGGTTCGTTTTGAAAATGTTATATGTACGTAGTTAAATGTGCTATATGCTATATGTGATTACTATACACTTTGAGTAGTAGACCAATAACTTGTTTTTCTTTGGCCATATTGAAATTCTGTCTAAATAATTTTAAAGCTCCAAGTAGTCATTGACACCGTTGACCTTCCGGATTTTTCTGAATTGGCATATAATAAGCAGTCAGATGACACTTCCCTGTGCAAATCGTTAATGAACACGGGGAACATTAGGGATGCTAAGTTGGATCGTTATGGAATTTCTGAGCCTGCTGAGGATACTCGTGAAGGCTCTTTCTTGAAGGTAACAAATTGTGATCGTGATTATGAGTGAGGCAGGAAAGAATCTAGAAAACGATTAGTTAGGCATAATTCTCAAGATTTGCTGTCAGTAAGTCATGGTTGATGTTTTCAAATGCCTTAGCGATATCTGTAAAAATGCACTCCATTTGTGTAGTGTGAAAATTGCCAATGATTTGATTGGTAAACGTTGATATATGTGTTCCTATAGATCTCTTACAGCAGAATCCATGTTGTTCAGTGACTATATAGTTTATGAATACCGATTATAACCAATTCGGAATTTTTTTATTAAGAATCAGTACGGACACCGGTCGTTAATTTCAAGAAACTTTTTTATCACCATCTTTATGAATTGATGAGTTTTTGATAGTCTGAATTCCTTTTGGAATACTCCTGAACTTGATGATTCATCAAAAATTATACAAAGTAGATAAAGTAATGATTCTCTGCATACCTTGAATGCCTAATACGGAATATCATCATCAAAATACAAATGTTACACTACAATAATTAAGCTATTCAGAAGAAGATATAATATGTTAACAAACAGGAAAATATTGTTTTCAATTAACTCGAATCATTTGATGATTAAATATGAGTGAAATACTCAAAAACGTTTTTAATCAAACTTTTAATATATAATATAAAATGAAATAATAATGAACTTCAGACTTGCTCCAGTTTGAGGTTATTTTGGAATTCTCTTTCAGATTTTAGATTCACCTCTGTAGCAAATTTCAATTATATTATTCCTACGGTTCATAAATTGTAATAGAAATCCGAGTCACTGCTTGTGGTTGAAAATTGTCCATTGGGACTCCCAACTCAGAAGAACAAAATGAGAAGTGGGCAAGGATTTCTGCCATGGTGGCAGAGCGTTCGCTACTCAAATATAAGGGCGTGGTTTTAAATCCCAGCAAACTTACCGGTACCATGCATGGCACCACACATCAAAAGGTGAGGGCATCGTCTTCTCTAGCTTGTACAAGTTCCTCGAAGATTTCTGAGGGTTGCTAGTGAGAGTGCAGCCGGTTGACTTATAAAATGAATTTTGAAAACGAACAAACAAATTAATTCGAGTTTGAACACTTCAAAACAGGCTTATCTCAACTTAATGGATAGTCAGGGTGAATTTATACAGGGTGTCAATTTGAAAACTTCTCACCCTTAATATCTTCCTTCCA
This sequence comes from Chrysolina oricalcia, assembly GCA_944452925.2. Taxonomy (NCBI): domain Eukaryota; kingdom Metazoa; phylum Arthropoda; class Insecta; order Coleoptera; family Chrysomelidae; genus Chrysolina; species Chrysolina oricalcia. The sequence continues at coordinate 29,634,144 of OX101809.2, read as the reverse complement.
GTAAACAATATGAGTAATCGAAAAAACAGGTCAATTTTATTGTCAAGGGGGACACTTTCAAGGACTATTTGTAGCCCTCGTGGTTCAACCCCCTAGGAGGGGTAGATGTTACCATTAGAATTTTAAATGGAAAGGGGGGTCAAGTGGCACATCATTTTGATGGGCGTTCAATTCTTGTTCCAATGGTACCCTGACTTATTATTTTTTGATGAGCATTTTCCGAAAAATTGCTTTCTAAACTAACAGAAGTCATTATTAGAACGCCTATACTGAGATGCATGGTTTGGCCAGAACTGGTTAGAATATTAGGTGGTACCGTTCCAACCCTTTATTAGGGGTAACATTAGCCATTAGCTCCAAACACTTTACATAAAAAAGTAGTCTAATAGTAAAACGTAGATGGTAGTAAAGTTTTGTTAAATGCTGAATTTTTAAGTGTCATCACAGAAATTGTACAGATAGCCTTCCTTTTTTGCTACTTCTGCTGTAAAAAGTTTCTGTTTTCCGGCAAAAAATTGGTTAGCAAATTTGAACTATGTGGTAGTATTGTGAATACCGTTGTACCTGTTGGGCTGTTTAGGAATTACTTTAATAAGTGTATAAAAGTGTAAAAATGGTTTACATTCTTCAAGACAGAATTGAAATGATTGTAATTTATGGCGAAGTTGGAAAGTGCGCACGAAGGGCGGCATGTCTTTTTAACGAAAGACATCCAAATTGTAATGTAAGTCACCGGTATGTGCTTGATTTGGTGAATAAGTCTTACGAAACTGGTTCAGTGACAAATAAAAAAAGAAATAACCCCAGAGTACTAAATGAAGCAGCTCAAATTGAAGTTTTGGGAACATTTGCTGCAGAGCCCACGAGCTCCTTACGATCAGTATCAGAACAGACGGGAATGTCACGCGAGACTATAAGAAAAGCATTGAAAATGCATAAATTTCATCCATATAAAATGCAGATTCTTCAAGAGCTCCACGAGGATGATTATGATAGAAGAATAGAGTTTTGTGAAATCATGTCTCATCGAGTCAATACCATCCCTAATCTTCTGTTAAACATCTGTTTCAGCGATGAGTGATCATTTTTTCTGAATGGCAATGTTAATAGACAAAATTGTCGCTATTGGAGTGACGAAAACCCACATATTTTTCGGGAAGGGCATACACAACACCCACAAAAAGTTAATGTTTGGGCTGGTATTCTTGGAAATGCCATTCTTGGTCCATTATTTCTGGAAGAAAACTTGACTGGCAATCTGTACCTTGAAATGCTTGAAGAGACTATCGATCCTCTTATAACTCACGAGCTAGAAACTCAAATTGATGCAGAAGGTAATGAACTTTTGCAGGAGGATCTGTTACATTTCCAGCAGGACAGTGCTCCACCTCATTATTTTCTTCCCGTCCGACAGTGGTTGAACGAGAGATTTCCGGGTAGATGGATTGGCAGAAGGGGAGCAGTTGAATGGCCTCCGAGATCACCGGATTTAACACCCTTAGATTTCTTTCTTTGGGGGCATCTTAAATCCGTTGTTTATAAAACACAACCTTCTGATATTGACGAACTTAAAAGACGAATTACAGCAGCATGCCGGTCAATTCCTAGTGAAGTTTTCCGTAATGTTAGAGGGGAGTTCGAAAACAGACTGTATTACTGTTTAGAGCAAAATGGACAACATTTTGAACAGCTAATAAGATAAGCGTAAGTAGATTTTATGTCGGAAATGTCTTTCTCGCAAATTAAATTTTATTGTGTAGAAGGAAAATAACCACCAAATAAAAAATCCCATGCGTAATAAATTTATTCCTGAGATTCAAGGGTTGGAGCGGTGCCACCTACTCTTCTAACCATTTTTATTAAAGGGAGTCAATACAATAATGCATCTCAGTATAGGCGTTCTAATAATTACTTCTGTTAGTTTAGAACGCAATTTTTCGGAAAATGCTCATCACAAAATAATAAGTCAGGGTACCATTGGAACAAGAATTGAACGCCCATCAAAATGATGTGCCACTTGACCCCCCTTCCCATTTAAAATTCTAAGGGTAATATCTACCCCTCCTAGGGGGTTGAACCACGAGGGCTACAAATAGTCCGTGAAAGTGTCCCCCTTGACAATAAAATTGACCTGTTTTTTCGATTACTCATATTGTTTACTGGAAGGAAGATATTAAGGGTGGGAAGTTTTCAAATTGACACCCTGTATGTTAACACAATGGCGACACCGGAAGTATTGGTTCAGTGAACAATTGACAGCTCTGGAGGTAAAGTTACCACACCTCTCATTTTGGTTGCATTTCATGAACAATTTACAAATCAAACATTAACACAATAAATAACAAAAGAAATAACTAAATTTTTTCGGAAAACGGTAAACGGTTTAAACGTTCTTACGTAAAGAAAGGGGAAAACCGATTTATCCTTTCTACTGTAGCATATAAATTTTCGCTACTTTATTTTGTTAATTTTTAGAAAGCTTTAGAGCCAGGTAGACTTCACCCTGTGGTAACCTACTTTCATTGAGCCTTAACACAACATACCTATATGTTCCTAGTTGGTTGTCTAACGTCATTCATAGAAACCTTATCAACATTCCCATGGTAATTTCCATTCAAAACTACATCAGAATAAATCATAACTTTTCGATTTGTTTGAAACTGGTTGTAGTTGCGGTCCTGTCTGGCTTTCCAAGTAGTGCTTGTATTTCTGCTTACTAGAAAAGTGATCTGTTTTACGCTTTGCAAGTGTCGATATAAAAATGATTAAGGGTAAATAGGAATTTCTTCGAAAGAAAATATATATATCCTCACTTTGGCATCCAATGTTGTCTTCGAACGAATTTTCGTGAGGGTTTCATATGTATGTCTGAGTTCTGGTTATTGAGAAGGTTCATAAGGAGTGTTTTCGAATCATTGTCTCTGTTTTAATTTTTAGGGTTTAAAGTGAATATAAACTAAATGTTTTGATTGGTTTCATGTTTACGTTTATTTTTATTTGTCAGCTGTCCGATGATATTTCAACTGTCAGCTGTCAACTGTGTCATGTTTAAAATATCAGTGTAGCCAACTTAGCTTTTGGGGTGTCTGATCAGAGACAACCAAACACATAACTATTTTTATGCTGGTCAGATTGGTCGGTTAAGCATGGAACATGCAAATATCAAAATATCTGAATGTTGGTATCATAACTTCCTGGATGGAAAAATCTTCAAGGTGGATTTCGTTTCCGACTGAGAGAAGAGTCAGATAGTAGAATTGGTGGAAGTTACAGGTGTCTAGCCATACAGGGGTTCCTAGTTTTGTTTGGCTGACGAATCCTGAATTTGTGAAGTGATCCTTTGTGGATATTCCATTCTACTCATCTCAGTATTTTTATGCTAGCAACTGTTTAGAACAGCTATTTACTAAAAAACATTTATAGGATTGTTGTTGTACCCGGAAGAATTTGACCCAGGGAATTGTCACGTTTCCTTGCCTGGTTGGGTATCTCCCAAGCTTTGGTTAAGCCCCACGTCTTTCTGTTGAATATTTATGGTATTATGGCTCTAGTATAGCTGATTTTCTGAAGTATAGAATGCCTAGTTTCGCCTGATGAACTGATGAATTGCTGTCATATGTGATGAAGCCTTTTTCGTTAAAAGTCCTTGTAGACTCCCTTCCACCGTCACTCTAGTCCTGTTTGGCCTAGTATCTAGTCCAAAAATCTTCACTTCGGTGTCACTAGAGGAACAGGTTTCACCTACCATTTCAATTTTAATTATTTATTATTATTCAATATTTATATTATCTCCGGTTGAACTTTATACCTTTCAACACGATCTGTAAACCACCACATAGTACCATGCGCTGGGAAAATGGGTTTCCTAATAAAATCTTACATTTTTAACCTCAGATTCAACAGATATTGAATATTATTAGAATCAGTCTTAATTTTGAGAAACTGTTACTCTGACCAGTGAAGATTAATTCATATTAAATGTTTGTGTGTTTATTTATGTTTTATTTATTTGTTGATTAACACTTTTCAACTTGACAACATCGTATGGTAAAGTCTCTTATAGTTTTGGGTATAACATCTAATTGTCGTTATTTGGTTGCTCAACTTCCCAAGTAAGTACTTTTTGACATAGACATATTAAAAGTTGCTGTGGCGCCCCTCTTATTTTTGTGACCATTATGTTACTGTTCAATTATATAATTCTGTTATAGAGTAGAAACGAACCCATGGTGCCTACCGACGAAGAGCTGCCGTCTGCATTGCTCTTTTTTATTCAACTTTAAAAAAAAAGAGGGTTGCAAAGAAATGGCGCGCAACGTGTGTGGCCTTGAGTTACAATTTTGCATAATGTTATATCGTTGTCAGTAATTAAAAAATTGAAAGTGTCCATATCGATAAATAAATGAACACTGTTTCGCAAACATTGGTGTTGAAATATTGACAGGAAGTTTGAAGAATATTTTGGTGGTAACTTCTTATTGAAATTTTTTGCGGTTTTGATTCTTGCGGTGTTGATTTCTTCTGTGTTGATTCCTGCGGTGTTGATTTCTGTAGTGTTTGTGGTATTTGATATTTTTCGCGTTGTTTTTGAAATATTGAGATGTTGATTCATTATGGATATAGCATTCAGAGTTAATCATTTGCTTCAAGCTGAAACAAATTATGAATTTAGAATTAGGGGTGTAATTTCAGATCGTAATCAAGATGATAAAAGGAAAATTCTTTTTAGACATCTTGCTAAAGAACGACAAGCTGGTGATAATGTACATGTTTTGTCTGATCCTCACTATGACTACGTTATAGAAAAAGATGAAATTCAAGCCACTTTAGACTCGGTCAAGTAACTTATAGAAGGTTTTGAAGGGCCTCCTACTGATTCCGTTTATAAAAGAGCTACTATTCGTTTAAATCATGTATGCTTAAGAATTCAGAGAATTAAGTTGAATGCTCAAGATCCAAATTACCCTGAAGTCTTGAATTTTAAAAATTAAACTTATGCTACAGCTTTGAAATTAGGAGCAGAACTTAATGAAAACATTCGGGAAGAAGAACAGCTTCTGGTTAACTCTATAATTTTTCAACCGGGTTCTAATGCTGTAAATGCTTCACACGCAGTAAATATTAGTGGAATTATACCGAGTACACCCAAATCTTTTTCAGTGTATAAATTAAATATTCAAGTTGATGGGGAACCAAAAAATTTGTTATCATTTATTGAGCGGGTAGAAGAATTGACACAAACCAGATATATTAGTCAGGTTGATCTTTTTGAGTCAGCTAGTGACTTATTCACTGGTAAAGCAACATTTTGGTTTAGACAAATTCGTTCTCAAGTCAATGATTGGGATAGTTCAGTAACTAAATTGAGAAAAGATTTTTTAGTGTTAGATTACGAACCGATTGTTATTTTTATTGCTTGTATGGAAACACTATTCAGTACACTTAGCAGAGGTGCAGCGGAACCAATAAAAATAAAATTTATCAAGTTAGGTCTTAAAGCTGAATATAGGAAACGTCTTGCTCTTAGTGATATAGATAGTTTAGAAACCTTGAGTAACTTATGTAAAAAATTAGAGGAAGCTGATATACTCAGTTTAGCTTCTGGTTCTCAAAATTTCCGAACTACACATTGTTTGATTGATCCTGATCTTACCCATTTTTCAAATACTCAGTCTTCTCATGATGACAGGAATGTTAGGAAAAATAGTGAACCTCAGAGAAAATATTTTAGGAATAAAAAATATAATAACAGTTCGAATTTCAATCAGTCTGGAAATAAGCAGGTTTATGTTACTAATTCTAGTTCAAGTCAAGTCTTATGTTGGCGTTGCTTACAACCAAATCATACTTTCAGAAATTGTAGAGCTACTGAATGTACAGTTGAAAAGTTTTGTTTCAAGTGTGGTTGTCCCGATGTGACTTCCAAGGATTGTAAAAAATGTCAGGGAAACTAAAGAAGGAGGTAAATCAGTTAGGCTCGAGTTCTCCTCCACAATCTTATAGAGCTAAGAACAATTTTTCTTTACGACCATATTAAAAATTTTTTGATATTGATGATTGGAATGCTTGGAAACTTAACGTAAAGAATTTTTATAAATCATCATTTAATAATAATAATAAGAATGTTTTGCCACTTTTTATTCAAAAGCCTTATGATAATAGACCGTACATTTCTGTTTTTGATCAAAATCTTATCTGCCTATTGGACAGTGGTGCCAATGTTTCAGTTTGTGGCCAGAAATCTTTAAAATTTTTGAGAAAATTTAATCTTAATACCAACGTTTCTGCTATGAAATATGTAACAACTGTTGATGGTACTGGTCGGTCAGTTCAAGGGATTGTAGATTTACCTGTTGAGTAGACGATATTATACAGATTTTCCCTACAGTAGTTGTTCCTTCACTTCCTCATTCGTTTATTTTTGGTTGTGATTTCTCAGTCAGTTCAAAATAAAAATTGATTTTAAGGATAAAAGCTGGAAAGTTCATAGTGTGGTTACAAATAATTCGGTACAAGTGATTTCCAGTGATCTTGTTGATACTCAGAATTTAGATTTATCTGATCTTTCAGAATTATCATCAAATGAAAAATCTCAAGCACAACAAGTAATTGAGTCATTTAATGAAGTTCGTCTAGGCCGTACTGATAAAATAAAGTTAACACTTGATATAGGTGATGCAAAACCTTTTAGAGTAAAACAATATTTGATGTCACCATACATGTTGAGAATTTCGAATACTGAGGTGGACGAAATGATCAAGCTTAACGTTATAGAGCCTTCTCGGAATCCTTTTAATAGTCCAGTTCTTTTAGTTGAAAAATCTTCAGGAGAATATCGTTTTTGCTTTGATGGAAGGAAGCTGAATGAAATTACAAAACATGACTGCTATCCACGCATCGATAGAATTATAAATCAGCTTAGAGATGCAAAATATATTTCGGGCATTGATCTTAGAAAGGCTTTTTGGTAAATTCCGCTTGATGAATCAAGAGAGAAAACTTCATTTACTAATTCAGGAAGAGATTCCTTTCAGGTTACTGTTACTCCGTTTGGATTATCTAATAGTGCACAGACTCAGCAGAGGCTTTGTGACGATTTGTTTGGTGCCAAATATGAGCCCAACATATTCACTTATCTTGATGATATTATAATCACGTCGAAAACATTATCTGAACACTTGTCTCTTCTTACAGAAGTAAAAAATATTCTTAAAGATGCGAATTTAACTATAAATCCTAAGAAATGTGGATTTTTTTAAGATTTCGTTAAAATACTTGGCTATGTTATTGATAGACAAAGTATTCGAACTGACCCAGATGAGGTCGCAGTTATGGTTAACTATCCACGTTCTACAACCATTACTGAAATCAAAAGATTCATTGGCATGTGTTCCTGGTATAGGAGATTTATAGAAAAATTTTCAAGTTTGATGGCTCCTATTTCAGGACTTTTGAAAGGTAAAAAGAAAGGGCAACCAATCACCTGGTCTGCCGAGGCTGAAGATGCCTTCATTCGTGTTAAGAGTGCACTTGTTTCTTCTCCTATACTAACTTCACCCAATTTTGAAAAACCGTTCACTATAGCTTGTGATGCTTGTGATTATTGGGTGGGGGGGTGTCCTGACACAGGAGTTAGATGGACAAGAAAGAGAAATTGTCTACGCTTCTTGATCTTTGTCTCGTGCTGAACGAAATTATACAGTTACAGAAAGAGAACTATTTAGTTTGATATTTCTTATCGATAAATTTCGTCCTTATATTGAAGGAACTTGTTTTAAAGTTTATACCGATCATAGCAGCCTTTTGTGGATAAATAACTTGAAAGATCCGTGTGGTAGACTTGCTAGATGGGCTGTGAAGCTCGGACAACATACTTTCGAGTTGATACACCTAACGGGTTCGGTTAATGTAGTCCCAGATTTTCTTTCACGCATCCCACCTAAAGATCCACCTGACAATGTCCCAGAGTTAATTTGATAGATATAGCAGCTGAAAAAATTGATGATTGGGATATTTCACTTAGAACTACAGTAATAAGTGATCCAAATTCATTTCTCCAGTGAAAAGTTATTGATAATCTTTTGTATAAATGTATCCCATCCAAGATTCCATTTGAATCTAATGAGAATGAGTGGGAGGTACTGGTTCCAAAAGCACAACGTTCCGAAGTTATTAGAGATTATCATGATCCACCTAATTGTTCGCATTTTGGTATCTATGAAACTTTTTCTCGACTTCAACAAGATTACTACTGGCGAAAAATGTTATATGATGTTAAGAAGTTTGTCCGTTCTTGCAAAATTTGTCAATCACACAAATTAACTAACACTTCACGTATGGGTTTGATGGGCTGTGAAAAACAAGTCAAATTTCCGTTCCAAATTTTAGTAGTAGATCTTATGGGGCCTTTTCCCTGATCATTACGTGGCTTCACTTATTTACTTGTAGTTGCAGACTGGTTTTCAAAATACACCATGTTGTGTCCACTTCGTGATGCTAAAGCTCCTAGTGTAGTTAAATTTATTGAAAATCAAGTATTTTTAGTGTACGGAACTCCCCAAATAAGTATAACAGATAATGCTACTTATTTTGCAGGAAAAATATTCAAAGCACTTACTGCAGCCCAGTGTAATTTTGTAGAACGAAACAATAAGACAATAGGACAAGCAATACGTAGTAACATTGATGAACATAAATATTGGGATCAAGAATTATCAAAAATTCAGTTTGCTATAAATACATCTGTGCATGAAGTTCATAATTATTCTCCTGCATTTTTAGTTTTTGCCAGAAATATTCCTTTGTCTAGAAAATATTATGGAAATATCTCAAGTACTAGAGACATTGAACTACAGCTTGATAGGACTGATTATGTGGATAACATTTCTGGTTTAGATACCGTTTTTGAAGTTGAAGAAAAGTTACATAAACCCTATCAGAGAAATGCACGAGCCTACAATTTGAGAGACTCCTCATTCGCGGTTGGTGATAAAGTTTGGCGTAGAAAGAAAGTTTTGTCTTAAGCTGCAGCCAAGTTCAGTGCTAATTAGCACCTAAATAGTAGTAAAAAAAGTTTCACGTTTGGTTCATTCTCTAGAGTTTGAGAATGGTGATCCAGCAGGTGAATGGCACTTCAAGGATTTGAAACCTCATTTCGGGTCTAATTCAGACGATTCAGTTGGATAATATTTATGACTTAAAATAGTAAGTTTTTTGGAAATCACTATATTTTTGGAATGTTGTTTGAGATTTCTTTCGAGCTCCTCCTTGGTAAATTTAGTATGTTATAGTTTAAGTATATTAGGTAATTTTTTGTTTTTGGAAATTTTGGATAGACTTAACCGATAGAGACATTTCCCGATTATGATTTTTTTTCTGATTTTGACTATTCCCGATAGTGACTCCTAAAAGGATGTTTAGTACGCATAGTTACTGTTCCAAAAATATATTCCAGAATATAGAGGTAAAATTATGATCTAGTGTAGGATCAAATCTTTTTTTGGGAGAGAGGTGATGTAGCATGTTAATTTTCGCTACTTTATTTTGTTAATTTTTAGAAAGCTTTAGAGCAAGGTAGACTTCACCCTGTGGTGACCTACTTTCAATGAGCCTTAACACAACATACCTATATGTTCCTAGTTGGTTGTCTAACGTCATTCATAGAAACCTTATCAACATTCCCATGGTAATTTTCATTCAAAACCACATTTAATGATCAATTCACATTTTACAAGTTGTCACTACAAGGAGAATAATTAAGTTCTGGATGCATCATCAGAATGAATCATAACTTTTCGATTTGCTCTCATTGAAACTGCATAGGTTGTGGTCCTGTCTGGCTTTCCAAGTAGTGCTTATATTTCTGCTTACTAGAAAAGTGTGATGATTTTTACGCTTTGCAAGTGTCGATCTAAAAATGATTAGGGGTAAATAGGATTTTTTTTTAAAGAAAATATATCCTACTCGCTTTGGCATCCAATGTTGTCTTCGAACAAATTTTCGTGAGTATCTCATATGTATGTCTGAGTTCTGGTTATTGAGAAGGTTCATAAGGAGTGTCTTCGAATCATTGTCTCTGTTTTAATTTTTAGGGTTTAAAGTAATTATAAACTAAATGTTTTGATTGGTTTCATGTTTACGTTTATTTTTATTTGTCAGCTGTCCTATGATATTTCAACTGTGAGCTGTCAACTGTGTCATGTTTAAAATATCAGTGTAGCCAACTTAGCTTTTGGGGTGGCTGATCAGAGACAACCAAATACATAATTATTTTTATGCTGGTCAGATTGGTTGGTTAAGCATGGAACATGCAAATATCGAAATATCTGAATGTTGGTAACATAACTTTCTGGATGGAAAAAAATCTTCATGGTGGATTTCGTTTTCGACTGAGAGAAGAGTAAGATAGTAGAATTGTTGGAAGCTACAGGTGTCTAGCCATACAGGGGTTCCTGGTTTTGTTTGGCTGACGAATCCTGAATGTGTGAAGTGTTCCTTTGTGGATATTCCATTCTACTCATCTCACTATCAACTCCAAAGTCCTGGCTTTTGATAGATGCCTATCTTGGATAATTTGGCGTTTGAAAACTTTGTACCACGCCGACATTTTTTTAGAAGATAAAACCCTTCACAGAAGGTGAGTTTTCCAACTTTCCTATACATCGTTTTCATGCTAGCGACTGGTTAGAACAGCTATTTACTAAAAAAACATTTATAGGGTTGTTGTTGTACCCGGAGGAATTTGACCCAGGGAATTGTCACGTTTCCTTGTCTGGTTGGGTATCTCCCAAGCTTTGGTTGAGCCCCACGTCTTCCTGTTGGATATTTAAGGTATTATGGCTCTAGTATAGCTGACTTGCTGAAGTATGGAATGCCTGGTTCCGCCTGATGAACTGATGAATTGCTGTCAAATGTGATGAAGCCTTTTTCGTTGAAAGTCCTTGTAGACTCCCTTCCACCGTCACTCTAGTCCTGGTTGGCCCAGTATTTGGTCCAAAAATCTTCACGTTGGTGCCACCAGAGAAACATGTTTCACTTACCATTTCCATTTTAATTATTTATTATTATTCAATATTTATATTATCTCCGGTTGAACTTGATACCTTTCAACACGATCTGTGAACCACCACATAGTACTATGCGCTGGGAAAATTGGTTTTCTAATAAAATCCCACATTTTTAACCTCAGATTCATCAGATATTCAATATCAGATATTATCAGAATTAGTCTTATTTTTGAGAAACTGTTACTCTGACCAGTGAAGATAAATTCATATTAAATGTTTGTGTGTTTATTTGTTTTATTTATTTATTGATTAACACTTTTCAACTTTACAATATCGTTTGGTAAAGTCTCTTATAGTTTTGGGTATAACATCTTAATGTCGTTACTTGGTTCCACAACTTCCCAAGTAAGTACTCTTTGACATAGACATATTGAAAGTTGCTGAGGCGCCCCTTCTCATTTTTATGACCATTCTGTTACTGTTCAATGATACAATTCTGTTATAAAGTATAAACGAACTCATAGTGCCTACCGACGAAGAGCTGCCGTCTGCATTGCTCCTTTTTATTTAACTTTAGAGGAAAGAGGGTTGCACTACGTTAATAGGAAAATGACAATTGAGATTTTTTCACCTCCAGACCCTATCAAAAATATCCCCCTTCTAGCAGAATGACAATGAAATCATGCGGTGTTTGCTAACTGGAAAGGAATAAATAAATCGAAATCAATTACTCTACTCAAAAAGTCAATATGGTTTCAAAAATACGTTTAATTTTCACACCAAAATGTTAGTCATTTGTTCAAATTTCACGAAAGCTGAAAAAGTGATTCACTTTGTGGAATTGAAATAACATGACACCCAATTCAGTTCTCACCTCTCTCATAAAGATATTTCATCGTGCTGATGAACGCATGGAAGAGACCTGAATGAATAAACTACATATCTTCCGTTCTAAATACACAAAAATATAAGTAGTAACTTCCTTACACCTGAATATAATATATAGAACATAAACAGGGTGAATCAGAATAAGACCAAAGAACTTCGAATACAGATTCCTCACCTCATTTCGAGGTGAAAAGTTTTTAGCAAGGTATGTCCTAAGATGCTTCCCCTCAAGGATTGGAATATCTGTTAACCTTCAGCAAAACATTAGGGCCACGAAAATAGCAGACAGCAAACATAAATCAATAACAGTCCTACATATGAACATACAAGGTATCTCAAACAAGTGCGACTCGCTCAGTGTTACCCTGCCTCTGAAAGTGGATCTGGTATGCATCGATGAACATTGGATTAATGATCAGGAAATCAAAGCACCTGTGATAAGAAACTTTGAACTTACATCCTACTTTGCTAGAACCTATTACAATAGAGGTGGAGTATGTATAGATGCAAGACATGGACTCAATATAGCACCTGTCTCATTCAAGAGAAGTTTGGAAAAAAGCTCTGAGGTATGTCTGGTTCGAATTACTCTTCCAAAAACAGGGAAAGAAATATGGGTACTAGATTTGTGAAGAAACCCTGGCAGTGAATTGAAAGACTATCTATGCAACATCAAATCAGTACTACATGATACTACAATAATACTGACCATTAAATTATTTGTGGTGATGTTAACTTAATTTTTTTTGAAAATAGTGCAATGAAATCTTCAATGAATCTACTGTTCTAGTACAATATTAGGCATCTTATAAATGAGCCTGCCAGAATAACCTATCAAAGTGCTACTTGTATTGATAACATATTCTTGAACTTGTAGGCAAGTAATGTAACTGTTTGCGACACTTTCATCTAGGATCAAACATACCGGGTATGTACATTCAATATAGCTTCCCAAGTACACAATGACCCTAAATATATTTATAGAAGAAAGCACTAATAATGAAACTTTCCGCAGTATCTGGTCTCGCTAAAATTGGAGTGATATGTATGAAGCTGACACGTTTGAAAAAAAGTTCTTCATTATTTATCAATTCCTTTATCACTACAATTGTTACTTTTCTTTCACAAATTGCAAAAGTAAAACAAATAAAGCAAAAAATGGCATTTACTTGAAATAAAAAATATCCACCATCAACTATGTGAAATGAATGAAATTAGAAAGCAACTCAATGATCCCGACTATACAATATACTATAAACAATCCACAGAAGAATATAAACGACTTGTGAAACAGCATCAGCAGCAGAGAAACAATGACCAAATATTGGAATCCAATAATATCATGAGGAAAAGTTGGAAAATTATAAACGAATCTAAACCTTACAGTGTTACGAATTCATCTATTGGCATTGTTGATGACCGCGGTGAAACAATTAATGATAGACTGGAGAAAAGTAATTTCATTAATGCATTTTTTATTAACTGTTTTTAAACAACCCCTAAACCCTATTATGAAATGAACATCGATAAAGTGTCTTCTCATATCCTATCACACCAAATAAAATTCCGAGAATAAAGAACAAAACCATCTCTAAACCGGCTGCTGGTTGAGACGATATCAATGGAAATATCATGAGATTAACAGGTAACGTTATTGCTGAGCCACTTCTCACTTAATTAGCGAGTCTTTTACATCTGGAACATTTGCGGATTTGAATGAGTCCAAATGTATTCCTGTTTTCAAAAGTAAAGGTCCAAAATCTGACATGAAAAATTACAGATTGATCTGCATCCAAAGCCAATTTTCCAAAATCTTTCAAGCATCCTACTAATAATAATAATAATAATGAAAATAAAAATATATATTTATTTCATCTAATTTTTCACGATCCACATTAAAATTACGTAATATTAAAATGAAAATAAATAAAAGGAGCTACATTAGCCAAGGTTGGCTTGTTTGTAGGTAACACAATATCTTCAATTCACATATCTAAATTATGTGCAGTACGGTAAAATTATTGAGATTATTGAGACGCACGGGCACCAGCGTTGTGTGAATTACTAATAAGATCTTTCTCGTGCTAGTTATCACACTTCGCTCCCTACATTAGACTGATAACTGCTTTACTGCTAGTGAAAAATACTAAGATGTCTCAGTTCCTATCGTACTACACAGTATTTAGTTTCATGTGACATACCATTACAATTGCACTTAATACTATGGTATAGGGTACTATGGTGAGATAAATATATAATGAAAGGCAATAACAACAATAGTAACAATAAATTGAACAACATTGACGATAATAATACTAATAACATTCATATGATTATTCATAAAACTAATAAAATGATAACAATGGTGGTATTTTTTCAAATGTCAATAATGACAATAATAGTTACAATTATCGTAATAAATAAATAATATTGGTATTTTTTTTAATACCCACACTTCATGTTAACAAGTATTTAGTGAGGTTTTCGTTTGTCTGTAACCATTTTTTAATGTGTTTTTTGAACATTTCCGGCAAGTTTATTTTCCGAATTTCTGGTGGTATTTTGTTGAATAACCTAGGACCAAGAGATATATGGCTTCTTAGGGTAAGAGTTTTATTTACTTGTGGTATATAGACTGCACTAGGTTGATTTCTTGTTGGATGCTTATTTCTAGTGGTGTTTTTGTTTTTCTAGAATTTTTCTTCATTTATTAAAGTCTGAAAGTATAGTTCTTTGATGTCAAGTACTTGCGACATATTATAAAGTTCTACTAAGGGGAATTTCCTATTTTTTCCGTAGATGATTTTCAAAATACATTTCTGTAGAATATTTATTGGTGATATTTGATAATTATAAGCTCTTCCCCATGCTATCAAACCATATCTGAGCTGCGATTCTACTAATGCGAAATAAATTGTTTTTAAATGGTTATGTCTACTAACGCTTTAAAATGTCTGAATAGATAGAGCAAACTCCGTAATTTTGGTGATAATTTTGTTATATGATGGTTCCATTTTAGATTACAGTCAATAGTCAAGCCTAGGTAATCGACTGAGGAAACTGGCGATATTAAAGAAGTATTTGATGGGGTTATCAGGGTTATTACAGGGAAGTCATCAATATCAAGTTTTTGTATACTAAATGGAACATAATGAGTTTGATCAAAATTAATTGTGAGTAATCTAGAAACAAACCATGCTTTTATTTTCTCAAAATCTGGTTGTGCTCTGTTAAGAAGTTCTGTCCAATTGTTTGCGTTATAAAAGACAGCAGTGTCGTCAGCAAAACTTATAACATGATCTTGAATATCTAAAGAAAATAAATTGTTCAAGTATATATTGAAGAGGCAAGGGCCTAGAACAGTTCCCTGTGGCACACCGTACTCAACGGTTTTGAATTCACTTAAAACTCCCTGTATCTCAACACATTGGCTCCTTTCACTCAGATAATTTTTCATCAATTCTAGACATGCTCCCCTTATTCCTATTTCCTCTAGAGTTTTTATGAGTTTTTCGTGGCTTACGGTATCGAAAGCTTTTGCCAGATCCACGAAGATGCAAATAGTTGGTTTTCCTTCTTCTAGAGAACTGTATATTTTTGAGGTTAGAGCGGCTATTGCATCTTGAGTGGATCTGGTCTCTCTAAAACCGTATTGAAGTGGAGAAAGAATGTTATATTTTTCCAGGAAAGAGCATAGTCTATTTTTAATTACTGTTTCTATTATTTTCGCAAGGCAGGAAATGAGAGATATGGGCCGGTAATTCAAACATTCCAATTTGTCACCTTTTTTATAGACTGGTTTAATTTAAGTTTGTTTGAAAGAACAGGGAAACTTTCCTTTTTTTTAAACTACGTTTGTAAGGTGGCATATTGGAGTGATTATACTATCGCATATCATTTTTAACATGTTTGAGTTAATAGAATCGAGCCCCCGAGCTTTAATTTTCTTCAGTTTTGTGATTATTTGTTTTATCTCTTTCTCTGTGCACTCTTCTAGATATATTGTATTTAAAGTGCGTTTTCCTTTTTCATTGAAATTTTTTCGTTGGACAATTTGTTGAGCTAGAGATGATCCTTAACTGGTATATTTATCAATAAAATGATTTGCTATCTCTAACGGAATATTTGAGATTGTGTTAGTTTGTAGTCGAATCTTTTTAATCTCATTTTTTTATTCTCTGATTAGTAGATTCTCTTAGAGTTTCCCAAAGATTTTTTGAGTTATTTATATTTTTTTCTATTTCATTTCCAAAAAACGTAGCTTTTGATTTTTTAATGAGTGTATTAAGATTATTTCTATACATTTTGTACCTCATTTGAAGTTTAGCATTTTCCCAATCTTTGTGTCTTTTTTTTTATTCAATTCGTTTCGTTTTTTGATGGATGTTATTATACCACTAGTAATCCAATTCTTTATCTTTTCCACTGGTTTTGTTTTCATAATCGACTTATTTACGCAAATTTTATTTATGTTTGTTAATTCATCAGCCAAACTATCAATGTCCTCGTTTTGGAGAAAATTTTCCCAGGATTCGGCAGCGATCAGGTTTTTGAATACGCCATAGTTTATATTATAGTTTTTTATCGGATCGCTGCCTGTTTTCTTGTATTGATTCTCAATTTTCAATATTGTTGTGAAATGATCGCTGATAGAACTTTTTAATGTGATTGGTATGATTTTATTGTGTATATTTTTCGTGAATATGTGGTCTAGACAAGATCGTGAGTTTCCCTGTATTCTGGTGTATGTATTTATTTGAGCGATGAAATCATGTTCATTCAAAATATTGAGGTAATCATTTGATTTATCTGATTCTGCGAGTGTATTCATGTTGATATCCCCTGCAAGTACGATCTTACTGTTAGTATTATCTCTCAGGTGTTCTTCTATGAAATTTTCAAAGCATTCATTGAAACTCGATACATTTAGTGATGGTGATCTATATATCCCCACAATAACTAGGTTGCTTTTATCTAATTTTATTTGCAGTTTTATTGCCGCGGATTCATGTATTTTGATAATCTCTGTTGTATAGTTAGCAATTTTTTAAGTAAATCAGCTCCCCATCGTTTTGATTAAGATTACCCCTGTTATAAATCAGATCGTACCCTGCTATGTTATATAGATCGGTGTTTTCAATAATTCTCGTCTCTGTTAAAACCAAACAATCAAAATCCTCTTGCAATTGATGAAGGTCGATTTGAACATCCTCAAAGTGTTTTGATATGCTACATGCATTTTGATTATATATCGAAAATCCTGTTAAGGACTTAAGTTTATTCTTACATTCATCATAAGATTCGTAAACTAAAGTGTAAACTCATAAACTATTTTGAACAATTTGAACTACTGTCTAATGTCCAGCATTGAATCAATCATAAATTATTATTGATGAAATTGGAGAGCATTGGAGTCCGATGAGTAGCACATAACTGGGTTACATCATATTCGACAAATAGAAAACAGGTTACAGTTGTTGATGGTATTAGATTTGATACGAGAGACATACATATAAGCGTACCCCACGGCTCCATCCTGGTTCCAATGTTCTTCATTATATTTATTAATGATGTCGATAACATCTGCATCTTATCAATTCAAATGACTGTCAATGTTGATGATACAACCATGCTTATGTCAAACAAAAATGTAGAGCAACTTGAAACGAGCAGTAATGCGTCTCAGAAATTGAATCAATATTTTTCAGATAATGGACACACGATGAGCATAAAAAACCTATCACAAGCGCTTTCTGCCAAAAAAGTCCCACTCGATTACAATCTATACCTGAATATATGTGGCCGCTCTATCCATAGTAAAGATTCCATAAAATTCTTAGGTCTAACTCTAGATCAAAAATTGACCTGGGAAGCAAGGGCCAGGTAGCCGAGTGGTTGAAGCAACATTGTTGCAATCACACTCTGGCAGCCAGTCAGCGGTTCAAACTCTAGAGACTGCAGACATTTTTCTGATGGCCCGAGAAAGTGCTAGGAATCGTACGTTAAAAGGTAAGAACTCGTAAATCCTTGGCTCGCACAAGTTTTGACTTCTGAGGGTTGCCGTTCATAAGGGGACGACAGCTGGTTGACGGAAAAACAATTTTAACAATTTTTTCAACATATAAATACGCTATGCTCGGAATTAGGTTCTAAAGGCTACATGATAAAAACCTTGAGAGAAACCCTATCAGTTGACATTTTGAGAATTCTTTACTCTGGGTTGGTCCAATCTACCTTTCAATATGGATTTATTTTCTGGGATTCTTCCAGTTACTTTGCTCAAGCATTTCGCTCACAAAAAAAGTATTGAGGACTATTTATAAAGCTCCGCCACATTCAACATGTTAGCTCCCATTTAAACAATTCCAAATCCTAACATTGCCATGTTTGTACATTTTCCAGTTGATAATGTATGTCAAAGAAAACGAAATCCTTATTTCACTGTATTGATCCATTTCTAGGCTTCTATGTAACTGCCTGTTATTAACTCACTTGACTAACACGATGAACAATTGATTTGCCTTTTTACGTATCTGAAATCTTCATATATTCCTCCCACCTTGGCCCCTCTGTGCATCCATATGTTCGGGGTACATCTTTCCTGGAGTAATTGGGCTACCTCATCAGCTGAATCTTTTCAAAGATCTCCTTCTGATGATCCAGTGCAAGACATTTTGTGAAGAGATGTCTTCCAGGCACCACCTAGAGAGGAGGTCATTAACGATGGAGTGATGATCGATAACATGATAAAGTGTTCCTGAAGCCTCTTTATTACGATTGCGAAAGCACTCAAGTATCCTATGCAATAAATGCCTTGGAAGTTGTCGACCACGGTTAACCACTCCAGAGGCGATAAGGCGCCTCTTGCTTTTATAATACCTGTGGTGGATATTGTCGAACTGCTGATAAGCACATTCTCTATCCATCTGCACTAAATAGGTCCAATTGACGTAGCTGAAACATTATTGAAAGCTCCGTCAATGTCTAGAAGAGATGGTGTTGCTATCTCTTTGTCATCGAGTGAATTGGAAAACAACCTATCGAGATCTTCAATTGCAAATTTTGCTCACTTTTTTGGTCGAACACTGAGAAGTCTCTTATAAACATGTCCAATCGACTTCCAAAGCTTTCCATGTGGAAAGATGTTATGCTAGTGGGTCTGCAAGTTTGAGTTGAAACAGAGAAACGACTTTTACATTTGTTATATGTATTCCCAGGGTTCTGAAGATTTCAGTCGTACTACTAGTCCTATCTGATTATTCCTGTTCCTGTCAGGGAAGAAAGCCTCCTTATTAGCCTCATACTCTCCTTTCCTTCTTCTGTATTGGTTCCATCCTCTTTCTTGTGAAGAACCACTTGTAACATTGACAATGGTATACAGTTGTTTTCCTCGTATAAATAGGTCACAAGGTGAAATTTCCAAACACTTGTCATTCGATCACCACATGTAATAAGATTCCTAGAGACATACCATCCTATTTCACATGAAATATAATTGTTTTGATTTCACACCTCTTGGTTCCCACGGATATCTCTGGTGATTTAATTAAATCCATAATTGTGTGGTTATCAAGAAGGAATGTTTACATGTTGACAATAATATGGTTAATGTCACTTGGGTGACAGCGCTTCTTCTTCCTATTTCGATTCGATTTGTTAAAGAAGACGACAGTTCTTCCTATTACGATTCAAATTGTTGGAGTACGCTCACTACATTGATTTTGTTTACACAAACTTCTACTTTCATGGAAAAGAGAGAGAGAGAACTATGTTTGTTATGGTTTTTATATAGTTTTGAAAATCGCGGAATGCTAGTCTCTTTGATATAGTTCAGTGACATGCGTATAATAATTGATAGTGGTGGCAACAATGAAAGGAAATGTTTTTTTGTTAAAATCAATTTTGGAGAGGACGGAAGTGTTTGAAACACCATTAGTCCATTTCTGACCTGGTAACGCTGAAGCTCGCTGGAGGTTGAATTTGAGTTTATTTAATTTTGGCAACCTACCTAATATTGCTGGACCACACAAATGAGAGGTGAATATTCTTGCCATGTAGAGGTCTATTAAAGGTTACTCGCTTCACAAGATTTAAACATATAAATATTTTTTGTAAAAGCACGCCTTAAAATTTCCTTTTCTTTTTGCCATAGCTATGCCAGGAATTTACCAAAGTCTTTGAGATACTTTAGACAGTATATGGACTAATCAGCCAATAAAAATTTGAAGGCCAATTCGAAAAAGGAATATAAGCCCACATGGTATTATAAAGCCTATGATGGTATTGTAAAGCCTATGATGGTATTGTAAAGCCTACGATGGTATTGTAAAGCCTGTGATGGTACTGTAAAGCTTGTGATGTATGATAAAACATGTAATGGTATTGTAAAGCCTGCCATGGTGTTGTAAAGCCGTAGAGCATGTTGGAGCAGACCCAACGCTAGAGATTTCCGTGGAAACAATCATTTATGGAGACCAAAAGGGAACAACAAAACCAAAGTCGTGATTCCTTAATTAATGCCTAATTCTGTAAGGTTTGAATGCATTCGGACTAGGTAAGATGAAAACTGTTATAATTTCTTAAATCACGATTTGGAGAACCCATTCTTATGGTTGGTTACATATCAAGATTCTATTATTATTATTATAGTAGACAACTATTAAAATTATTGAATATTTATATTTTAATGTGTCTTTTGTTTGAAGTTGGAGTTGAATCTTTCTTTCAGCATAGTTAAGGTCTTTCTACAGAGATTGGCCTAGGAATAAGTTTTTGAAATCATTTATCACTGTAGATGGCGTCCAATAAACACCATAATTAATAAGAAACTTATTCTCTGTGCCACAAATTGGACCGTTTGAGAATCATCGAGTGACGTCGACTTACGCCTTGCCTCTGAAATTCAAAAAGCTAGCCTGGCCAAATATGTACCTAAGTTAAGGTTACATAAAAAATGGCGCCCAACGTAGGGCCTACGTTTTCATTCGATGATTTACAGAGGTTTGATTGCTGTGCTGGAAAGATCTCTCTAACTGCGAATAAATTGTGGATGGTTTGTCTTTATGAAATACTTGTTACTGATATGGATATGGATATTTTTTCTGGTATTTATTGGCAAACTAACAATTCAATTAGTTTTTTTTGTCCTGTAAGGAATTTTATTACTTTTTATCTTGTTATTTAATACTTGAAACCAAATTTGAACGTTTTTTCAAAAATATATTTCAAAAAAGTAAATATGGACGGAAAAATAGAACCTATATATCTCAACGAGGAAGAAATCGATTATGAACTTCGAATTCGTGATATGGTAGCTAGTAGAAAAACTTTAACATCAAAAAGAATAATTTTAGGAAGATTATTAGCTACTGAAACTCTGTTAACTAAGTTAGAAGATAAAGCTTTTGTAGCAGTGGACGAGAAAAATTTCATTGATAGAACTTTTTCTGATTTGGAATCTTTAATACTCAATTTCAGAGCTCCCATATCTGATCCTATGTATAAAATCATAGAGTCTAGATTAACGTCGTTAATGGGAAGAGTAAATCGTTTTCAAGTGCCAGAACAGCCCGAGGCAGAAAATACTCTATATTCAGATCATAAAGAAAATTCAAAAGCTACTTGTATTGAGCTGGATGCAAAATTAGCAATGAACATTGTCCAGGATTCTGCACAACAAGCTGTATCTGCAATTTCTATTTCCGGTTTAGGATAATCCATTGCTGTTTATAAAATATTCAGTTTGATGGTTCAACAAGTTTGGAATCTTTTCTTGAAAGGGTAGATGAGTTATCAAAGTCTCGCAATGTGTCAGAACGAGAACTGTTCAATTCTTGCATATATTTATTAACAGGCAAAGCATTAATTTGGTATAGGTCGATTAGACAAGAAGTTTTTAATTGGCAACAATTAGTTACTCGTATGGAAAGTGCATTTTTACCTAATGGCTATGATGAGAAGCTTCTGGATGAAATAAAGAATCGTACTCAAGGTCGAGATGAACCTATTGATATTTATGTTGCAACAATGCAAAGTCTTTTTAGTAGATTGAGTCAACCTGTAAATAATCAGGAATGTTTGAAAATAATAAGAAGGAATATTTTACCAAAATATATACATCACTTAATTTTTACAAGATATAAACAGTACTTCAGAATTGATATGTTTTTGTAAGAAAATTCATGAGGCCTCTGAAATAAAGCAAAGTATACTCCTCCAAAATCAGTGCATTGTTTGGAAATAGACCTTGCTTACGTAGAGACATCTTCACCTGAAAATAAAAAATACAATTTCAGTTCAAAAGGTACTTGGAGTAATAAAAAAAAATCATATTATTTTGCAAAAACTTCTATAGGTGATGGAGATCAAAAATCACAATTTCCTTCTAATTCTCAAACGTCTGCAAATGTTAGACCAAGTTCCATTAGGTGTTTTCGATGTGAAAAGGTAGGACATCTGAAAAGAGATTGTAAAGAGCCCTCAAAAAGGTTTTGTTATAACTGTGGTAGGCCTAATTTTACCAAGTTAACTTGCCCTACGTGCAACCCAAAAAACCTATAGGGAAGACGACTTATTCAAGTCGTCAAAATTCTTTTAAAAATAGAACTGATAACAGAGAACAATTTCAAAAAGATTGTAGTTATGTTAGTAAAAACCCCAGACCTTGTGTTAAAGATTCTGTTTTAAAAAATACTGTTTTTGTTCAAAGAAAAGATACAGGAAATGGATCACCTCTTTTCATTTCAAAACCGAATGACAATAGACCATTTATTTCAGTTGAACTGTATAGTGAACAAATAATACCTTTACTTGATAGTGGAGCCAATGTGAGTTGTTTAGGTAAACATTCCTTAGAATTATGGAAAAAGTATTAAGTCAAACTTGATAGAACTATAAAAAGGTCTGTCACTACTGCTGATGGTAAGAAACAGACAGTAAGAGGTATTTGTGAGTTACCCTCATGTTTAGGAAATATTTGCAAAATAGTAAAGGTATCTGTTATACCTTCCCTTCAATGCGGGCATATTTTAGGGAGTGATTTTTGCAAGTTGTTTGGACTCACAATGGATTTTAGAAATAAAGTTTGGAACGTTAACAGTAATCTAGGAATGGAAATTAGTGTTTTATCAAAACCTCTAAGAGAAGTCGGTCTGAGCGAAGGAATTTGCAAAGATCTTTCAGATGAACAACAATTAGAGATGGAAAAAGTGATACATTTAAGTCTATTTCTTCTCAAGATCCTATAGGTTTGACAGATGAAATAACAGCTCATATTGAAACAGGAGATAATCCTTCATTTAAAAAAAGACAATACAGAATGTCTCCATATATGTTAGAACATCTGAATAGAGAGTTGGATAAAATGCTTGCTTTGGATATAGTGGAACTCTCATTCAGCCCTTGGAGTTCTCCAGTATTGTTAGTAAAGAAACCTAGTGGGGATTTTAGGTTTTGTTTTGATGGTAGAGCTCTGAATGAGATAACAAAAAAAGATTCTTACCCTCTTCCATTAGTTGATGATATTCTCAACATGCTAAACAATGCAAAATGTATATCGACAATCCCATTGGACGATGAAAGTAAAGAAAAAACAGCTTTTTCAATCCCAGGGCGTGGTTTATTCCACCATAAACGCCTTCCGTTCGGTTTGTCAAATTCTGCTGCCCTTATGCAGAGATTAATGGATAGGATACTAGGTCCAGAGCTACAACCAAAGGTATTTGTTTATTTAGATGATATAGTAATGTGTAGTTCAAACTTTTCTGAACATATAGCTCTATTTAAAGAAGTCCATAGACGTTTGTTAGGTGCAAATTTAACAGTCAATCTGAAAAAATGTCAATTTTTTAGAGAATCTTTGCTGTATTTAGGTTTTATAGTTGATCACAGAGGACTACGAACATCTCTTGATAAAGTTAAAGCCATGGTTGAATATCCTAGACCTCAGACTAAAACAGAAGTAAAACGTTTTGTAGGAAGGTGTTCCTGGTACAGGCGTTTTATTCCTCATTTTAGTACTTTAATCAGTCCACTCAATGATTTATTAAAAGGTAAAGGTAAAAAACAGGTAGTTATTTGGAATGACTCAGCAGAAAAATCTTTCGTTGGAATAAAACAAAAATTAGTTTCATCCCCAATATTGTCAGCTCCAAATTTTTCTTTAGAATTCACTATTCAAGCGGACGCCAGTGATACAGGATTAGGCGACGTACTTACCCAAATTCAAAATGGCGAGGAGAAGGTCATTGCGTATGCAAGTCGAAGTCTTAGTCGAGCAGAGCGAAATTATTCCACCACAGAGCGTGAGTGTGTAGCTCTAATATTTTCATTGGAGAAATTTAGACCCTATATTGAAGGAGGTCACTTCAAAATTTTAACAGACCACGCCAGTTTGAGATATCTGTCAAAAATGTCAAGTAGTTCAGGTAGACTCAGCCGATGGGCAATGAGGCTTTCTGTATTTGATTTTGAAGTCATTCATAGAAAAGGAAAACTCCATATTACTCCGGATGCTTTGTCTCGAGCTCCTCTTCCTGAGGAAATAAATGTTTTGGGAGTTTCATTAGAAGTTTTTGAACCCTGGTACCTGAAATTAAAAGATAGGATAACTAAAAATCCTGAGAAATATTGTCAGTGAATGATTAAAGATGGGCAAATTTTCAAACATACCTCCAGTAAAATTGCATTGAAAACTAACATTTCTGAATGGAAATTGTTAGTTCCATCTTCAGAAAGAAAGAAAGTTATTTCTGATTCACATGACTTACCTACTGCAAGTCATCTAGGGTATTTTAAAACTCTAAGAAGAATCGCAGAAAAATTTTACTGGCCACAAATGAGAAAAGATGTTCTAAAATATGTAAGGCAATGTCAAGTATGTTGTTAAATGCTAGACGTTTTGGTTTAATGGGTGCTGAGAAAAGGGTGATCTTTCCTTTTCAATTAGTAAGTACAGATGTTATGGGCCCATTTCCACGAACTAATAAAGGTAATAAATTTCTCGTAGTAGCTTCAGACTATTTTTCAAAATATGTAGTAATGAAACCTGTAAGAAATGCAACTGCACAGGTGATTACAAATTTCTTAGAAGAAGTATTCTTAACTTTTGGCTTTCCTCAAATTTTGTTATTAGATAATGCCTCAGCTCATACAGGGACAGTTTTCAAAGAATTTGTTGACAAATATAAAATCCCCAAGATCTGGTACAATTGTAGATACTTTCCACAAAATAATCCAACAGAAAGGAACAATCGTACCAATGGAACCGCAGTTAGGTGTTTTATAAAAGAATCTCACAAGAAATGGGATAATGAACTTTCGCAAATTCAGCATGCTATGAATTCTGCTGTTCATGAAGTAACAGGTTTCAGTCCAAATTTTTTGAATTTTGGAAGGATAACCCCTGTCTCAGGAGATTACTATGGAGCGGAATTAGATTTTGAGCTCAATAACAATGGAGAAGCCAGAAAAGTTTATTCTGAGGAGTTGGAAAAACTTTCTCCAATTTATAAGAAAGTCCAGCAAAGACTTTCTGATTCTTATAGGAAGAATGCAAAGTATTACAATCTGAGAAGGCGTGAACATGTCTTTCGAGTAGGTGAAAAAGTCTGGAAGCAAAATTTTATATTATCGGATGCTGCTAATGCATTTTCTAGTAAATTAGCTCCTCGATATATTTGTAAAATAAAAAAGGTATTATCGAAAGTGACTTATGAGTTGAGTGATCTTGATGATAGGCCACTGGGTACATGGCATGTATCAAAACTCAAGCCCTATTTTGGGTCTGACTTGGATATGACTAATTAAAAATATTGATGAAAAGTCAATAAAGAATAATGGAAATACATTTTTCATTTCCCTTCATTTCATGGAACGAATTCTCCCCTTAAATATTAAATAATTATTCCAACCTTGATTTGTGAATTATTCTTGTCTGACTTATTTCTCGAGAATAAGAATTAATTTTTAAATCATTCTAGTAATGAAAGCTGTCCGAGAAAAATTATTTCTGACAAGATAGCTTGAATTTATTTTTTCCCAAATTCAATAAGGTTTGAAAAAAAAATTATTAATATTTTCCTTGAAGAAAGACTGATGGTAGTCTATTTATGTCATATAGTTGACGGTTTATTTTCTTGTTAAAGACTGTCTGTCTAGTTCCGAATGGGAAAGACAGGATAGTGTAAGGTATTTATTTTGCTTCTATTTGAAAATCTTGTACAAGTGTAGAATGCAACAAAATGTGTGAATTTGAATTTGTATTAGAGTTTGGAACTTGTGATGTCTGATCAGCTTCACTAAGTAAAAAACTGGTAAATTATTTGTAAATAGTAGTAAATAGTTTTAGTTACTAGCTTAAGTTGCTAAAGATTCAAAATGTCGAATATATATTTGAATTTCAGATATGATTCTGCACTGATTGTATATACAGGTAGGATTAGTATCTGGTTTAAAGAACATTTGGAAACTTTCTTCTTTTCTGAGACTTGGCCAGTTTCATTTAAAGTTGATTTTGAAATGACTTTGGGGCAGAAGTTGGCTGTCCCTGGCGCAGGCCTGAAGCAACTTAAACTTGGACACAGTTTCCAACTAGTGAGATTTTGGCTTCCGCAGTAGCTGGTAAATGGGTTGCATCAACAAAGTCTCACGACAGTAATAAAGCTGCAATTATTTTTATGGAGTGTCATTCTACAATTTTGGTGCTATTCAGTTTTAAAGCCTGTTAATTTTCTGTAAGGAAAATTGAGTTAATTTGTCAGTATTCTTGGATGTTGCATTCTTATGAATTCGAAACGAATTTACTTTTGACTTACTGATAAGAAAGGTTAGAAATAGCGATAAGTAGGCACCTCCATAGAAAATTCCAGAATGATATGATATTGGTTATGCGGGTAGTCATTTCCAATATCAAGTGTCACAACTATTCACACTAATTTGTTTTCCTCTGAACCTTGTTTCAATTTTGTAGCTTCTGAATGAGCCAGATTTATTTGAGATCATGATTAGCTTTGAAATTATTCGTGCATCCACAAAATATGGAATAGGTTCGAGAAAATTAAATTGTACTTACTTATTTTTGTGTAGATTTGTCCGGGTGGGAGCTTCGTATCTGCTTCAGCAGTTTCGGGGTTCAGATTGTATTTATTAGAGTTTATGGGAAGGGTGGCATACTCCACATTCTACCACGGTGTTGAAACATTTCTCCTTCGGGGTTATTGGCTTCAACACCACATTGATTTTATGATAAGTTGGTAAACTGTATTTTTTTGTCTGTTGGAGGCCAACTGTTTATTGCTGCTTTGTTCAACTGGTGTGAGAGACCGATAAAGCTTCGGGAGATTGAGCTGCCTTCAATGACTTTTGGAGTACCTCCGAGGTGTTTTTATTTCATTCTTTTGAGTTAATAGCTCTTTTAGGGGTGGTGAATGTTCCTATAAATTCACTAGGGTTTTATTGGGAATCCTTGGTAAAACTAAAATTGAAATTAAATATTGAATAATTTTTTGACAACCAATAGTAACTATATAAAGTTATGTAACTTACTGACTACGAAAAATTTAACAAGTTAAATTTTTCTTTTCCAAGAAAGGGGGTAATGTAACGTTGACAATGGTATACAGTTGTTTTCCTCGTATAAATAGGTCACAAGGTGAAATTTCCAAACACTTGTCATTCGATCACCACATGTAATAAGATTCCTAGAGACATACCATCCTATTTCACATGAAATATAATTGTTTTGATTTCACACCTCTTGGTTCCCACGGATATCTCTGGTGATTTAATTAAATCCATAATTGTGTGGTTATCAAGAAGGAATGTTTACATGTTGACAATAATATGGTTAATGTCACTTATGTGACAGCGCTTCTTCTTCCTATTTCGATTCGATTTGTTAAAGAAGACGACAGTTCTTCCTATTATGATTCGAATTGTTGGAGTCCTACATTGATGTTGTTTACACAAACTTCTACTTTCATGGAAAAGAGAGAGAGATAACTATGTTTGTTATGGTTTTCATATAGTTTTGAAAATCGCGGAATGCTAGTCTCTTTGATATAGTTCAGTGACATGCGTATAATAATTGATAGTGGTGGCAACAATGAAAGGAAATGTTTTTTTGTTAAAATCAATTTTGGAGAGGACGGAAGTGTTTGAAACACCATTAGTCCATTTCTGACCTGGTAATGCTGAAACTCGCTGGAGGTTGAATTTGAGTTTATTCAATTTTGGCAACCTACCTAATATTGCTGGACCACACAAATGAGAGGTGAATATTCTTGTTATGTAGAGGTCTATTAAAGGTTACTTGCTTCACGAGATTTAAACATATAAATATTTTTTGTAAAAGCACGCCTTAAAATTTCCTTTTCTTTTTGCCATAGCTATGCCAGAAATTTACCAAAGTCTTTGAGATACTTTAGACAGTATATGGACTAATCAGCCAATAAAAATTTTAAGGCCAATTCGAGAAAGGAATTTAAGCCCACATGGTATTATAAAGCCTATGATGGTATTGTGAAGCCGATGATGGTATTGTGAAGCCTATGATGGTATTGTAAAGCCTATGATGGTATTGTAAAGCCTATGATGGTATTGTAAAGCCTACGATGGTATTGTAAAGCCTGTGATGGTACTGTAAAGCTTGTGATGTATGATAAAACATGTAATGGTATTGTAAAGCCTGCCATGGTGTTGTAAAGCCGGAGAGCATGTTGGAGCAGACTCAACGCTAGAGATTTCCGTGGAAACAATCATTTATGGAGACCAAAAGGGAACAACAAAACCAAAGTCGTGATTCCTTAATTAATGCCTAATTCTGTAAGGTTTGAATGCATTCGGACTAGGTAAGATAAAAACAGTTATAATTTCTTGAATCACGACTTGGAGAACCCATTCTTTTGGTTGGTTACATATCAAGATTCTATTATTATTATTATAGTAGACAACTATTAAAATTATTAAATATTTATATTTTAATGTGTCTTTTGTTTGAAGTTGGAGTTGAATCTTTCTTTCAACATAGTTAAGGTCTTTCTACAGAGATTGGCCTGGGAATAAGTTTTTGAAATCATTTATCAATGTAGATGGCGTCCAATAAACACCATAATTAATAAGAAACTTATTCTCTGTGACGAGTGACGTCGACTTACGCCTTGCCTCCGAAAACCAAAAAGCTAGCCTGGCCAAATATGTACCTAAGTTAAGGAACTTGCAATACTATGCTTGGCAAGTAATATTTGGACTCTGGAACATGCTGTTGATTCCTCCATCTCTTCGCGAAATTTTATTGATGAGTTTCTCTTTGCTTTCCGAATTATTACGGCTTCAATCAAGGCTTCAAACAATTATGTAGCTTCATACTGTCATGTAATTTCTCCGGTGTTCAACACGTATGCCCTCTTGGATTCATACTAGAGTCATTTATTGATTTGTTCTTCTGAAATTGAAATCCGTCTTTTCACTTTATGCTACGTTTTTAATCCAAAGTCTTTTGAATGCTTGTTACTCTTCCATGAATTCAATTTAAAATTTGCATTTTGAATCGACAGATTGAAAATCTATGTATCAAATTCATAGATTTCATTCATTGCTACTTTTCTAATTAGTAGAATTCTTTAAATTCATGTGACGTCATTCATTGATTCAATTTGAGATCTGTTTTCCACTTTATTGTCAATACATACTTGCAATTATCACTGTTGTGTGGTTCGGAAATACATACCTATAATTGTCATTGTTGTTTTTTTTTAGGGTAATTAGTTTCATTTCTGTGTTGGATTCAGTTAAGTGTTTCGAACTCGGAAGATCCATGTAATATTTTGTTTTCTGGTATTCGTCATAACGCAAATTGTTCATCAGTGATTCATGCCTTCGTCACATATTTGTACATAGGATGATTCAAAGATGATGAGTCGGCGTTCGACTTGCCTGGTACGGATGAGGACCGAATGAATAATTCTGTTAACAGTTTGGTGAAATTTAACATTCCGATGTCGAAGTCCTTTTTCAAATAATAATTTTATTGACAAAAATACGTCTTGAAAGTTTGAGAGCAAAAATATAACTGAATTATAAAATGAATCTTCTCATGAAGATGAAAATGTTGGCGCATTAGTTTCCTGGAATCGCAAGTTTCTGCATCAGCATAGTCAGCGGTTCACACGGCAACGTGCGATGTAATTCGTGTTTCATTTCAAAATAAGTACTATTATTCTAACAATATTTTGAATTGCTCTGGAAATAATTTCAAAATCCTGGTCTTTATGGGGTCGGAATAAGAAAAGCCCCATGGTAAATCCTGCCTGTTATAAGAAGCGACTAGAAAGATAACCATAGGTGGTAGATAGTCTTCACCATTGCCTAGTGAAATACCACCATATCGACTATATGCGCTGTGAAATAGATTATTCCATGTTTCAGTGTTTGGTCGATAACTTCCGGAATTCTCTTCTGTTTTCCATTTTCACCTTCAGTTTCAAATCTTATTCTGGCACTGATGATGCTGACCACTTCTCGAGTGGAATACTTCGGAATCAAAATACCTCTTCATTCGGATTTTGGAGGGTTCTCGTTATCAATCAATTTGAAGATTCACTTTTGTTACATCCTTGGACTCAACAAGAACATCAATGACGTCCATCATCACCCACATGCGGAAGAACATGAAACACATGAAATTTCCTCACCAACAATGTCCACATGCTCTGCCCTGGTTACAAGCTCCATTCTCGATTGAGATTCAATGGTGGTGTTTGCCTCAACTCTAGGACTAGCTTCTCATGTCAAGGAAAAGAGGGTTTGGTGCCAAAATATTTTAACGTGATCTGGTTCAAGCTGGCTAGTACCAAACAGACCCAATTCCTCTGCTGCCTCTACTTATCACCCAATGAACCATCCTATAGCGAGCTCTTCGAATTTTTCTCACTTAAATTAGACCTACAGCTGAAGTAATTATCAAGGGAGATTGCAACGTGCATAACTCAAATTTTACAACAATACAGACTAGGCAGGTCGTCAAGCTGGAGCCTCTGCTATCACGTATGGACTAGAATAGCAAGTCAAACTACCCACACACATCACTGATGTCAACAATCAGTATGCCAATACACTCGATCTTTTTCTGATCACTAATCCTGATCCATACAGTATAGAATCGTGTGCCCCAGTCGGGAAATCCGACCACAATATTATCTTTACTCGTTTTCGTCATCATCGAGCAGCACAACACTTCTCCGTCTCACAGGGCACTACAATTCGGCCGACTGGTATAGTTACTGCATGTTTTTCTCAGCATTTCCATGGAAAATAATGTGTTCTCCTTTTGAAGATCCAACAGAATGCGCTGAGACAATTTCTGAAATCCAAACACGTCCAGAAGAACATCATCTGATGAACTCTGGTCCAGCAGAAACTGTTCCAGAGCTGTCGCATTGAAACAGATAGCATACCATTGATGATACAATAATCAGAGCCCTGAGACCAGATCAGATTACGTTGAAGCTAGACACATGTGTGAGGAGAGAATGGAAGCTTAAAAAGAGGCTCAAAACTCGTCGAGTGTCCTAAAAGGCCCCGCTCGTTTTAGTATTTTGACAATAGCTACGAACGCCTAGGAAGAAGTCAATATTTTTGCCAACATGCTTGCTCCAAATTATACTCTTGATTCACTTAGAAAACAACTTCAGAACATCACTCTCATTGACAGTCATATGCCTGCGATTACATATTCCTTGGACTCAAAACCAACAAAGCTAGTGGATTTGATGGAGTTCCGTTAATCGTTTTCAAAAAATGAGCTGATATCATTTATTCTTCTTTTTATTCAACCTCTCTTATAATAGGGGGGTATTTCCGTACAATTGGAAAATTGCAAGAGTACAACCAGTCTTCAAAAAGGCAGAAAAACTACCTAGCAACTACAGACCTATGGTACTCCTATCTGTTACCTCTAAAGTCATGGAAAATGCCTTGAACATCGAGCTAATGAGATATCTAGAACGATCAGGAATTGTAAATGTTCGACAATATGGTTTTTGTCATCAGAGATCAACTGGTGACATGCTTGCTTATGTCCAGTGGAAAATATGGTGAAACTCTAGCAGTGACACTAAATATATCCAAGGCGTTCGATCGCGTTTGGCACCAGGGCCTCCTCACCAAGCTTCCATCTCATGGCTTGCACCACGAGTTGTGCTCTATGTGGTGGTTGATAGAGGATCATCTAATACTTTAAATGTAAATGCTGATATTCCGTAGGGATCCGTTTTAGCACCAACACCATTTCTCGTCCACATCAAGATTTGTTGGGAGCTACCTCATGCCCAGTGCATAGCTTTGCGAATGATAGTGCCCTTCATACCGTCTTCTTCCAAAGTTTCGATATCATTTCATGCAACTAGAAGAGAACCAGAAAGAAACGTGGTAAGATTTAATGCGGGTAGAGCCCAAGCATGTATTTTCTCTAGAAAGGCTGATCTCACAGTGCCCAACATAATTATGTCAGGAGTCGTACCAATGAAGTCCTCCATTTCGATGCTCAGTATTACTATCAGCAGAACCCTGTCGTGGAAAAGCCATGTGAAGTACACTGCCAAAAGTGCATCTCAATTACTTGGTTTTCTGTTTCGTGGCAAGAGCTATACTTCTCGACAGTTGATTATGATTTGTAAGGCACAGATCGGACTCCTCCTGGAGAACTGTTCCCATGTATGGAGTGCAGCCGCTCAACACACTCTGAAACTTTCAGATTATGTTCAAAAAGAGCCATTCGTCTCATCAGTGATTCTGTTCTCACAAGCTCACTCACTTCTCTGGAATAGCGCAGAAAGGTTGGCGATATGTCTCAGTTTGATAGATATTTTCTTGGACGATGTTCTTCTGAAATATCATCAATCGTTTCACCGTTAGTGGTCCCATCGAGACTGACCCGTAGATGTCAGTCTTCACATCCCTTTGTCGTCACTTTGGAGACATGGCTCGTCCTTTCAGCAAACGGCAAAGCTTTGGAACTCACTGCCTTGGGAGGTGTTCTCTGAGTCATACAAAAATTCAAAAAGGAAACCAATTGAAAATATTCCACGGGCTATTGGTGATCGTTTTTCTTTTGCTGTCAGGTTGGTTATTAATTTTGTTTTTATATGTTCACACTGAATTGATACACTGACAGTGTCAACAGTGTCAACAGTGTCAACAGTGTCAAGTGTCAAGTTATTATTTTTTTTATTTGAATTTATTGAAAAACTATTTGCAAAAAATCGAATGTTGTGTTCCATTTGGCTGGAATGTGTACGAATATTCAAAAAAAAAATATGTATCACAGATTCCCGAAAACTAAGGAACTTCCTCGAAAATGGTTGTTCCATTTGAATCTTCCCATCTACGAACTAGAATTCTTTTATCGTAAAAGTAATTTTGGAGATCATTTCAAGGAGAGGTGAAGATAGTGAAGACACCGTTTATGTCAACACTCTGATGTTGTTGAGTTCCATTCTCAATGTTCAAATTCGAAAATTGGGAAAACGCTTTCTTTTCTAGACCCCATTATCTGAAAATGTTCCCAAAACTACAATCAAAGAAGGTGAAAGAATAACTGATAATTCTGTTTCTTGCAACTCTGAAGTTGGCAAGATTTACTTTTGTAACTCTGATTCTGTTACGAACTGTTGATGAAGAAAGCTATTGTTTATGTAGAGGAAGATAGCCCTTAAAACACCAAATCCATGAATAAAACTGTTGACTGTAGTCTTTCTGAACATGGTTATAATTGTGCAGAGTTACTGGAAAGTTGATCCCTGACGCTGAGTGAAACTCACAAAATAGAAAATAAAACAAATCCCCAATGTGCTCCTCAAATTTGGAAAGAAAACGAATGACTAGGATAGAATCTTCCATACCATGAAAGCTGAGTTGGATAACGAGGATGATGTTGCAGCTAAAAATTAAACAGAAAATGCATATTTCACATGTTTCTCATGTGGACTTGTTATTAATCTAGGAATCCCTTTCTTGTCAATCTTCCCCGACAGAGTTGTTGTTAATACCAGTACCAATATCTACAATTGTAAGAAATGAAAACATTTGTATTCAGAGGTTTGGAAAAAAAAACATACACTGTAAAACAAGGTGTGGAACAGGTTTATTTCTTGACAACAGTAAGGGAGTGTTAGCTTCAAAAAACAACATCAATTATTTTCAAATTTTAGGGCAATTATCTCTAATGGGATAACATTGTTGTGGAAGGGCCTTTGGATCCTTTACTAGTAATAGCGAGATTCAATTTTGAATATTTCGAATCCAATCATGAGCTTTATACAGTCAGCGTTCACTGTGGTTTTGGAGTCTTTTCTTGCCACTACCACATACTTTGGCCAATGAGAGAACAGACTGATACAAATTTGGTGACAGTTACTTAAATAGACTGTTTTCTATCGAATTGGAGCCTCTAGAGACCAAACATCCTTTTTGTTGAAAATCAGCTATTTATAATTCAACAGACCTCGTTAGGAGTTTTCGATCAATTAATTCCAACTCTTGGTTACGTGGTGTTACAGGTTCATCCGGGTTTTCTACAGCTGTAGAAGCGAATGCGCCACCGAATCAAGTAAGTCAGCCCCGGAGCCCCGATATTTTTTCTAATACTATTTTATTTCTTTGTTATAGCTGTAGTCAATATTTTAATGAAAGTTATTTTTTTTAACTAGCTTTAGTTCCAAATACTGATTTATTCCAACTCCTGCAGTTGAATAGGAAAACAATTTTTTACTAGTTTTCCATTTTTTTGTTATGTTATTTATGAGTAGAAACATGTGTCAACTCAGCGCAATGCGTGAATGTATCGATGTTTCTCCAAAAACCAAGGATATCTGATTCGTTCAATTTTTATTATATTTTAATGTTCAGTTTCAGTTAATCAAAAAAGTAAACGATTTGTTGAAGTCGACATATGACAATTTAAATTTAGTTGAATCAGTGTTTCCAACATTTAAAAACAAAATATATTACCAGTCTGACAGCGAAAAAACGATCACGACTATGCTGTGGATTATTGTCAATTCCTACCCACTTTTCCTCGGCTCTCACGGTGTTCTATGAACATTACAATATTTTTCTCTTCGTGAGAACCAACACATTTAAGAATCTGCAATTTTCTCTTGAGTTCTTAGTTTTGGATTTCTCCACGAATCACCATAGATTGTATCTGTATGTTTTCCATAATCGATAGTTTATATTAACATTGTGTTGAATATTCAATTAGAACCCTTTGTTCTACATGATTTCCTTCATTAACATACGTTATCCTTGTATTATCATTCGGGTACATCACACCTAGATTAAAGCCCCTTTTTTCAATTAAGTTTATGCTCAACCTCATTTTTTCTCCAGATATTTCGTCTACTTTAGTTTCCACCCCACCATGTCCTGTGGCCTTCCTGATCCTTGGAGATTAAGAAAACGTCATCTCCATTCAGGTATATCTCATCATAACTTATATTGTTAGAAAGATCATTCACATATAGTATAGTGGCCTGAGAACACTGCCATGTAGTGTCCCCGTTGTTACAAGAAAATCATATGGAAATATCTATTCTTCAAGTAGGGCACTATGAGCTGACCTACGTTTTCTCTGATACCAATGGTTAATAACTTTTCTGAAACGAATTCAGAATTCAGGGTGGTACAGTTCCAAAAACAATATTTGTTTTATCCATTACATCGTGTACTTGTTGTATGAACATGAATGTTGCGATTTCTGTTGAGTGATGTTTTCTGAACCTGTGTTGGCACTTTGTCATATTGACAATCTACGTAACAAACTTCCAAGCACAAACTTCCTACTCAGACAACTTCAGAATCTTGTCAGTTGGGGAACCCTGAAGCTATCGAATACGCTTACTGGGGCTCGAGATGATGTTCACGGCTACAACACCAGAGGTGCCACGCAATTGAGGAATCCTAGATTCAGACTTAGTGTCTCTCAGAAAAACTCAGTAAACTTCAATTTATACAACATACTTCCCCCAAGAATAAAAAACCTCAGCTTTCTTAAATTGAAAAAAACAATGAAGCGATGAATATATGCATTAAAATCACGATGCAGATATACTCAAAGGGTATTGAATTTAACATGGATCAGGTACATGATCTGAAATTGCTTATAAAAGTTTTAGGACGACCGCCCACGATGCGACTGTTTTGATACAAAGGTTGCAAATCAGTTGATCTTCCAACTCTTTTGTAACCCCGGCAAAATGTAGTAGTGTGAAGCCGCACACGAGTCGATTCAAATGAAACTAGTTTCCAATCAGTCACAAATCGGTTGTAAACGACCATTTGTCGCGGTCGCAGTTGCGTTGCAGTTTGAAGTTGCCCGCGTTCAAGGTGTTTACTAAGTGGTTATATAGGCTATTTTGATTATTTCAAAAGTGGCTGATCAAGAAATGAATTTAAAATTTGTCTAACCATCCTTTTCAATTCCAGGTGAGATTCTTTCGACATTCGATAAAAAGCAATA
Organism: Chrysolina oricalcia; assembly: GCA_944452925.2. Classification (NCBI taxonomy): domain Eukaryota; kingdom Metazoa; phylum Arthropoda; class Insecta; order Coleoptera; family Chrysomelidae; genus Chrysolina; species Chrysolina oricalcia. The sequence continues at coordinate 29,597,736 of OX101809.2, read as the reverse complement.
AACTTTCTACCTGTTTCAGTCAGTTCCAGTAAAATCTTATGCACTGCTTTGCCAACTGATTGAAACTATTTCATAGTAGTCGTATCCGTGTGCGTGCAGAAGTTTCATATAAGTTGTGAACTGGTTGCAAGATCAACCAATTTGCAACCCTTGTCTCAAAACAGTCGCACCGTGGGCGGTAGGCCAGGTATTCTGTATGGAAAATTGGGCTCGCACAAATAGTTCACTATATTCTGACTTGCTACAAATATTGTGATCAAATAAACTATCTATCTATCTATGCTCAAATATTGCCAGGTGATCATCTATTACAATATTCAATGGAATAATATACAAAACAGGTAATACAAATTATAAAACAACAACAAAAACTAATTGGTGCCCCGGGACGACTTGATTGATTTCAGTGGCGCATTTCATTTTTCAACTGCAGAAAAACCCGAAAAAACCTGCAGCACCACATCGTCCGAAGATCTTTTCTGCCAATTTCCTCTTATAAAATGAAATTCAGGGAGTCTCCAGAGCTCCAATAAATTCAAGACATCGTCAGAATATTTAGGCACACAACTATCGTCAAACTTAAACCAGTCCGTTTTGTCTTCGGCCAATGCGTAACGATGTCCAGATTCAACGCCAGAAATACAATGAACAATGACTGCATAAAGATTAAAATAGTGGTCCGCTAGATTGAGGTGTTGATCTATTTCGAAGCTTCATTCGAGTTTGGTGCTTCTCTCAGAGGCTGAGAAAATAATTTTTTAGTATTGGGACTATGACCGAGATTTCAAGAATGTCCGGATACTCCATAAAGGATATAATAGGTTTAAAATATACCTTATCACTTCAGATAGAAAATCCGCACATGCTTTAATAATTTTGTTTTAGACTCCATCAAGTCACGTACTTTTTTAGTCGTTAGTGATGCTACAATATTTTCCACTTCATTTGCAGAGACTGGTCCAACAAGCATGGTAGCATGAACATTTGGCATTGTAGTACAACTTCCCGAATCATTCCCTGGAAAATATGGCTTGATTTTCTCATCAATTATTATTGAGGAATATTCTCCGAATGTTTCCACGAGTTCTACTTTGCTACTGATTATATTCTCATGATGATTTAATATTTTCTCATTATTTTTTTGTAGCTGTCTGATAATATTCCAGGGAGTTAGGAAAAAATCTATCATGTCCCTGCCGTGATGAGTTTAAAGGTGAATCATTCAAGTTAACTCCATTTTACAACCTTTTTCAAATAACGAAATATTAAACTGTTGTGATTTATTCTCAATTCAGAAGATAACTTAAAATGATGTAATATAAAAATGTGTTTTTTCTGATGAATTAGGAAAAAAGGGCAGATACCACGTTTAAGATAAGAAATTATTAATTTTCTAACGGTCGCCATCAAAGTGGTAAATGAGTTATAAGTATAACTTCTTTTATTATTATAACAAATACCTATTCTTCAGTTACATATGAATTAGGTTTTGTCGAAAGAAAAAAAAAGTAATTCAATACTAGAAAAAAATTACACTAAATTTGCCGACAGAAGTATAAATAGTAATAATTGCAAAAGTTGGTAAACGAATTTTGTTTTGTTATCATTCATCTTCAATAACGTTGACTGAATCAGAGGAAGCATTATTGATGGGCAGATTTTTCCAAAACTGTTTACGATTTTCCTGGATAGGGGATGATAAAGTCTTGATTGTGTTATTTTTTCTTTCTTCAGTAATTCCTCTAATGATTTTCTTATTCTGTGGGAATCTTACCCCGTTCTTCATATGTATATTATTTAGGAAATTTACTCCAGTTCATCGCCAGAAAAACTTGTTTTGTATGTTAAATTGTTCGCTCCTCTTTTTGCACGAATTTGTACGATGTGGTAGATCCGAGGTTGCAACTTTTTCAATTTATAACTTGATGAGCAATCTTCTCAAACAAAGAAATCATGAGGCATTAAAACGTTAACTTTTTTGTTGTTTGCTTTTGCTACTACAAAGACGAAATCTGTGAAATCATTTACTTTGGGGTTTCGTTGCATAGCAAGTTCCACTTGGTGAAGGAAGTTTTCCGCCGACATAAAATGTATGCCTTTGGTTCAAAATATTTGACACAAATGTCTTTTGTAATGATCTCTGATGAATTTACCATATACAGTAACAAGGACAAAAGTGTCCAGTTTTTATTTTGGGAAGAACAATTGTCAACCCATAAAACTATATTTTCACAATCTTTCATTTATCGAAAAAAGGGATAATACACGCTTACCACATCTTTTTCCTGTCTTCCAGCAAAAGCTTGGTGCCAAAGAACCGCATTAGAAAGTAAATGTTTTTGTTTAATTCCTAAAGGGACAAAACTCGGATTGAAGGCTATGATTCTTTGACAAAATATAGCTTTTTTAAACATGTCCAATCTCGGAAGTATAATAACTTTTTGCAAGTCTCTAGAGAAATACGCTGCACTTTTATCTGAAACTTCTGTATGTTAAAATCTACAGTCGTTATCGACTGGAGATTTTAACAGTTGAAACGTCGTGAATAAAAATTGCACAGAATTGAAATTTTCTTTTTCCTATTTTAGACGATGAAAGTCCAGAATAACCTTACTCATGACGATTTTTACTCCGGAAAAAATGCATCCTAAAAATATAGCTCTGATAATGTGGTATAATACAAGTAAATGGCACTTACCAATATATTGTTGAGTAAGATCAATCGAGGCAAGTATTTAATTCTTGCCTTAAAAGTGGTATCTCTTAGTTTTTGCACTTACCCCTTTGTAGTCAAGGAAAGGCTATTACCACTTTTCAGATTTCTAGTAGATATATCAAATGGAAATACCACTATTTTCGTTATCGTTTATTTTAGTTTCTCGCAGGATTTACCACTTTACAGCTACGAAGAATGGTGGAAAATTAAATAATTCACACTATAACCCAGTTAACTCAATTTGAGCAAAAAGTGGAGATACCACTTTTAAGAGGCCATGAGCGAGATCATATTTGGGACGGTTTTTTTGGTAAAAGAATCGATAACTCAAAAACGGTTCGTCGTTTTGATTTCAAATAAGGACAGGCTTTCAGAGGACGTTCGATTCTGTGTTCCCACGTCTGTGTCAGCACCTCCAGATGATTTCCACAGATAATCGAGGTAGCTGCAAAGGTATTTCTCTTCCATTAATATTTGGAGCAATCTTCATCCAATCGAAATGAATTTGGTATCAAAAGAAAGGTGAAACAATGATCTATGTACGTGCTGTAATGTTTTTTTGAAATTATTTGCTCATGTTATCAAAAAATTTCTTCAAAGTAACTGCATTTTTGGGACATTTATGAGATTTATTTTTGTGAAAAAGTGTACTGAAATTTCAATTTCCATTACAGCACGTACCTAGAATTGGACGTCCTCTAGAATCCTGTACTTGTTTGAAATTGATACGACGAACCGTTTTTGAGTTATCAATCGACTCTTCTACCGTAAAAAGCGCCCCAAACATGATCGCGCTCATCCTCTTAAACTTAGCACGGCAGAATTGCAAATCGAACAATTAATGTACAATGACTCATCCCTAGGTTATAAGGTCATCTTTTAAGAGTCTCTTGGAGTCTCTGGATGATTAGGTACTATTTTCCTTCATAAATCAATTCATCCCGACAATTGATGAGGATAATTTCACAGAAAAAATGTAACATCCTCACATTTGAATGCATGACGTAACTGCAAATAATTTCATGAACACTATCATCAACATGTTGATATAGCAGCGGAAGAAGAGAATAATGTTTAATAATGGTAATAGAAATGTAATAAGAACAGACATGGTCAGTCCAATATAACAGTTAGTCCGAGAGCTGGTGAACAATTCGGGATAGGCTCTTGATTTTTGTAATTGTCCTTGAAGGACCCCCAAATAAGATAGTCGAGGTTTGGCTGAAGGGTAGCGGCACCCTAGCTACCATTGATGTTTTTTAAAGGGATATTTCTTTATTGAAATAATGTTTTTGAGGCATTTTGAAATTTTTATATCCTCAAGTTAGATATATAAGGAATTAAAAAATCAAAAAGCCATATCAATCAGTAGGGTCTAAATGTTAACTCGACTGATGCAAAATGGTTCCTCAAACAAATGGAAAAAATGTTCTTCAGGCACTTTGGGCCCTTTGGAGACTACCTAATATAGGTACCCAAAACGCCAGATTAATTTGGTGGAATTTTTCACCTGCCATAAGATCTAGAAAGTCCAGGAGAACAGAACTATGCACAACTTGAGGTGCCTCTCGCTCAAGGTTACTGCGACGCAATTGGCTCTCGCGAGACCACGTGACCTACATCGCCCAAGCGTTTTTTTCTAAATTATTTCTGTGTGAATGAATAATTCCTTCTCTCATAATAATAATAATATAAATAATAATACTGATAAAAATAATAATGAATACCAACATGTGAAATTTTGTTACCATAATAGTAATAAAATCAATAGTAAAAACAACAATAATGATAATTATATCTGAAAAACTTTATAACAAATCTTATAAATTAGCTGAAAATATATCATAAAAGTCAAAAAAAATTTAATTGAAGTTCAAAATTTGTATCTGTAGTGAGTGAAATGGAATAAGTCTCATATATGAAAAGAGATAACTTGCAAGCACAAGAATATTTAAAAAAAATAATAATCAAAACTCACATGATTCAGCGCTGTCATCGGTTTCTTTGGAGCTTTCTTAATAATGGCATCGAGTACCGATTACGGTATGCATTCTCCCTCAAACCAATGAAATTCCAACGCATTTTCTTTTTGATGCCAACCATTTCATTTTGGTTTCAATGAACTAAGAAAACAAAAATGGGCAGTACGCCAAACACTTGTAATATACTGAGATCCTAATAACTGTTGGTATAATTCGACTTTTCATGGAGGTAAGGTAGATGGGTCACAATTTTTTAATTTTTTTTTTGAACGGTTCATCTGTGCTTTAAGCTTTGTTTCACAGAACTTTTGGAATCTTGCTTTATTTAAAACTTGCAAAATTTCGAAAACACTGCAAATGACGTTAAGTGTTGTGGGCAAAATAACATTATAATATTTCAAATTATTTACCTTGAGTTAGAGGTACAGCCGATATATGCTCTCTCTCTCACCTTAAGCTATTCATAGTGCTGTTGTCCCAGACTTTCTCGATCATCTAGCAGGTGAAAAAATCCATCAAATTAATCTAGATTTTTGGAATTATTTGTCTTAAAGTACCTATATTAATCACCAGAAATCCCAAAATGCCCCAAGAACATTTTTTCGTTTGTTTAAAAAACCATTTTAAAACAGTTCGGTTAACATTTAGACCTGACTGATTGGTCTGGCTTTTTGATTTTTCAATTCCTCAAATATCTAATTTAAGGATATGAAAATGTCAAAATGCCTCAAAAACATATTTTTAATAAGAAATTTCCAAAAAATTTTTACCAAGGTGCAGCTACCCTTCAGTGAAACCTCGACAATCTTATTAAGGGGTCCTTCAAGGACCATTACACAATTTTCTTTAGTGCCTCAAGAACAAACAACAAATTTCTCACCAGCTCTCCAACTAAATGATTTATATCTGTTAGCATCGGTGACTATGCTCCAAATCAAACAGAAATAATAAAGTCGAGTGTATCTCAAAAGTCACATTATTTCCCCGTTTTTGAATTTGTATCAAAAATATTTCTCTAAATTTTGTATTTCTCAAAACTACACACATACCTACACGAAATTTCTGAAAATATATTATGCCATTTCACATGAAACAGAGTAAGAGATTGATAGTAATTTTTTGATCCCTAATTATTTTGCAAACCAAATGCTTGTGTCCACAATGTACAAGCACTATGTGAACTCTTTTTATGTCAATTGTGAAAAGTTCACTCATATTCTACTGAGAGTAAAATAATTGATTAAATTGAATAAAAATAGTGATTGTACTCAGGAATACCTACCATGTTTATGAAACATTCGTATATCTATTTTCCACAGCTATGTCCATTTCAATAAAGAAAAATTGTAGAAAATATATCTGAAGGATTTTGTATCACTAAACTGACTGGGGAGAGGTTTTTGTTATTTCAAAAACTAACTGCTCCTCCTTTGAGTGAATGAAATGAACTGTTTTAATGGACTGTATTTGATTAGAAACGTTTTACAAATTATTGAAAACAAGAGCTCAAAATTGACTGCGTCCCGTTCGTATCTTGAGGAGTTCTGTCACCGTGACAGATCGACGGTTGGTTGATTCGTTGATTCTATCCCAATACTATACGGGGTTATATCAAAGTCTGAACACTGACCATATACTGACCATATTTTTAGGGTAACAATTTTGCATAGATGGTATTTTTAAGAGTTGTGAGTTTTAATGAATCTGCAAATGTGTTGTTTGCTTCGTTCATTAATCAGTTCAGTACCGTATTGACGAGTATTTTGAGAGTGCTATTGGTTGACAATGTAGATACTTTTATTAGGGCTATTTCATTGTTGGGATCCTGATTATTACACTAAGTTATGATTATTTTTACATATTTATGCATGGTAGGAATTAATTTGAGCGGTGGTGTAGGTACCTATTCATTTGCAACATGGAATGTAGTTGACTTAGAAGGGATGAGAATTTTCCAATTAAACTTCCAAAAGTTCAGTTTTCATTCCTTCAAAATTCCATAAAATGCTAGACCAATATGATACTTGATTTAATATAAGATATCAGTGCTTGAATTAGCTGAGTATTTTCTGTAGCTGGCAACATATCATTAACTCTTATTCATCCATAATGTTAGGTTAGGTTGATTTCCATCCAAAATTTCTTCTCTTGTCGGTACCAAAATTATTCATTTTATAACTTTGACCAAATTAATGAATAGTAAAAATTGGAGAAAAAATATTAGAGATTATTTTTATAAGAAATCAACATCAAATCCTAGATTGGAACCCCCAGATCTCTTTTCACTATTGAAATACACAGGGTGTCATTTGTAGCTGACGATATGATCAACTCTCATTCTTCTTTAATGCTTGGCTTAAATCTTCTAATCACAAACTGCTAGGAAATTTTTATTGATACTGCTAACTATGACCACCTGAAAAGTGAAGAATTTGGAAAAACAGATTATGGATTGTTGATTTTATCGAAAATATGAACAGGATGTTCATAAAGTCAGTTGTGGAATCATCTGCGATTGAAAGACAAACTTAGTCGCTAATTTCCATCGTACAAGATAACCTCTCTTGGAAGGGAATCATGTTGAAAAGGGAAACATTCTCAATTGAAAATTGAACCAAAACATGACTCCTCTGGAAATGGAAAAACCTTATATAAATTGAAGTTTATTTTTCTGTAATATCTGATAGGAAACAACTGCTTTCCCGATGGACGTTGAAATACAAAGTGTCACCGCACAAGAAGTAGTCTAACAATTCCATCATTACAGTGTGAAATTGTTTCTGAAGAGTATGATATCCAATTCTTCCGACCTTCCTGGTGATCTTAGAAGAGTGAAATAGATTTTTGTCCACCAAAATGTATTGGAAGCCTAGCAAAAGATATGCAATTTACGCATCAATGAAATGAGCAATTTTCTGTGAGTGAGACATCTGAATAACATTCTCCCTTATCTCATAGATATGAATCTCAAATGTTAACTAGACATTTGAGGATTAATAAACTATCTGAATGAAAATGCAAATTTCTATTGTCAGATTTTTTCTCCCAAGTTATATAGGGTCTTTTGACAATATCTATAAGATGTAGTTCAATGTCCAGCGTGGCTTTAGCCGGAGAAGTGGTTGTTTATTGTTAGATATCACAAACAAAGTAACTTCAATTCATATTAGGGTTTTTCCATTTCCAGAGGAGTCATGTTTTGGTTCAATTTTCAATTGAAAATGTTTCCTTTTTCAACATGATTCCTTTCCGAGAGGTTATCTTGTTCGATAGAAAATAGCGACTAAAATTTGTCTTCCAGTTGCAGATGATTCCACATTTGCCATTATCAACATCCTGTTCATATTTTCAATAAAATCAACAATCTATAATCTATTCTTCCCAATTTTATTTTTCAGCTGGTCATAGTTAGCAGTGGTAATGAAACATTTCCGGTAGTTTATGAAGAAAAAAATCGACATTAGCTGAGCATTAAAGAAGAATAAAAGTTGATCATATCGTCAGCTACAAATGACACCCTGTATATTTTAATGGTGAAAAGAGATATGGGGTTTCGGAAACTGGACATTCAAGGAAGATTCAACTATCTGAATGAAAACGCAAATGTTTGCTATCAGATTTTTTCTCTCAAGTTACCTATATATGGTCTTTTCACAATATTTTTCAGATATAGTTCAATGTCCAGCGTTGCTTCAGCAGGGGAAGTAGTTGTTTCCTGTTAGATATCACAAAAAAGTAACTTCAGTTCTTAGTAGGTTTTTCCATTTCCAGAGGAGTCATGTTTTGGTTCATTTTTCAATTGAGAATGTTTTCCTTTTTGGAATTATGGATTATTTTATCTCTGAACTAACAACAGATTTCTGTTCAGAACACTTCAATACCTCCAGATCTGAATTCTCAATTCATCTGTAAATGGCAAACATTCAATTCCTCAATATTCATCATGAAAATCGTCATGAAAGTCAATGCTCTCATTATAAAGAACTACAATTTCCACTTGAGTTCTCAGATTTAGATTTATCCACGAATCACCATTGATCGAATCTGAATGTCATGTATTGATTCAATTTTCGATTGAGAATGTTTCTCTTTAAAATATTAGGGATTCTTTCACCACAAAATTAACATCAAATTCTGTTTCAGAGTACTCTTGACCAACAGATCTCAATGCTTGAATCAATCGATTATACAAGGTCAGTAATATTTGTTTGATTTTGAAAATGTCTTCACTTTCACAAAATTCACAATATTTTTTTATTATTGCTGCGAAAAATAACCAAATTCTACTTTTGCATTAATAGTGGAAAATTGGGAAAAAATAAATTAAGGATCTTTTATCGAAGAATTTACCCCAAATTCTGGATTTGGAATATCCCAGAACCCCATGACTCAATGCTGAATCATTGAAAAATACAGAGTGTTATATGTAGCTGGCAATATCGCTCGGAATGATTTTAAAAATGTCTTCTATTATGACAAAGAGCCCAGAAATATTCCATTGATACTGCAAAATGTAAACAGACATCACTTTTCCATGGCTGATCAGCTGAAAATTGAAAAATTGGGGGAAATATATCACTGAACTAACATTGGAAACGGGTTCAGAATATTCTAAAACTCTTATATCCTAATTCCCGAGTCATCTGCAAGTACCGATATTATAAATTGATATGAATTTGCAGCTGCGGAAAATAAATAAATTGATAAGTGCAATAATTTTCAATTTAGGAGTTGAACTTCTGCCATATACAAATGACACCCTATATATTTCTCAGGAATTCAGATCTGGGGGTTTCAGATTGATCTGATCCAGAATCTGATTTTAGATCAGTGATGAAAGAATATGTTTTTCCCAATTTTTCACTTTTCAGTTGGTCATAGTTAGCCATGAAAAAGTGATTCTTGGGGACTTTGAACAGTAACAATGAAACATTTTTGGACACTTTGTGACAAAAACGTCATTTTAAAATCAACCGAGCATCATGGATGGATGTGAGTTGGTGATATTTCCAGCTAAATATGACACCCTGTATACTTCAACGATTCAGCATTGAGTTCTGGGGTTCTGAAAAATTCTTAAACCAGGAGTTGCGGTTGATTCTTTAATAAATATCCTTGATAAATTTTTTCCCAATTTTTCATTATTGAAGTGATCCATGGAAATTTGGTTATTTTTGCAGTATTAATTGAATATTTTTGTGAAATTTGTAAATAGTGAAGAAAGTTTGAAACTCAAGCAAATATTACTGATGAAAAAGAGATAATCACATTACTAGCTAAAAATTACATCCTGTATAATCAATTGATTCTAGCATTGGGATCTAGTTGTTTAAGAGTATTCTGAAAAAGAATTTGATGTTAATTCTGTGGCGAAAAAATCCCTAATATGTTTTCCCCATTTTATCACTTTTCAATTGGTCATAGTTAGCCGTGGAAAATGGATATTCGAATGTCTCATCAACATGAAGGTAGGTATTCCTGAGTACTATAATATAAAAAAAAAACAAATTCCAAAATATTTTATTCTCAATGAAATACGAGAGTGTGACTGTTCAACGTGGGACACACTGTACATAAACCTGCTTCGAACTCTCAAAATCCACGTGCGCAAAACAAAATTGTTATTTTTTCCACTCATGTGCATTTGTGCTTGTATTCGAGCATAATACTCTGTGCCTACTTTTACATTTTCGTAATACAGGATTATTGTTTCCTGGGACACTTCTTCTCAATGATATACTCATTTGTGAGTCCATGAGGTTATCAAATATATGCTATTTGCTGTCCAAAATAAACCCAGACTCTTTTATTTTTAAATTTTTGTTACTCATAACACTATTGTAACACTGATTCACATAAACACTTATATTAAAAGCGTTATTGTGATCGAACATAATATGGAACATCCGATAGCAAAGCTATGAATGAGTGTACGGTGAGAACGTTGCGTTGTAAAATGACGTCACGCGAGCATGGCGCGCTCGTCCAGAGTCTTTGAATACAACGGAAACTAAAATTGGCGTAACTTCAACACAGCTTGCTGGATTCAAATAAAACAGTGACAGATGTATTTCTAAACATTTTGGATACACGGTCATAAAGTTGCAAATCATCTATCAGACCCACTGACATTCATCATCCTATAACGACTGTGCCAACGAAGAACTTCAGAAGTTCTTTTTTCACTTCTAGTGTCGTTTTGCTGACTAGGCTGATTGGCTTTGTGGAACAAAATGGTAACAGGTGCACGTAATGTTATTTATATCTTTGTATGATATATTGATATAATTCGCGATACCCAATCTATTGACAACCCACTTATAGATGTAACTCCTCAAGATGAATACTGATTGGAATTGGTTGGTTGTTGACTCCAAAAATAGTAATATTGCCATATGAGCTGGTAGCAATTTTTGTAGTTACATGCTACTCCAAAGGAAATAATCATGCATAAAACAATGTGGTACTCTTGTGGACGAGAAAGAAACCCATGGGCAGAGCTGCAAATTTGGCACAGGGCGTCAATCCCGTTATCATGCAGTCAATGAGTTGTTGAAATGGGAACTAACAACGCCAATATTCTTTCGATTTTGGAGCTTACAGATGTCAGCAGAGATGAGCCTCGATGGCATGACACTAATCCCATGCAAGTTCGGGAAACCCGTTGTTTATGATTTTACATGCGTTGATACGGTTGCAACATCACACGCTTTTGCTTTTTCCAATTGTCCCGGTGCAGCCACGGTGAATAGGGAGAAAATTGAGAGCCGAAAATTCCAGAATTTACAACAGCTTCATATTTTTCATCCTGTTGCTGTTGAAATATTTGGAGTGTTCGGTCCCAAAGCTGTCATCAAGAGTTCATCAAAGACATAGGCAGACGAATAAAAGAAGTTACCAGTGATAGACGAGCAACTTCATTTCTGATTCGAAGAATCAGTATTGCTGTTAAGACGGGTGATGACGTGATGACGGTATTGGGAATTATTTCTGTATCTCGACAATTCAATGAGTTGTATTTAAATCCTCAAAGTACGCTTTCATCTGTGAAAGGTCAGATCATTCACTTGGTGACGTACTTGATAGTAACTTGTCAAAAATAACACGATCTTCCATATATCATTCCAACTTTTTATCAAACAGCCTCAACTCCCTATCGCGCCGATCCAGTGTTAATGAAAATCATCTTATAAGAGAGCGCAGATCTAATAGTTACAATACCTCAAGGCTTCTAGTACCCGGAAACGTCAAAATTCTCGGTCTTGATGAACTTGAAAATATTAGAAATACTTGTTACATAAACAGCGTCATACAATCAAACACAAGATGGTTGCTTGAGTTTCTGAGGAAAGATGATCACATGAGGGATATCAACACGGACAAAGCGAGCATGAATGGTGATTTGATAAAAGCATTTGCGGAAGTTATAAAAGACCTGTGGTCGGAAGATTCGTTCGATAGGATTTTGAACATCGATCATTTGAAGAGTCAGATAGAAAGATTTGCTCCGCTTTTTATGAGTGACGCCCAACAGGATGCTTAGGAGTATCTCATTCATCTCCTCGAAGGCCTTCATAAAGACATCAACAGGATCACAGTGAACTTCGAAACAGTATTGACAGAAATTAAGGAAAAACTGAGAGTTCGTAAGAAAGCCGGAGATTCATTGTCGAGATTTCCAAGAATAGACAACTAAAAAATTTTAGATATCTTTGGTGGCCAATTGAAATAAACTTCGAAATGTGCCTTTTGTGGGCATTGCTCTGCCACCGTTGACCCTTTCTTGGATCTCTCACTGCCAATTCAACAGAGAGCAGACCAGCTCAGACTTCTACAGTGTCTAGACTCTTACATCAGGAAGTAAACGTTGGACGGTGAAGAGGAACTCACATGTCAGAATTGAAAGGTGAGGAGGAAGAGCATCAAGTCTTTATCTATACACAAATTACCTGAAATATTGGTGATTCATTTGAAGCGATTCTCGCAGACTAAATGACTCAAAGAAAAACTAAACGTCGACATCGATTTCCTCTTGGAATGATTAGACATGGCCAATTATGCAGAAGACAATATGTTTCCTTGTCGATACCACCTCTATGGTATCTGTAATTATAGTGGGACGACATATTCCGGAAAGTATACGGCCTATTGTAGATACCTATACGCAGGCAAGTAGCACGAGTATAATGACTCGAAGTTGTAACCAATATCCTTAAATCGCCTGTTTGTCGAGAAGCATACACCCTCTTCTATGAGCAAGAGGGCACCAAACGAAATCACTTATCTTTTTTTTTGATATTTATATGTATAGATAAAAGCTAGTACCTTGTTGGGTACGCAGCATGCAGGAAGTATATTTTCATAACAGTTATTCCAATACTTCGATAAAGTTCATTGTCATCATCAGAGAAAGCTACAAAGTTATTGAATTCTATTGAAAAATGAAACTATCAATGGAGTCAAAACTACTTACAGTGTCCACGAGGTTGTGTGCATTATATGATAAAAAATAGACGTAAAAATTACAAACATATTAAAAGAACAATTTTGTAAAATGTCAATAGAGCACAGTCATCTTAATTCATTAAAAGTTTGTTGAAGACACCAATTATATTAATAAACAATTAAGAATAAATTTGAAATATAATTTGACAATTAGGATTGAAATTATGTACGTTTCTGCATAAAACTGTACTATAGTGTGACAATAAACAGGCAGAACACACTCATGGAACGAGAAATTTGTAAAATTGAGTATACGGAAAGCACAGAGTAGACATCATATCATAGACATGACTACTTCATAATCGACATGAAAGTATTTTTAAATTAAGAACGGGACAGAACATATTGTATAATATTGTTCTATCATACTAATACTAGATTTGAAAAACTTTTCGAATAGAACCAAGATTACTGAAAGTTTTGGAAAAATATATCATCATTAGTTATACAGGGTGATTCATTGGGAAATGCGCATACAGTTAGGGTAGATGGAAGACACCGAGGTCCTTCTAAATAACCTATATTTTATGGATCTATCGTTCTTTATAACCAAGATACAGGGTGATTTATTGATTTTCCCTATTTTTTCAATTAATCATAACTTATGAACCACCATATACATTTTTGTGATATTTGGTTTGTATGTTCTTTGTCCACAGTAGTGTCGATTAACATGATAAGAAAAAGTCGTATTCCAGGTCCGGCCTTAAAAAAATCAATAAGTAGGTTTCGAGTCGAAACAACATTCTGTAAGTATATCAATATTTTAAAATTTTATTTACAAATTTGGAAAGAGCGGAAGAAAATAAGTTAGACTAAAAGTATTTGGTGTTTCCGCATACAACTTTTTTACTTATTAACTTGAGTCAAATCTAGATGTTTCGATAATGAGGTGCCACAAAATTTAAAAAAATAAAATTTCTTCCCCAAATGGTACTTTTCCAGCTTCAATCCATGAAATCATCATCTATTTCTTATTCTCCTGATTCCTCGATCCCCAACCTTATTGAAAAACGAGAGGACATGTCCGTATTTGGGACAAATTATTATTTTCAATGAAGAACTTTCAAACATCCTGTATGGTTAATAAATTATCATGACATTTGTTAATTGCGCTACATTTAGAAAAAATTTATAAAAATTACGAAAATTACCCATTCCGAAACAAGCATAACTTTATTTTAAACAAAAATAAGGTTGCAACAAATCTACATTTCAAAGGTTAAACATAACAGAAAATCAAAAAACTAGAATTTTCTTCATCCGCGTCTAATTACCTTTTAGCTAGAGCATGATCATTTCTCGACTCTTCTGATGCATTCTTAATAATGATAATAAAATCAAGCAGTCTGTACGGATTGTTTAATTTACTAAATAATACACTTTAGGTTTGATATCCCAAATTGTTTTAATTGCCAAGTTGGCTGATGTCAGACTACAACTTTGACATTAGTTGATGACTTTGTACTTGTGTTTTTAAGTTATTTCTTACTTAAAATGCCACACCAATTTGATAATGATGAATATGCAGACATGTTGTATCTATATGGATTTTGTGATAGTAATGGAAAAGCTACCCGAAGAGAATATGCACGGCGATTTCCTGGCCGGCGGTTACCTAGTGACAAGACTATTTCTAATGTGTTTAGTTACCTTAGAGAACACGGTAAATTTCTAACTGTAGCACAAAATTAAAGTTACGAAAGTCGACATATCGATTTGGAGCAAGATATTCTTAATTTTGTACAAAATGATCCAAAAATTAGTTCGAGAAGAATCAGTCACGCCACTTATGTTCTTCAGTCTGTTGTTTTGCGAAGAATAAAAAAAAATCTTCTACATCCGTACTATTTACAGCAAGTTCAGAGGCTACAAGCAGGAGATGAAATTGCTCGATTGGCTTTTAGTAGATGGGGAATTCTCATGTGTGGGCCGAACAAAATCCGTTCGCCATAAAACAAAAACATTCAGAAATTAGGTTCTCCGTTAATGTTTGGTGTGGCATTATTAACAACCGATTAATTGGACCCCATATCCAACCACATCTACTAACGGGTGAAGTGTATTTGGAGTTACTGCAAAATATTTTACCCATATTGCTAGATAATGCAGGAGTTGATGTTGGAGGCATGTACTTTCAACATGATGGGGCTTCACCTCATTTCAGAGTAATGGTGAGAGAGTTTTTAAATGACAAGATAGGCAGAGGAGAACCTCACAACTGGCCTGCAAGGGGGCCCGATTTTAATCCACTCGATTACCATGTTTGGGGTTACGGAGACTTGAGGACGCTTGCGACGAACTGAGAAATGACCAAGCTATGATTAGAAAGTCAATTACAAATCTTACTTCGAAAGCACGAAAATGTATAGAGCAAAATGGAGGACACTTTGAACAACTGTTATAAGTTATGTTGTTTAAATTTTTTTGTGTCTAATTCTTTTCGTTTGACTTAATACAATTTGTTGCAACGTTATTTTTGTTTAAAATAAATTTATGCTTTTTTCGGAATGGCCATTTTTCCTCATATATAACCTAAAAATCGATTTTGACACATGTCACGTGATCGCTAGAATGGCGGCAAAATGAAAAAAATTGCAATGCAAAGGCAAAAAATGGGGTAAGATATATATCAAAAAAAGTCATTTGAAAAAGTCACTTAGAATTCAATTTTATACACATAAACGAAAGATAATTCAAAAAAATTGAAAATAGCAATTTTTTCAAAATATTTTCCCATCTATTTAAAAATATAATTTTTTTTTCTTATGAATAGCTTGACTATACTGAAACATTTGCATTTAAATGATAATGACAAATCTTTCTCATTTTCTCCACACCAGAGGGCACCAAATTGTAAAAATGGGAATTTGTCAGAACCCTTGCTGTTACATCGGTTCGTATCTAACAGTTATATCCGAATTCCACGACCATTGTGATGACATGACACTCCAAAAACATGGTAATTTCCAGATTATAATCAAGTTCCGATGATAATCGTGGATGAGCGTTTCACTTCGCACATAAACATGTAAATTATAAGTCTGTTAAATTTGACTACATAACTATTTCATTCTGAATATTTTCGCAATTTTTTTGGCAAATAAAAACATCGGAACTTGATTATAATCTGGAAATAACCATGTTTTTGGAGTGTCATGTCATCACAATGGTCGTGGAATTCGGATATAACTGTTAGATACGAACCGATGTAACAGCAAGGGTTCTGACAAATTCCCATTTTTTCAATTTAGTGCCCTCTGGTGTGGAAAAAATAAGAAAGTTTTGTCATTATCATTGAAATGCAAATGTTTCAGTATAGTCAAGCTATTCATAAGAAAAAAAAAAATTTTAAATAGATGGGAAACTTCGTTTATGTGTATAAAATTGAATTCTAAGTGACTTTTTCAAATAACTTTTTTTGATATCTTGCCATCTTACCCCTTTTTTTGCATTTGCATTACAATTTTTTTCATTTTGCCGCCATTCTAGCGATCACGTGACATGTGTCAAAATCGATTTTAAGGTTATCGGACATGCACAAACTTTTCCCCAGAATATTTTTTCCAATACTCCAATAATAAAATTATTTCCCATATGGTACATACTTTTTGGCGGTCACTGTATGTTATGATAATTTTTTCAACCATACAGAGTGTTTGAAAGTTCATCTTGATAATAATAATAATTTGTTCCAAATACGGACATGTCCTCTCGTTTTTCAATAAGGTTGAGGATCCAGGAATCAGGAGAATAAGAAATAGATGATGATTTCATGGATTGAAGCTGGAAAAGTACTATTTGGGGAATAAATTTTATTTTTTTAAATTTTGTGGCATCTCATTATCGAAACATCTAGATTTGACTCAAGTTAATAACTAAAAGAGTTGTATGTGGAAACACCAAATACTTTTAGTCTTACTTATTTTTTCCTGCTCTTTCCAAATTTGTAAATGAAATTTTAAAATATTGATATACAGAATGTTGTTTCGACTCGAAAACTACTTATTAATTTTTTTAAGGCCAGACCTGGAATAAGACTTTTTCTTATTATGTTAATCGCTACTACTGTGGACAAAGAACATACAAACCAAATATTACAAAAATGTATAGGGTGGTTCATAGGTTATGATTAATTGAAAAAATGGGGAAAATCAATAAATAAATAAATCTTGGTTATGAATAACGATAACCCCATAAAATATATGTTATTTAGAAGGATCTCGGTGTCTTCCATCTACCCTAACTGTATGCGCATTTCCCAATGAATCACCCTGTATAGGTGGGGATGAAGATTTTAAATTATAGACTAGGAGTTAACCTTCCATAAATTTTGTGGATTTTGATCTAAGTGCAATAAGAATGAATATATTTCACTCAAGTGTTTGATATCCTTTTTTTGTTCAAACAAGAGGATGACTGTGAGGTGAAGGCCATCTCCAGAAAAAATCTTTTTTATTTGTTAGAATCTTTTGCTAAAATTCTTGCAGCCCCAAAATTAATATTGTGACCTTCATTATTTAGATGTTCACTTAGTGCACATCTTTTGGGATGCAATCTACAGTCACTCTTATTTGAGCAAATTCTGTCTTTCAATAATCTGTTTGTTTGTCCAATATACAGGGTGTCAATTTGAAAACTTCCCACCCTTAATATCTTCCTTCCAGTAAACAATATGAGTAATCGAAAAAACAGGTCAATTTTATTGTCAAGGGGGACACTTTCACGGACTATTTGTAGCCCTCGTGGTTCAACCCCCTAGGAGGGGTAGATGTTACCCTTAGAATTTTAAATGGGAAGGGGGGTCAAGTGGCACATCATTTTGATGGGCGTTCAATTCTTGTTCCAATGGTACCCTGACTTATTATTTTGTGATGAGCATCTTCCGAAAACAGAAGTAATTATTAGAACGCCTATACTGAGATGCACTATTGTATTGACTCCCTTTAATAAAAATGGTTAGAAGAGTAGGTGGCACCGCTCCAACCCTTGAATGACAGGAATAAATTTATTACGCGTAGGATTTTTTATTTGGTGGTTATTTTCCTTCTACACAATAAAATTTAATTTGCGAGAAAGACATTTCCAACATAAAATCTACTTACGCTTATCTTATTAGCTGTTCGAAATGTTGTCCATTTTGCTCTAAACAGTAATACAGTCTGTTTTCGAACTCCCCTCTAACATTACGGAAAACTTCACTAGGAATTGACTGGCATGCTGCTGTAATTCGTCTTTTAAGTTCGTCAATATCAGAAGGTTGTGTTTTATAAACAACGGATTTAAGATGCCCCCAAAGAAAGAAACCTAAGGGTGTTAAATCCGGTGATCTCGGAGGCCATTCAACTGCTCCCCTTCTGCCAATCCATCTACCCGGAAATCTCTCGTTTAACCACTGTCGGACGGGAAGAAAATAATGAGGTGGAGCACCGTCCTGCTGGTAATGTAACAGATCCTCCTGCAAAAGTTCATTACCTTCTGCATCAATTTGAGTTTCTAGCTCGTGAGTTATAAGAGGATCGATAGTCTCTTCAAGCATATCAAGGTACAGATTGCCAGTCAAGTTTTCTTCCAGAAATAATGGACCAAGAATGGCATTTCCAAGAATACCAGCCCAAACATTAACTTTTTGTGGGTGTTGTGTATGCCCTTCCCGAAAAATATGTGGGTTTTTGTCACTCCAATAGCGACAATTTTGTCTATTAACATTGCCATTCAGAAAAAATGAACACTCATCGCTGAAACAGATGTTTAACAGAAGATTAGGGATGGTATTGACTCGATGAGACATGATTTCACAAAACTCTATTCTTCTATCATAATCATCCTCGTGGAGCTCTTGAAGAATCTGCATTTTATATGGATGAAATTTATGCATTTTCAATGCTTTTCTTATAGTCTCGCGTGACATTCCCGTCTGTTCTGATACTGATCGTAAGGAGCTCGTGGGCTCTGCAGCAAATGTTCCCAAAACTTCAATTTGAGCTGCTTCATTTAGTACTCTGAGGTTATTTCTTTTTTTATTTGTCACTGAACCAGTTTCGTAAAACTTATTCACCAAATCAAGCACATACCGGTGACTTACATTACAATTTGGATGTCTCTCGTTAAAAAGACATGCCGCCCTTCGTGCGCACTTTCCAACTTCTCCATAAATTACAATCATTTCAATTCTGTCTTGAAGAATGTAAACCATTTTTACACTTTTATACACTTATTAAAGTAATTCCTAAACAGCCCAACAGGTACAACGGTATTCAGAATACTACCACATAGTTCAAATTTGCTAACCAATTTTTTGCCGGAAAACAGAAACTTTTTACAGTAGAAGTAGCAAAAAAGGAAGGCTATCTGTACAATTTCTGCGATGACACTTAAAAATTCAGCATTTAATAAACACAACTTTACTACCATCTACGTTTTACTATTAGACTACTTTTTTATGTAAAGTGTTCGGAGCTAATGGCTAATGTTACCCCTAATACAGGGTTGGAACGGTACCACCTAATATTCTAACCAGTTCTGGCCAAACCATGCATCTCAGTATAGGCGTTCTAAAAATTACTTCTGTTAGTTTAGAACGCAATTTTTCGGAAAATGCTCATCAAAAAATAATAAGACAGGGTACCATTGGAACAAGAATTGAACGCCCATCAAAATGATGTGCCACTTGACCCCCCTTCCCATTTAAAATTCGAAGGGTAACATCTACCCCTCCTAGGGGGTTGAACCACGAGGGCTACAAATAGTCCTTGAAAGTGTCCCCCTTGACAATAAAATTGACCTGTTTTTTCGATTACTCATATTGTTTACTGGAAGGAAGATATTAAGGGTGGGAAGTTTTCAAATTGACACCCTGTATAATAAAAATAGATTATTATAAGACAGAAATTGCTCACACAAGAGTGACTGTAGATTGCATCCAGAAAGATGTGCACTCATTGAACATGTGAATAATGGAGGTCACAATATTAATTTTGGGGATGCTGGAATTTTAGCCAAAGAATCTAACAAATATAAGGGACTATTTCTGGAGATGGCCTTCATCTCACAGCCATCCTCTTGTTTGAACAAATGAACAGATATCAAACACTTAAGTGAAATATATTCATTCATATTGCACTTGCATCAAAATCCACAAAATTCAAGGGAGGTGAACTTCCATTCTACACAGATAAAACAGATTTCTTCAATCAGAAATGTATATACAATTGAATAGAATAATCTTCTGAGAAAAATAATTATTTCTAATTGATGAATATACTCTCATTCCAAACTGATAGAGATGTTTGCTTCTCAACATAAATTCTCTTGAAATGAATTTGCTTGCAGTGAAAACTTTCTACTCTTCATCCTAGAAAACACTCATATTAGGTCATTGTGAAACATAATCTTCTTGACACAAGAATATGATTCCTTAGTAGATATCACTACCCGTGCCACGTGACACAATCAACCAATGGGCAATCAAAGCACCGGCTACCTGTGAATACGACTTCCATTTCGACTATTTCAATATTTCTTCCAGTTTGAAGTTTGACCATTTGGGTTGGATGTTATGAGACTATGCGTACCTATAAATGTTAGTTTTGTGCCTAGTGGAAAATGTTTCTATATAATAAAAATGCAATATCGAAAATCGAATTTGGCTCATTATGGGCCAGTTGTGAAAATGAGTGAAATATGTTTTGGTCTTCTACACTCTTGTTTCTAATAGCGAGTGGTGTTGTTTATGTATTCAATCAAACTGCAATATGCGTCACTATTAACTGGTTTGATTAAGAATACAGCTATTAAACTTAAAACTATTCTCATATAAAACCATTATTTATACCTAAATTGTTCGTAGTTGTGAATCTATGCTTTGTTTCGTCTATTCTATGTTGCCAAAATCAAAATGGCTCCCATTCTATATTTTATAACCAAGTGCAAGGTGCAGATTGGAACTCAACCTCCAAGTTAATAGAAGGATAGTATTCATTATTGAAATTGCAATATTCTTGTCTCAACCTACTCCCATAATTCAACAAAAAAGTCCCCATTATTGAAGCTAAAATATTTTTGCCTCAACCAACTAATGAAGCAAGTGTTCACTTATTTCAAAATATTTCCCTTGTGAGTGGCCAAGAGGAATCCGTCAAAAAATTAAACTAATATTTGGTTGGACCTATTCAAGAATACAATCTCTTTGAATCAACGAAATCATTCGTTGATGCAAAATTTTAATCAGTGTATAATTTAAAATTTTCATCCCCACTTATATAAATAATAATAATACATTTTTCCAAAACTTTCAGTAATCTTGGTTCTATTTGAGATGTTTTTCAAATCTAGTATGATAGAACAATATTATACAGTATGTTCTGTCCCGTTCTTAATCAAAAAATACTTCCATGTCGATTATGAAGTAGTCATGACTATGATATGATGTCTATTCTGTGCTTTCCGTACTCAATTTCACAAATTTCTCATTCCATGAGTGTGTTCAGTCTGTTTATTTTTACACTCTAGCACAGTTCCATGCAGAAACGTACCTAATTTCATTGTCAAATTAAATTTCAAATTTCCTCTTCCTCCATTTTGTTAGTTAGAGCAGCGGCATGTGTTCTCCGCTCTTGAATTATAAATCAGCTTTTTTTTATTGATATAGTTGGTGTTTTCCACAAATTTTTAATGAATTAGGATGACTGTGTTCTATTGACATTCCACAAAATTGTCGTTTTAATATGTTTGTAATTTTTACGTCTATTGTTTATCATATAATGCACTCAATCTTATGGACACTGTGAGTATAGTTTTGACTCCACTGATTGTTTCATTTTCCACTATAATTCAATAACTTTGTAGCTTAAGTGTTATAAAAGTAAACTAATTGCAAAAACACGTCGATTTTTAATTCGAAGGGGACATCTTCCTATCATAACCTCAACTGTCATACTCATACTGTCCACCCCTTGGTCACTATCACCAAACAATTTGAATAAGGAAAGTAGTAAGTGTGACACGTCATTGAAGAGGTTATTCCAGAAGGAATTCAGCAATGTCAATTTTCGCACCTATCTTTCCATTTTGGCGCCCTCTTGCAGGAAAAATAACTGTTCCGTATTCCAAATTATGATACTTCATGTGCAAGGTAATTTGTCATAAATTCGGTGACAATGCATTATGGAATTTTTCTGAAGGAAAAAACAAAATGGCGACTCCAAAATGGCGGACAAGATTTGCAATTATGGTACGATTCGATTCAAAATTGATATGTGTTGGTTTTCATGGTCATAAATTATGATTTATTTGTCAATGCAAAAAAACAAGATGGCGGGCAAAATTTATAATTATGGTCCGATTCGAATCAAAATTAATATGTGGGGATTTTCAGGGTCGGAAATTATTATTATTTTGTCAATGCAAAAAACCAAGATGGCGGACGGAATTTGTAATTGTGGTTCGATTCAATTCAAAATTGGCAAATAGGGATTTTACAAGTTTGTTTTGTCCCACACATACATACATACTTACTCCCTAACAGGGCAAGTTGAATGAAAGCTTTTGAAAAATAAAATAATTGAACATTAAATGAACTTAAGAAGAAAACCTTGCATAAATTCGAATCCAATCATTCCAAACTGCATTAATCCACAGTAGATGCTCAAAGAGTTCGCCATGGACTGCCATACATGAGTAAAAGTTAGTCTCGAAACGCTGTCTGACGTTTCTGACTAATGTATGAAAAAAGTTCATACAACGTTAATTTTTTTAATTTTTGTTATGTTTTCGTGAAGTGCTCACATCAGCTTACAAATTGAATATTATAAGTTGGAACACGAAACAGTTGTTTTTCTTGCAAGAGGGTACAAGCTATCAAAAAAAAAAAAAATGACAGTTTTCATTCAAAAAAAGGCACGTATCTCCGAAATTACTTGAGACCGCCAAAAATTTCATTTTTTATTCAGGAGGTCAAACTACGTAAGTCCCAAAAAAAAATTTTTGATAGCTTGTATCGCCCGGTTAACGGAATTTTACCGAAAATTGAACCAAAACATGACTCCTTTGGAAATGGAAAGAACCTATGATAAATTGAAGTTACTTTTTTGTAATATCTAACAGAAAACAACTACTTCCACGGCAAAAGCCACGCTGGACATTGAACTACATCTGATAGATATTGTGAAAAGGCCCTATATGAATTGAGACAAAAAATCTGAAAGTGAAAATTTGCATTTCTATTCAGATAGTTAAATTAAAAGAAGCAATTTTTTTGTGATATCTAACAGAAAACAACTACTTTCCTGGCAAAAGGCACGCTGGACATTGAACTTCATCTGATATTACAACATAAATCCCTTCCAAGAGAGGTTATCTTGTACGATGGAAAATACCGACTAGTTTGCCTTTCAGTCGCAGATGATTCAACAACTGACTTTATAAACATCCTGTTCATATTTTCAATAAAATCAACGATATTGTGTCGTAGATTTGAACTTCGCCTTTTATGTCAACTATAGGATATAGTAGCTAATTCAATTAAATTGTAATCTGATTCCTAGCATGACAAATAAAGACCTATTATTATTATTATATGTAGAGTTAGATCATCAAATATAAGAAAAATATAGTAGGAATAATAATGTATGGATGTAATGTAAAACTCTATCAAATTGTTCAAATTCCAATTTTCATCCCCTTAACCGTTGTTTCAGACAATCTAATCACAGCCCTTCGGAATAACTGAGAACCATGCAGCCGTAATCAAAACTTCGAATACGCGAGCAACCGGCACAATGAACAATGACAAGAAAGATCAACAGTTTCTATAAAACCCAATTTAAGCAATTTGTACAATCTTATTTTCCACTTTGTTGGAATGGTTGAAGAGGAGAGTATTTCGACATTGTCGATTATTCGTTTCATTTATTTGATACCCTCTGGCAAACTTCTCGGACTTTGTTCGAATCCTCACAATACTCTTCTTGGATCATTTCTTTACTTCCGACATTGCTCGAAGAGAAATAAGATATTTAGCCAACCTCATAGGAATTCGAGTTCGAGTTCGAGACGACTTCTGGTAATTTTTGTGGTTGAGTAGATTGAGCAATGAGTAATGATTAATAGAGTGTGTCCCACTTGAGTAGCCACCCCCGCATATTCTATTGAGAATTCAATAATTTGAAAAACTTTTTTTTTCATATTATGGAACTCAGGAATACCTACGTTTAGGTTGATGGAATGTCCATTTTCCACAGCTATGTCCAATTGAAAAGTGAAAAAGTGAGGAAAACATATTAGGGATTTTTTCAATACAAAAATCAACATCAAATTGTGTTTCAGAATATCATTAAACTCCCAGATCTCAATGCTTGAATCAATTGATTATACATTGTCGTCATTTGTAGCTGGAAATATGATTAACTATTTTTTATCAGTAATATTTGCTCATTTTTCAAAATTCCTTCACTTTTTTCAAAATTCACAAAAATATTCAATTAATACTGCAAAAAATAACCAAATACTACTTTTCCATGGTGAACTGTGACCACTTGAATAGTGAAAAATTGGAAGAAATATATTAAGGATATTTCATTAAAAAATTAACCCCAACTCTCAGGTAGCACATCATATCGGATGAATCTTGGTTCCACATTGGACCAATATAGATATGTTGTGTAAATGAAAAAATAATATTGGTACAATATAATTGAATTTTCAAAAAACATTATTATATTAATAATATTGGTGGAATATTGGTTGAACCTGTTTTGAAAGAACATGTACATAATATACACAATACAAAATAAAAACAACAAAAATACAAATGGAACATAGAATAAAACTAAGGATGATCTGAAAGCAGCGATTTAGAGCTTTCCCGCTCATAGGAGAGAACATAGGCATCTCTGCTCACCAGGGATCTAGATGAAATTGGGGTCACATGTGAATCATTAGGCTCCCACACACAAAGGGATATTTTGCGCGACATGGTATGTGACAGATAGTGTCTGTCTAATTTTGCATATGGGGTACGTACGTTCGTGCTGAACGACGGACCCCGTCGGTCAAATACGTCGTCAGTGAAGGAACAGGTAGCTACAAGTCAAATTTTGTTGCAACTAACGAAAGGAAACAGTCGTTGAGCTCGTCGGCTCAATCTTGGTTTGAATTTCGTGGTGTAATGGAGTGGACAAAAGAAATATTAACAGAGTCTATAGAGTTATATGGGGAACGACCATGTTTGTGGAAAATTAAAGACCCGGATTATATAAATAAGAATTTAAAAATAGAAGCATATGAACATTTGATTCAATATTTGAAAAGCAAAAATTGTAATGATGGTACTATTAAGGATGTTAAAACAAAAATACAGAATATCTGAAATGCTTTTTAATTTAAGTAATTCTTCAAATCGTCTTGTTCGGTTTGCCTCAATTCCCGTACTAAAGTCATATTTTCCTCGATCTGAAAGCCATTTCTTGACCCACTTTGTTCTTGTCTTTTTTCTATTATACTTTCGACTGATTTTTAAAATACATAAACCAATTAGAGCAATTTTTTGTCCATTTTGTTTTAACACGTATTACACCGACTAAAGAGGTATTTTGGACCAGCTTAAAATACGAAGTCGCACTACCCAGTATGTCGAAATTTCAAATACCTTCCAACTAATTTGAGGGCAGCGTATGTGCAGGAACCGATCCTTTGATAACTGGCGGACTAAGTATGGTCGTGTGTAGACACGACACGTCAGATCGCTCACAGACCAAGTCGGGGACGTGGTGTGACAGATCTGGTCGGTAGACACCGTCGGCCGACTACATCGCTGCGTCTATGGGCAGCTATAATATTCATGCCACGTGCTCGCATAAGGATGTCTATAGTAGGCTGTGTAGTGTCCGCTATAGGTAGTCCCACTATGATTAGATACTGCATATAGACTATATCGACAAGGAGTTACGTTTTCTGATGCATAATTACTCATATCCAATCTAAAGGAAAATCAATGGTAACATCCAATTTTCCTAGGAAACTTTGAGTTGAAGAAAACCGTTTCAAATGAATTTTCGGGAATTTATGAATTGATATGGTTTTCGTGCACTTTTTTCTCCCTTTGTACTTCGCACATGTCGGCTTCCCGTCACATGTAATATTGGGTCAATATTGGTTGAATAATTTCTATCAATATCGATATAACAGTATTGTTTATAGGGTGTCCAGTAAACCTTGTACAATATTGAAACTGGTGATAGACCAGGTCATGACTATTCAGAATATTGGAATTTCACCTTAGTAAAAATCTCACCGTTTTCGAGATAATGAGCATTTTTTAATTTCTGGAAAATCACTACCTCACCTTGGATTTTTGAGTACCATGTCTACAAATTGGGACCATTTCAATTATCTTTGCTGCTGAAGATTACTGATGAGTGATGCTTTCAGATGTACAAAACACTTTTTCAGGAAACGATACAATTTTTCAAGAAATGAGGGTAAAATGCCAGATTTAAGTTTCACATTTTTTTTAGCAATCGTATGACATTATTGTTTGATAAAAACATAACCAAGAGGAAGTGGATATTCATTACAAAAGAATGTCCATTTTGTCCAGACTCTACCATGGTATAAAACATACGATAATTATTTTTGGAAGGAGTAGAATTTCGATTATATTAGAGTGTGATGTTATTCTGAGCTAAAATCAACTCCATCAGACTTTGTCAGTAATGTCTTTTATTTTTAGCCTATCAGGATGAAATGATTAAATAATTATGAGTAATGACGAATCAACTGCTTAGAAGCATTCAATGAGATAAAAAGAACTAAATACTAATTTAACGTTTTTTTGAATCAACATACATAAACCACAACAACGTTTATTCAACATTGCCCTGAATAATATTACAAAAATGTTATTTTTCATCCACTCCTACGCAGAGACGACATTTTTTCAAGAAGAACCTTTTCAAATGCGTTATGGGTTATAGCCCCCAAATCAGCAATTCTCTGAGCGGCATTGTGCAATCGGATATCGTTTTGTATAAAGAGCTGCTGCAGCAGTAGCACTACCTCCACATTCACCATAAATGTAGTGCTTATGCGCATATTCTCGGGGAGTATAACGTGTGTACGGCATAACGAAGAAATAAATACCACTGAAAGGAACAAGCGGAATAATTTCAAAAAAATACGACAGAAGTCACAAGTTGTTCAAACAAAATGTGACGGCCACCTACTAATTTTTTTCAATTCTATTTACAGAAGATCCGTTCATGCACAATGCTGTATTATATTTTTTCACCAGAAAACTATTGCTTCTACGTGCTGTATTTTATTTTTTCATTAGGAAACTACTGCTTCTACGGACACAACACAGGAGTAAGAAAAGTTTTTAATTTTCGACAAGGATTCACCTCCTAAAAAATTTTGCACTTATTTGGTTACACCCTGTATATCTGTCGGTCTCTGAAACTTCGTTAGAATCTAAATGTTGAACAATTCGTATTAATCGGTGCCATGTCGGATATTCGACATTTCATTTCGATAATTTTATTAGGCTTAATTACGTGAAAAGTTGATTTTATTGACACACTATTTAATGCTACCAAGGAGTCCATTCTTTATTATTAATAATCATTTCCAAATTTCATCTTGATAAAATCGAAATAAAATTATTTTTGAGCAAAAGTATAAAAGTTGGTGGAAGCCTAGAATAAAACCACGTCTAATTCAATGGAAATCACTTCCTCCAAAAATGATTATAGTTTGTTTTATATACCATGGTAGAGTCTGTACAAAATGAGCATTTTTTTGATATGGATGACCACTTCCAATTGGTTATGTTTCTTTCAAACAATAATGTCAAACTTTAAAAAAAAAAATTATGAAACTCAAATCTGTCATTTCACCCTCATTTCTTGAATTTTTTTTTTACTTTCTAAAAAACTGTTCTTTACGTCTAAAAGCATCACTCATCAGTAATCTTCAGCAGCAAATATATTTGAATTCATCTCAATTTGTATACATAGCACTCAAAAATCCAAGGTTAGGTAGCGATTTTCCAGGAATTCTTAAAATGCCCATTATCTCGAAAACGGCGATATTTTTACTGAGGTGAAATTCCAATATTCTGAACAGTCATGACCTAGTTAATCACCAGTTTCAATATTGTACAAGGTTTACCGGAAACCCTGTATATATTATTTTCCACATCTAGAATGAATATTGCAACCCCAATTTTCCAGTCATATATCGATCCAGAAATTCCCTAAAATTCTCGTCATCCATTTGAAACGTTTTTTTTTGGCAGATGGTTCCATAGAAAAATTAAGCGATGTCGTTGATTTTCCATTAGTGGGTTCAGATATGAACAATTATGCCGCTGACTTTGTAGCCCCTTGTTGCTACAACCTGTATGCTTTGTCTATTCACACTGGGTCTACCTACAACGGACATTACACGAGTATTTGTAGACATCCCTACACAGACTCGGGCACTTATACAACGACTCTCGTGTTTCTCCCATCACCACCATATCAAATTCTCTGCTGTGCAAAGAGGCATATCTCGTTTTCTATGAGTCATGCTCATAGGTTTTCTTTTTACTCTGATATTTATTTAACATTTATTGTTCTTTTTATAACGTTAATATTTATTTCACTTGATAAGTATCTTCTAGGGATTTAAAACTATATTGTATTTCCAATTTTGATAGCACATTGGTTGAATATCATTACAACTTCATTCAACAAATTGTGATAACTCATATTGGGTCAATATTGGTTCAATGATATTAACCAATATCTATAAAACAATATTGTCTTCATATTGTTTTCAACATCTAGAATAAATATTGCAATCCCAATATTCTTCTCATATCGATTCTAGGAATAAAAACTATATTGTGTAGGTATACAAGTGTGATTACACATTGGTTGAAAATTATTTCGCCAATATTCAACAAATCTTATAAATTGATATTGGGTCAATATTGGTTCAATAATATTTACCGATATCGTTAAAAAAATGTTGTCTCCATATTGTTTCCTACATCTAGATTAAGATGAATTTTGAGTTTTGGCCGATTATTCATTGAAACATATTAAAATTAAATCATGATCAAACCTGGATAAAAATCCGCTAAGTGGCTCTACATATAGAAAGCCTTCTAAAACGCACGAAATTATAATCAATACTTTCCATAACTTGTTTTTAAGTCAGCTTACTCTGTGGTTATGGCGATCAAAAGGAAGACTCTGGTGTCACCTCGATTAACTATAAGACATTCAATAATTTACCAAGGTATTTTCACTCCCACCAATATATCTAAATGATATTGTACCAATATCGATACATGTTTTGAGGCCATTATTGCTTCAAGAATATTTCACCATTACTATTATTGAAATGTCTAAATATCGCAAAATTTTCACATTTTACTTTTCGACAATATAACGTTCGAATATTGTGCCAATATTGTCAAAATATTGTACCAGCAATATTATACCGATATTGCCGAATATTTTGAGGCCAATATTACTTCGAGAATTGTTCGCCAGTATTATTCAAGTAATATTGGACCAATATCGCCGAATGTTCACATTTTTTTTCTCGCCAATATTGCATTTTAAATATTTCGCCAATATGTACCAATATTTTACCAATATTGGTGTGCTACTTGGGCCAGAACCCCAATGCTGAATCATCAAAATATACAAGGTGTCATATGTAGCTGGCAATATCAACAACTTTCATTCATCCATAATGCTCTGTTGATTTTAAAATGTCTTTTAATGTCACATAGTGCCCATATATGTTCCATTATTACTGTAGAAAGTAACCATGAATCACTTCTAGCCATGAAACTATGGAAGTGAAAAATTGGGAAAAACATATTATGGATTCTTTTATCACTGAACTAACATCAGATTCTGGATCAGAACACTGTGGAATATATAGGGTGTCATCTGTATATGGGAAAAGTGAAACTCCGAAATTGACCTATTCTGAAAATTATTGCGCTTACTCCTTTTTTGGAGATGCAGATTTATGTCAATTTATAATATTGGTTTCCGCAGATGACTCGAGGATTAAGATCTAAGAGTTCTAGAGTATTCTGAACCCATTTCTGATGTTAGTTCAGTGATATGTTTTCCCCAATTTTCAACTTTACTGCTGGTCATAGTTAGCCATGGAAAAGTGTTGCTTGTTTACATTCTGCAGTATTAATGAAATATTTCTGGGCCCTTATTCACAACAGAAGACATTTTCGAAATCATCCCAAGAATTATGGATGAATGAGAAATGGAATGATATTGCAAGCTACATATAACACCCTGTATATTTTGATGCTGCAGTATTGAGTTCTGGGGTTCTGGGACATTCCAAAACCAGGAGTTGGGGTTGATTTTTCAATAAAAGATCTTTCATATTTTTTTTTCTAATTTTTTACCATTCAAGTGATCCCAGTTTACCATAGAAAATCAGTATTGGGTGCTTTTTCGGAGTATCATTTGAATATTTTTTGTGAATTTTACGAAAAGTAAAGATATTTTGAAAATTGAGAAAATACTACTGATGAAAAAGAGTTAATCATATAACCAGCTACAAATGACACCCTGTATAATTAAGTGATTCAAGCATTGGTATTTGGGGTTTTTAGGGTATTCTGAAACAGAATTTGATATCAATTTTGTAATGCAAAAATCCATAATATGTTTCCACACTTCTAAATGAAAAGTGTATATTAAAAGATAGCTCCTTCCTGCTCATAGAAGAGAACATAGGCATCACTGCTCACGAGGGATTTAGATGAAATCGGAGACACATTTGAATAATTTTACTCATGCCACGTGCTCGAATGCGGATGTTTACAGTAGGCTGTGTAGTGCCCGCTATAGGTAGATCCACTATGATTAAACAAAGCATACAGATTTTAACGACAAGGAGCTACGTTGTCTGCTGCATAAATACTCATGTCCAATATCTCTAGAGGAAAGTCAATAAGGCATTCAGTTTTCCGCGAAATCTATCTGTTAGAGAAAAACGTTTCAAATGGAATACAAAAGCTTTCGGGAACTTTTGAATTGACAAAGATTTCATGCACGTCCTTCTCTTCTTGCACTTCGCACATGTCGGCTCCTCGTCACCATCCAAATTTTCTTCCTTTCTGAATGAATCCAAACATTGTGATAGTCCTAATTGCCCAGTTTTTTGAGGTTTTGGTAAAGAAAGGTCCCAGAACGGATCGAAGGAGATTCAACAGTGATCACAAAAAGTACATTTTAATGTGGATTTTAACAGACCAACGCAGGTATCTACAATTTTGGAATTTTTCATTCTTAAATATCTGGACCATGACTCTTCAGCCTTCTCCTTGTCATCTAATTTCTCATCTATCTCTGTAATAATGAATTTTGGCTTCTCCGTTATTCTATTCACGTCTCCATGTAAACCCTCTAAGAGGCATCTTAAGAACTCCTGAGCATCTTCGTGGGCATAACCGATGGAACGAGTACCCAATCTTTGGATTTGATTTTCCAAGGAGAGAGTAATTGGTCATAGTTAGCCTTGGAAAATGGATGTACGAATGTTTAATCAAACATAAAGGTAGGTATTCCTGAGTACAATATTATTTAAAAAAAAAGTTTTTCAAATTATTGTATTCTCAATGAAATATGAGGGTGTGGCCGCTCAAAGTGGAACACACTGTATATAAAGTAGGTAGATGGCACTGAAAGCAAAAATACTATTTTTATTTGTGAGTTGCATATTTCGTTCATAGAACGTTTTTAATTTTTGAAATTACGTTTGATACTTATATGGTCGGTCAGTTGTTATACCATTGTTTATAGAGATAGAAAATAATTGGCGAACGTTATGGGAACAATGATTTTATTCAGATGGAGACTATAACGAGAAGTAACGAGTGCGTGAGTCTCCGGTCACGTCTGTTCCAGGTTTTGTACGGGTGTGTATGTTGTTGTTCTTTTGTTGTAGTTGAAATTGTTATTTTCGTCAAACGTTTGCACCCTTACGCGCAACCATCAGAAGTCCTCGAGAGACTTGTGCGAGCTAGGAAAGACGTTGCCTCATTTTTTTACGTGTGATGTTATTTATTTATTTATTTTTTGAAGTCATATAGGATGACAACAGGCATAACCCAAAAGTGTCATTCACGGATACAGTTGAGAGTACAGAAAATATTTATATATTACATATTGTTGCTTAGCCTAATTGTATTTTAAGAACAATTGTATTTCATGTCTTCTTGAGAAACACTTGTGACATGATAGCAGGACCGTTTGCATTAATATATAATATATCATTATCTGAAGGAGTTTTTCCGAGCAGGTGGAAACATGCCAATGTCATTCCTATCTTCAAAAACGAGAACAGAAATGAGGTAAAGAACTATAAACCAATTTCATTATTATCAGCTCCTGGAAAATTATTTGAGGCTATCATCACCTCTGAGTTATTTTTCGCGACAAAAAATCTTATCGATGCAAACCAACACGGATTTTTCCAAGGTCGCTCTGTACTCACTAATTTTGCATTCTTTACTCAGAACATATTGAACAAAATGAACGAAAGAAAACAGGTTGATGCCGTGTACACCGACTTTTCAAAAGCCTTTGACAAAGCCCACCACAAGTCACTTATCATAAAGTTAGAAAACATCGGTGTACATGGCAACTTACTGAGATGGATTGAGAGCTATATAACTAATAGGACCCAGACTGTAACTATGAACAATTGGTCTTCTGAATCAGTGTGTGTTTCATCCGGTGTGCCACAAGGGTCCCACCTTGGACCACTCCTGTCAACTCTATTCATTAATGATATTGCTGCATGTTTCAAATATTATGGATTATGTCTGTACGCGGATGACTTGAAAGCGTTCAACACTATTAACGATGTCACCGACTGTCATAAGTTGCAGTCTGATCTTAACAGGTTACAAGTTTATTGTGTTACTAACAATCTACATCTAAATACTAATAAATGTAATTCTATTACGTTTTCTAGACTACACAATAACGAATCTTTCGACTACACTATCAGCAATGAAAAACTAGACAAAGTCGACGTCATAAAAGACTTAGGTGTCCTATTGGGCTCTAAATTAAGTTTTGAGCACCATATTGAATCAATAGTTAGTAAGTGTATGCGTAATTTAGGGTTTATTTCACGTGTAACCAGGTCATTCACAAGGCCCACCTCATTACTTACTTTGTATAATGCATTGGTTCGTAGCCATCTTGAATTTGCTTGTGTAATTTGGAATCCTCATTATCAAAAATACATTGATCGAATCGAGAGGGTTCAGAAGAAGTTTATCAATATGTTGAATTATAGATTCATCAGTGTGGTCAGGATTACGAAGTATGCTTGATACACTTCAATCAGCAGAAACTTTCATCAAGACGACTGGTTTCACATGTTCTTTTTCTCTACAAGATTGTTAATAACCATGTTGATAGTCCTTATTTATTGAGTAGTCTGAATTTCAATACTAGACCCTATGTCACTCGTTCATCAAATTTGTTCTACTCACCAAACACCAATACTAACTATGTAAAAATTCACCAGTAGTTGCGATTCAAACAATATATAACCAACACTTCATCCACATCGACCTTTTTTGGCAATCTTTTGCAATAGTTAAAAATCAGGCTTATCGTGTTCTTGCTGTATAACTGAAAATTCATTGCTTACTTATTTTCAGATCTGTACTTAGAATCAGTTTTTAGTTTTATTTTTGTAGAATTAAGTAAATTCACCTATTTACTGTCACACTTACTTATATACACGTGTAATTCTGTTATTGGAACATCTGTTCTGTTGAATTACCTTATACAAAATAATTAAATGAATAAAATAAATGTCAGTTATGAAGTTATGTATTTTCTCTTTATTTTTAATCTGAATACTTGTAATGTACGAATGAATAAATCAATGACCTTGAAGTTATCATTATTTAAGGTCACCATTCTATGTAGGGGTGAGTTTCTTTCCGAGTTTGTTCGACAGAATGTTTCGGAGAAAAGGCGAGCATTTCTCGAAAAACGAGATGGAACATTGAATGATATTTTCGATAACATTTCATGGGAGTCGATCAAGTCATTTTTAATTTTAAGGTTTTTATCAAAAATTGCAATCAATTATGTGAACTAGATCACTTAAAATCATCATGTACATCTTGTTTCGAATTTCAGTACTTACCTTTGCCGAACTAGTTTCAGCAGTCATGAACTGGCCTTAAGCTAGGGAGTACCTCCGAGTAGCTCGAGGTAGTTCCTGGACTGATCCCACAGACCACGAACGAAAAAGGAAGTGTCTGATAGTGACAGTTTTCGACTTTGACATCTGGGTTATTTTTGAGAGACGTTTTTTGGTTGGATATTTTGACGAGTGACATTTTGACTGACCTATTTTGAAGATTTCCAATTCAAGTGTGATCATCGTTGATGAATCAAGGGAAAATTCCTATCTGGAGATTTTCTCATATTGTTTGCGATATTTGACGCTATACATTTTCGAGAAAATCTTTTTGCTATGCGGATTTTTGGGGTTATATCATTTCTTCATCGGTTGAACCACTGGAACAAGAAACTAGCTATCAGACAGAAAACAGACCATCAAAGCTGTTACTGGAACACTCCTACATAATAGAGATAAGCATTTGCATTCAAGCTCTACTTATAGCCCCATACAAGTGTGATCAGAAGTCAAACTGGTATTGTTCATTCTAGGGTGCTCCGTAGCTACTGCTCTGCTACGTTTTTATTGTTACTGCTCCGCTACGGTTCTACTGTTCACTTGTTTCACTACCGTGATTGTTCTGCTACCGTTTAGTGGCGCTCCACTGGTGTCTTTCTACTGTACCGCTGGAGTTTCACTGTTCCTGTGTGGTTCAGTATTCCATCTCTGTTCGTCCAGTATGATTGGTTTTTCCCGTGGATGGTATTTGTTCCAGCTATACACGTACTTCGATTGATTGTGTGAAGTTATGTATTTTCTCTTTATTTTTAATCTGAATACTTGTAATGTACTAATGAATAAATCAATGACCTTGAAGTTATCATTGTTTGAGGTCACCATAGTAGTGATACAACCTGTGTTCTAGCGCACGCATGCGCATTGACGAAGCTCGCTGGGTTCACCGCGTGACGTTGGGTGTTGCCGGATTTAAAATTAAGGAGTAGAGTTACGGAGGGTGGGACGTTGCCGGTTTTTAAATTTAATTATGGAAGAAAAAAGATATACAGGGTGTACCATCATAGTATTTAAGAGAAAAAAACATGGCTGCTGCCATACAGGGTGTACCAACTTGGCATTTAAGAGAAAAAAACATGGCAGCTGTCAAATTTGGTATACCGGGTGAACCAACACAACATTTAAGAGAAAAAAACATGGCTGCCTGTCAAATAACATGGGACAGAGAAAAAAACATGGCAGCTGTCAAATTTGGTATACAGGATGTCTCAAAATACATCGGAAAAATGAATCATCACATCATTGGAGCATCGCATCATTGGGGCATGCAGGGATTCAGAAGTTTTCGTTTTACGTATACAGGGTGTGTCAAAATACATCATTTAAGAAAAAAAAATACAGGGTGTCTCATAAACGTGCATCGTGATGGGGTTTGTCATTTAAGAAAAAAATATATACCAGGTGTACCAACGTGCCAGTTGAGACAAAAAATATATACAGGATGTCTCTACCAACGTGCCAGTTGAGACAAAAAATATATACAGGGAGTCTCTTAAATGTGCATCGTGACGGGGTCCGTCATTTTTAAAGTGCGATACCAATTCGTTTTCAGGAAATACATCAGAGCCATCTGTCGTTCAATATATACATTAATGATATTTTGGATCTGTACGTATCATCAAAAAATAAACACTTCCGGTTTCAAAAAAGATAGAAGAAAAGTAATAGTAAATTCGGATTACCCACATCGAGGAGAGTCCAAATCTGCAATAAAATGGCTACTTCCGGTCCAAACCGGAAATAGCACTTCCGGTCGTCCGATTCGGATGATTTTGGCATCAATAGATTCGTTTGGATGTCAATAAACATTTTTAAGCATTTTCCGATGTCAAAAGGGCATAGGAGGCTATCTTCGTTATTAGTGAAGTTACAGAAACGTGCGGGTACTCTAAGAAGACAACTTTCATGGGAGATCAAGAAAATAATAGAATTTGCGTACGTCAACTGCCATAATGGCCGTAAACCGCACATATTAATGCGTTATGTACTTATTGCTTAAATCTTAGAAGCTGATTCGTAAGTTTAGTAAAATGGGTGTACCAGCTCGACATTTATGACAACAAAACATGGCAGCTGTCAAATTTGGTATACCGGATGTCTCAAAATACATCGATTATAGAAAAAAACATGGCGGCTGTCAAATTTGGTATACCGGGTGTCTCAAAATACATCGATTAAGAGAGAAAAAAAACATGGCTGATGCCATACAGGGTGTACCATCATAGTATTTAAGAGAAAAAAACATGGCAGCTGCCATACAGGGGGTACCATCATAGTATTTAAGAGAAAAAAACATGGCTGCTACCATACAGGGTGTACCAACTTGGCATTTAAGAGAAAAAAACATGGCAGCTATGAAAATTGGTATATCAGGTGAACCAACGCAACATTTAAGAAAAAAAACATGGCTGATTGTCAAATGACATGAGACAGAGAAAAAAAAAAAACATGGCAGCTGTCAAATTTGGTATACAGGATGTCTCAAAATACAGCGATTAAGAGAAAAAATACATGGCTGCTGCCATACAGGGTGTACCATCATAGTATTTAAGAGAAAAAACATGGTTGCTACCATACAGGGTGTACCAACTTGGCATTTAAGAGAAAAAACCATGGCAGCTATGAAAATTGGTATACCGGGTGAACCAACGCAACATTTAAGAGAAAAAAACATGGCTGTTTGTCAAATGACATGAGACAGAGAAAAAAACATGGCAGCTGTCAAATTTGGTATACAGAATGTCTCAAAATACATCGATTAAGAGAAAAAATAAATGGTGGTTGGTTGTCAACGTATATACAGGGTGTCCTACAACGTTTGAGAGAAAAAACATGATGAATCATTAAGAGAAAAAACATGGCTGCATGAGTGATGGAAGAACGCTTCAATGGACATATGGAGATTCGAAACAACTACTTGCCCATGCAGAGATTGAATTACATCCGACATCTAAATGTGTAATAAGAGGACGTTTGGACCGTTCATTTGGGAAAAAAAAACATAGCGGAGTCTGATTGGTCAAAGCTCATTATAGTAGTGCCATTGGTTAGTTGAAGTAATCACCAATAGAATGGTATCTGAAGAGTACAGACAGAAGGTTGAGGATTCTTTCGTTCCAAAAAACAACTAAAACAACAAACGCTAAAATGTGTAAAAAATTTGACGAATTCAGCGGTTTTCACGTTCCAAAAAATGATTAAAATTACAAGCGTTAAAAATTTACGTTTACATGTATTTCTTATGGAGATTTGACATTTCAGAATCGTTCAAAATTATCGTTTTTGTTTCCCAAAAAACAAGTAAAATTAGAAGCGTTAAAACACTTAAAAAATGCAACGAAAATAGATGTTTTCGCGTCCCAAAAAACAAGTAAAATTAGAAGCGTTAAAACACGTAAAAAATGCAACGAAAACATGTGTTTTCATGTTCGAAAAAACAAATTAGAAGCGTTAAAACACGTAAAAAATGCAACGAAAACATGTGTTTTCATGTTCGAAAAAACATATAAAATTTCGAACGCCGAATTGCATAAAATATGTAACGAAAACATGCGTTTTCGTTTTCCAAAAAACAACTAAAATTACGAACGCCAAAAATACACTTTTACATGTAATTCTTATGGACAATAGGCATTTCAAAATTGCTCAAAATGATTGTTTTCGCGTCCCAAAAAACAGCTAAAATTTGAAACGCTGAAACACGTAAAAAATGCAACGAAAATAGACGTTTTCGCGTCCCAAAAAACGAGTAAAATTATAAGCGTTAAAACAAGTAAAAAATCCCATCAAAAAGTACCAGTTATCACACTTATATAGTAAATTTTACTCAATTGCACTTAGCTTTGGGTATTTTGGTGCTTATGAGGCTTCAACTACTCGCACTCAGTTCTGGGCGCTTTGTATTTATTATTAAAAATTACCATTTAGTTATCAGTTTGTATAGTAAATTTTCATAAAGTGAAGTTAGATAGATAAATCGAAAAGGATGTTAGGTGTGGGATTTGAACCCACGCTCCCTTTCGGGAATCGCAACTTAACGCCACAACGCCTTAGACCGCTCAGCCAACCTAACTTATAAGTATACATAATGAAATGTTGGTATTGTAGGATAGGGTAAAAAATTCAAACATCTTGAATACAAAATTTAGGCATTTTCATTTCGGTAATATATGACAGGCATTTGTAAAGAATATCTACGTTTCGGAGGCTGAAATTGTAGTTAGTGCGGCGATCGCGACGAATGTATGCATACAAGGTGAGATGCCATCATTGTTGCTGAATGTGGGAACCATCCATAACGTATTATCATAATCCTCCAAGTTGACAACACGTGTAGATAGGTCCAATTGTTGGAATTTCGCAGTAAGATAGTCACGTTTTTGAAGTCCTCGCACATAAATGACATCAAAATCATGTAGATTTTTCTTGAGGATGGCATCCAATTGATGATATTCAACAAAACCGGAGGAATACCGCAATCCGTGAACGTTTCGTTCCAAGAATCAATGAAAAGTCGACCATTTTTCTTCAATAGTTGATGTGTTGAGTGATCTTTGCATCAAGGTTTTTTTGTATACAAATTGATGAGAACGTCAATATACACAAAAAAATGCGAACAAAATAGACGTTCCTAACGCTCCAAAAAAATGGTAGATTTAAAAAGCGTTTGAACTCGCAAAAATGTGAACAGAATATACGTTTTACGCGTTTCAAAAAAGATAAAAAATACGAACGTCAATTCACGCAAAAATACGTACAAAAATAGCCGTTTTCGCATTCATTATTACGACGAAAATTAAGGCATACAAAATACACGTTTACATGTATTTCTTATGTAGATTTGACATTTCTAAATTGTTCAAAATGGACGTTATTACACGTTACAAATAAAATAAACGCCAATTCACTCAAATAATATGACCAAAATATTCGTTTATTACATTCAAAATTGGAATTTTAAAAGAGTAATTCACGCAAAAATGAGTATCAACTACATGTTGAGCTTACGTCGTCGACGTAAAAAAGGTAAGAGCTTCGGTCGGTAGCGAATATTTCTATAGAATAATCCATAAAAAAGCATGAGTTTTCGTGATTTCGTGTATGGTGATAGTGGCCACAGAACGGATCTTAGAGGCACAAAACAAAACTCGATTATTACAACCGACGTACTTTCCGTTGAGTTATTATCGCATTTCCTGTGAGCGAAAACCCAGAAATGAACATGTTATTCATAGTTATTTTGTGACCAGTACCGGCATCATTTTAAGTATGTGTAGTTTGTAATTCAATATAATATGGATTATGTTTGAAAGTACAGATGATTTTGAGGTAAGTGGGTTTCAGTTAATCATGTAGCAACGTAGTCTAAAGATGACAATAATTGATCATTCAGTCGAGAAAACATAATTTCAGCAAATATCGTGTTTTATTATTGGAGTTATCACCATTGTGTGGTTTAGGGCGATAGGCGTTTATATTTCATATCTTGAATTTATCCAGGAAATTATTCATTTTACTTCAGTTAGCATCTACAAAAATTTATTTCGTGTTGTCGATTTTCACAATGTTCATTTTGAATAAAGTCCGTTTTGGATACATAAGTCCATTATGATTTTTTTTTGAGATAGTCAGTTTTATTAAATATAGGGGTTTTTACAAATTATTAGAGTCTAATTTCAAAATAAGATAACATTTTCGCCATATGTGTTTAATTATCTGAAATGTGATTGAGTGGAATTTTCATAAAAGTTTTAGCTGTGAGGCATGGTGACGTCATTATTGGTTAATTGATTATTTTATCTACAATAATTTTTTATATAAACATATATTCATAAATGGGAATCACTCTCAAAAGTACAGCTTTCAAATCAGATAATAAACCTTTATCGGGACATGATACAATATTCGTATAAAAAAATGAAATTCGATGATTTGGATCAAACGAAAAGAACACAAAATATCATGAAAATAGTGGTAATAATTATAAAAGAAATTAGATGACGTCATATAAAGTATGGACGACTGTACATAAATTATGTTTGCAGCAGATTTCAAGCTTGACGCGTCAGAAGAAATGGAATTAAACGGGATGAATCAACGAAATTATGAAAATAGTAATAAATATAGAGGTCAGCGCATTGAAATATACGTATGGAAGGGATCAAATTCAACGATTTGGATGAAACGATGAAACGACACAAAAAATCAAGAAAATAATGATGATAATAATAAAAAATGTAGAAGACATCATATTATACAGTATAGAAGGCTGTTAATAAATTATGCTTGCGGCAGATTTCAAGCTCAACGCGTCAGAAGTAACGAAATGAAACGGGATGAATCAAAGAAATTATGAAAATAATAATAATAATAGTAATAAATGTAGAGGTTGAAATAAATATGGAAGGTATCAAATTCGATGATTTGAATGAAACGAAACGACACAAAAAGTTATGAAAATAATGACAATGATGATGAAAATGCGGTCGACGTCATATACCGTAGGCGTCCGACGGGTATCAAGCTTGACGCGTTGGAAGAAACAAAACGATATGAAATGAAAGGAAGCGAAAATGAATTAATGAAATCATTAAAATAATTGTGATTATGAGAAATAGAGAAAGCGCATAAATTACGCGTTCGACAGGTTTAGAGATCAATGCATTGAATGAAACGTCGCGTCGTGAAAATAATAATAATACTACGAAATATAGAGAACAACAACTAATAACCTATGTGTCTGACTTGACGTGTTGAATAAAACGAATCGCAATGAAACGAAAAGGTAACGTGAAAAATAAAATGCCAACGAGGTTCAAAATGAAAAATTGAGGTGAAAAAAAAAAGTCATGGAACGATGGGAAAAGATGCATTCAAGGAACAGTTTCATGGACATTTCGTAATCACAGTGTTTCTCGAGAGACAATAACATATAAAAAACAAATGAGACACCAAAGTTGATATTCATTAGATTTGGTTTCAATTAAATAAGTCTCATGCAGTGTGTTAGCAAGAGAGTTTGTGAGAAATGAATCATAGAGGAGAGAAATTTCAGTAAGCAAGTTTGTTAGAAAGATACCCATCAAAGTCGTTTAATATCCACCAGTTTTCCACTTTGTAAATTTGATAGCTTCGGGGTTTTTTCGAACGTGTTGCAAGAGTATATAATCCTCGTTTCTATATGAAAATGGTGTTTGGTTGCCTATGAGATGATATCTCTAGAGGGACCAAAAAAATCAGCCCTCTATAAAATACATCAATTCCGTTGCCATTCTTTATTCACATTATTTCCAATGACATCTTGGGCATTTTTCTATAAATTCCATTTGAATTCTTGTGGAATTCCTCTGAACGTTTTTGATCTGATTTGAGTATTCCTCAAGGAACCATTGCTTGTCAAATGTTTGGTGGAAAATGAGGCAATGAAAAAACGTTTCATTGGGGGTATAATTCTTCACGGAGACAAGCAGCAGCAAAAGCTTTGTTTTTTCTATGTCTCATGACATTTGACAGGCAGCCATGTTTTTTTCTCTTAAATGTTGCGTTCGTTCACCCGGTATACCGAATTTGACAGCCGCCAGGAGATTCTGTTGGTGTGCGTGCGCACCAACAGAAGCTCATTTCCGACTTTGATATGTACATTTCAACCATAACACAATGTTGAATTGAAAGCGAATTGTCTTTCCGCCCATGAAATCTACCTACGGACAAATCTTACAATTCACTTGGAAATATTTCAAGTCATCTTGATACTTATTGAAGAAGATTCTCTCGTCGGTGATATATTTCTCACAAATTTGTCTACTAACACACATCAAATTTGGTGCCTTCGTCGATGAAATCTTGCTCATGAACCAACTCACTCCACTGAAACATATACCAAAATGCTTGTTGAGTTGAAACAGAATAATCTTCCCAGCCGTGAAATCTCGAGATTACTTTCAAATTTCGACACTTGAAAGAAATATTCACAATTATTCCAATATTTTTTACGTTAGTCTTCTTCACTCAAACATTCGATTTCTGTCTTTGTACGGTTGACAGACTTAAAGCCGTAACATCGGTGATAATGCAACTCTTGAATTTTGTTCCGAAAACTCATTATCGGAGTGGTGTATTTGAAAGAAAAATTTTTAGCACATTTCAACTATCCGTATGATATTGTTGTATGATGTGATCCCGCATTTCCTTCAAAGAGTTATTTCGGTTTGGCACATATTCATAACAAGTCTTTTTTTGGTTGATTTGACGATTCTGGAACTATTCTACTATCAACTTCATGTATATTTCTTCTGAACTACCTAATTTTCTTAGATATTCCGTTGTGCTAATCCTTGAATAACAAATTGTTACATGGTTCTTTTAGCTTGAATTCTCAAATCCTCATTGATATTTTGATATTTTTGATTTTGTTCTTGTAATTCACATGTTCGTTTTTGTAATGGTGGTGGAATAAGTTATCCGAGTTTTCCTACAGCTGTAAAGTGAATAAGTCGACTTGGTGCGCCCTGGCAAATAATAATAATTACAACCATTTTCCACCCGCACAGGCTATGTCTTCGAGTGTTTTTGGAGGAATATCATTAAAACTCCAATTCGCTGTATAACTCCGTTTTTCGATAGAAGGAATTACCTCTTCAGCTATTCAAGCAGTGGACTTTTTGGCAAAAGATAATTTTGAAGAGAAAACCAATTCTGAACTCCTTTTCGATGATCACTATTGTTTAATTTTTTTGTCAATTCGAAGGAAAATATGTATTCACACGGGGCATGCGTAGTAGTGTTTTCAGCCAAGATATTTGTCATCAAAAATCATCTGGAACTATTTATTTGAGTGAGTTTGGTGAGTTTGTAAATGGTGCTTTGGCTATAAGCAATTTCAACAAAAATGATCTGAATATATTTTTCATTTTGGTGAAACTTTACAACTGAATCGATACATAGTTCAGTCGAAAATATTCCTCTCGATATTACCTCAAGTCTTTCGGCTCATTTCCACTGGGAAGCAATAACATACGATTCACTTGAAAATATTTAACATTTAAAGTAATTCCTTTCGTTGGTGATGTATTT
The DNA here is from genome assembly GCA_944452925.2 of Chrysolina oricalcia. Classification (NCBI taxonomy): domain Eukaryota; kingdom Metazoa; phylum Arthropoda; class Insecta; order Coleoptera; family Chrysomelidae; genus Chrysolina; species Chrysolina oricalcia. The sequence goes on along the minus strand of OX101809.2, from coordinate 29,554,194 downwards.
CTCACATACTTTTATAGTACCAAACTGCACGAACCTTTCGTTTGATGAAAACCAATCTGATGAATCTCCTAATCTTGTGTCAAAGTTGATGTCTTTGTCAGTGAAATCTCGCCCACAAGCCAGCTCACTTAATTGGAACATAACACAACACCTGAATTGAATTGAGTTGAATTGAATACCAATCTGATGAATCCTTCCACCCGCACGTTAAATTTGGTGTCTGATTATGTAATGGATCCTTGAGGAATACTCAAATCAGATCAAAAACGTTCAGAGGAATTCCACAAGAACTTAAATGGAATTTATAGAAAAATGCCCAAGATGTCATTGGAAATAATGTGAATAAAGAATGGCAACGGAATTGATGTATTTTATAGAGGGCTGATTTTTTTGGTCCCTCTAGAGATATCATCTCATAGGCAACCAAACACCATTTTCATATAGAAACGAGGATTATATACTCTTGCAACACGTTCGAAAAAACCCCGAAGCTATCAAATTTACAAAGTAGAAAACTGGTGGATATTAAACGACTTTGATGGGTATCTTTCTAACAAACTTGCTTACTGAAATTTCTCTCCTCTATGATTCATTTCTCACAAACTCTCTTGCTAACACACTGCATGAGACTTATTTAATTGAAACCAAATCTAATGAATATCAACTTTGGTGTCTCATTTGTTTTTTATATGTTATTGTCTCTCGAGAAACACTGTGATTACGAAATGTCCATGAAACTGTTCCTTGAATGCATCTTTTCCCATCGTTCCATGACTTTTTTTTTTCACATCAATTTTTCATTTTGAACCTCGTTGGCATTTTATTTTTCACGTTACCTTTTCGTTTCATTGCGATTCGTTTTATTCAACACGTCAAGTCAGACACATAGGTTATTAGTTGTTGTTCTCTATATTTCGTAGTATTATTATTATTTTCACGACGCGACGTTTCATTCAATGCATTGATCTCTAAACCTGTCGAACGCGTAATTTATGCGCTTTCTCTATTTCTCATAATCACAATTATTTTAATGATTTCATTAATTCATTTTCGCTTCCTTTCATTTCATATCGTTTTGTTTCTTCCAACGCGTCAAGCTTGATACCCGTCGGATGCCTACGGTATATGACGTCGACCGCATTTTTATCATCATTGTCATTATTTTCATAACTTTTTGTGTCGTTTCGTTTCATTCAAATCATCGAATTTGATACCTTCCATATTTATTTCAACCTCTACATTTATTACTATTATTATTATTATTATTTTCATAATTTCTTTGATTCATCCCGTTTCATTTCGTTACTTCTGACGCGTTGAGCTTGAAATCTGCCGCAAGCATAATTTATTAACAGCCTTCTATACTGTATAATATGATGTCTTCTACATTTTATATTATTATCATCATTATTTTCTTGATTTTTTGTGTCGTTTCATCGTTTCATCCAAATCGTTGAATTTGATCCCTTCCATACGTATATTTCAATGCGCTGACCTCTATATTTATTACTATTTTCATAATTTCGTTGATTCATCCCGTTTCATTCCATTTCTTCTGACGCGTCAAGCTTGAAATCTGCTGCAAACATAATTTATGTACAGTCGTCCATACTTTATATGACGTCATCTAATTTCTTTTATAATTATTACCACTATTTTCATGATATTTCGTGTTCTTTTCGTTTGATCCAAATCATCGAATTTGATTTTTTTATACGAATATTGTATCATGTCCCGATAAAGGTTTATTATCTGATTTGAAAGCTGTACTTTTGAGAATGATTCCCATTTATGAATATATGTTTATATAAAAAATTATTGTAGATAAAATAATCAATTAACCAATAATGACGTCACCATGCCTCACAGCTAAAACTTTTATGAAAATTCCACTCAATCACATTTCAGATAATTAAACACATATGGCAAAAATGTTATCTTATTTTGAAATTAGACTCTAATAATTTGTAAAAACCCCTATATTTAATAAAACTGACTATCTCAAAAAAAAAATCATAATGGACTTATGTATCCAAAACGGACTTTATTCAAAATGAACATTGTGAAAATCGACAACACGAAATAAATTTTTGTAGATGCTAACTGAAGTAAAATGAATAATTTCCTGGATAAATTCAAGATATGAAATATAAACGCCTATCGCCCTAAACCACACAATGGTGATAACTCCAATAATAAAACACGATATTTGCTGAAATTATGTTTTCTCGACTGAATGATCAATTATTGTCATCTTTAGACTACGTTGCTACATGATTAACTGAAACCCGCTTACCTCAAAATCATCTGTACTTTCAAACATAATCCATATTATATTGAATTACAAACTACACATACTTAAAATGATGCCGGTACTGGTCACAAAATAACTATGAATAACATGTTCATTTCTGGGTTTTCGCTCACAGGAAATGCGATAATAACTCAACGGAAAGTACGTCGGTTGTAATAATCGAGTTTTGTTTTGTGCCTCTAAGATCCGTTCTGTGGCCACTATCACCATACACGAAATCACGAAAACTCATGCTTTTTTATGGATTGTTCTATAGAAATATTCGCTACCGACCGAAGCTCTTACCTTTTTTACGTCGACGACGTAAGCTCAACATGTAGTTGATACTCATTTATGCGTGAATTGCTCTTTCAAAATTCCAATTTTGAATGTAATAAACGAATATTTTGGTCATATTATTTGAGTGAATTGGCGTTTATTTTATTTGTAACGTGTAATAACGTCCATTTTGAACAATTCAGAAATGTCAAATCTACATAAGAAATACATGTAAACGTGTATTTTGTATGCCTTAATTTTCGTCCTAATAATGAATGCGAAAACGGCTATTTTTGTACGTATTTTTGCGTGAATTGACGTTCGTATTTTTTATCTTTTTTGAAACGCGTAAAACGTATATTCTGTTCACATTTTTGCGAGTTCAAACGCTTTTTAAATCTACCATTTTTTTGGAGCGTTAGGAACGTCTATTTTGTTCGCATTTTTTTTGTGTATATTGACGTTCTCATCAATTTGTATACAAAAAAACCTTGATGCAAAGATCACTCAACACATCAACTATTGAAGAAAAATGGTCGACTTTTCATTGATTCTTGGAACGAAACGATCACGGATTGCGGTATTCCTCCGGTTTTGTGGAATATCATCAATTGGATGCCATCCTCAAGAAAAATCTACATGATGTTGATGTCATTCATGTGCGAGGACTTCAAAAACGTGACTATCTTACTGCGAAATTCCAACAATTGGACCTACCTACACGTGTTGTCAACTTGGAGGATTATGATAATACGTTATGGATGGTTCCCACATTCAGCAACAATGGTGGCATCTCACCTTGTATGCATACATTCGTCGCAATCGCCGCACCAACTACAATTTCAGCCTCCGAAACGTAGATATTCTTTACAAATGCCTGTCATATATTACCGAAATGAAAATGCCTAAATTTTGTATTCAAGATGTTTGAATTTTTTACCCTATCCTACAATACCAACATTTCATTATGTATACTTATAAGTTAGGTTGGCTGAGCGGTCTAAGGCGTTGTGGCGTTAAGTTGCGATTCCCGAAAGGGAGCGTGGGTTCAAATCCCACACCTAACATCCTTTTCGATTTATCTATCTAACTTCACTTTATGAAAATTTACTATACAAACTGATAACTAAATGGTAATTTTTAATAATAAATACAAAGCGCCCAGAACTGAGTGCGAGTAGTTGAAGCCTCATAAGCACCAAAATACCCAAAGCTAAGTGCAATTGAGTAAAATTTACTATATAAGTGTGATAACTGGTACTTTTTGATGGGATTTTTTACTTGTTTTAACGCTTATAATTTTACTCGTTTTTTGGGACGCGAAAACGTCTATTTTCGTTGCATTTTTTACGTGTTTCAGCGTTTCAAATTTTAGCTGTTTTTTGGGACGCGAAACCGATCATTTTGTGCAATTTTGAAATGCCTATTGTCCATAAGAATTACATGTAAAAGTGTATTTTTGGCGTTCGTAATTTTAGTTGTTTTTTGGAACACGAAAACGCATGTTTTCGTTACATATTTTATGTAATTCGGCGTTCGAAATTTTATATGTTTTTTCGAACATGAAAACACATGTTTTCGTTGCATTTTTTACGTGTTTTAACGCTTCTAATTTGTTTTTTCGGACATGAAAACACATGTTTTCGTTGCATTTTTTACGTGTTTTAACGCTTCTAATTTTACTTGTTTTTTGGGACGCGAAAACATCTATTTTTGTTGCATTTTTTAAGTGTTTTAACGCTTCTAATTTTACTTGTTTTTTGGGAAGCAAAAACGATAATTTTGAACGATTCTGAAATGTCAAATCTCCATAAGAAATACATGTAAACGTAAATTTTTAACGCTTGTAATTTTAATCATTTTTTGGAACGTGAAAACCGCTGAATTCGTCAAATTTTTTACACATTTTAGCGTTTGTTATTCTAGTTGTTTTTTGGAACGAAAGAATCCTCAACCTTCTGTCTGTACTCTTCAGATACCATTCTATTGGTGATTACTTCAACTAACCAATGGCACTACTATAATGAGCTTTGACCAATCAGACTCCGCTATGTTTTTTTTTTCCCAAATGAACGGTCCAAACGTCCTCTTATTACACATTTAGATGTCGGATGTAATTCAATCTCTGCATGGGCAAGTAGTTGTTTCGAATCTCCATATGTCCATTGAAGCGTTCTTCCATCACTCATGCAGCCATGTTTTTTCTCTTAATGATTCATCATGTTTTTTCTCTCAAACGTTGTAGGACACCCTGTATATACGTTGACAACCAACCACCATTTATTTTTTCTCTTAATCGATGTATTTTGAGACATCCTGTATACCAAATTTGACAGCTGCCATGTGTTTTTCTCTGTCTCATGTCATTTGACAAACAGCCATGTTTTTTTCTCTTAAATGTTGCGTTGGTTCACCCGGTATACCAATTTTCATAGCTGCCATGTTTTTTTTTCTCAAATGCCAAGTTGGTACACCCTGTATGGTAGCAACCATGTTTTTTCTTTCAAATACTATGATGGTACACCCTGTATGGCAGCAGCCATGTATTTTTTCTCTTAATCGCTGTATTCTGAGACATCCTGTATACCAAATTTGACAGCTGCCATGTTTTTTTTTCTCTGTCTCATGTCATTTGACAATCAGCTATATTTTTTTCTCTTAAATGTTGCGTTGGTTCACCTGGTATACCAATTTTCATAGCTGCCATGTTTTTTTCTCTTAAATGCCAAGTTGGTACACCCTGTATGGTAGCAGCCATGTTTTTTTCTCTTAAATACTATGATGGTACCCCCTGTATGGCAGCAGCCATGTTTTTTTCTCTTAAATACTATGATGGTACACCCTGTATGGCATCAGCCATGTTTTTTTTTTCTCTCTTAATCGATGTATTTTGAGACACCCGGTATACCAAATTTGACAGCCGCCATGTTTTTTTCTATAATCAATGTATTTTGAGACATCCGGTATACCAAATTTGACAGCTGCCATGTTTTTTTCTCATAAATGTCGAGCTGGTACACCCATTTTACTAAACTTACGACGGACCCCGTCACGATGCACATTTATGAGACCCTGTATATATTTTTTGTCTCAACTGGCACGTTGGTAGAGACATCCTGTATATATTTTTTGTCTCAACTGGCACGTTGGTACACCTGGTATATATTTTTTTCTTAAATGACAAACCCCATCACGATGCACGTTTATGAGACACCCTGTATTTTTTTTCTTAAATGATGTATTTTGACACACCCTGTATACGTAAAACGAAAACTTCTGAATCCCTGCATGCCCCAATGATGCGATGCTCCAATGATGTGATGATTCATTTTTCCGATGTATTTTGAGACATCCTGTATACCAAATTTGACAGCTGCCATGTTTTTTTCTCTGTCCCATGTTATTTGACAGGCAGCCATGTTTTTTCTCTTAAATGTTGTGTTGGTTCACCCGGTATACAAAATTTGACAGCTGCCATGTTTTTTTCTCTTAAATGCCAAGTTGGTACACCCTGTATGGCAGCAGCCATGTTTTTTTCTCTTAAATACTATGATGGTACACCCTGTATATCTTTTTTCTTCCATAATTAAATTTAAAAACCGGCAACGTCCCACCCTCCGTAACTCTACTCCTTAATTTTAAATCCGGCAACACCCAACGTCACGCGGTGAACCCAGCGAGCTTCGTCAATGCGCATGCGTGCGCTAGAACACAGGTTGTATCACTACTCACCATTCTATGTAGGGGTGAGTTTCTTTCCGAGTTTGTTCGACAGAATATTTCGGAGAAGAGGCGAGCATTTTTCAAAGAACGAGATGGAACATTGAATGATATTTTCGATCACATTTCAGGGGAGTCGATCAAGTCATTTTTAATTTTAAGGTTTTCATCAAAAATTGCAATCAATTATGTGAACTAGATCACTTATAATCAGATTCTAATGAGCTCGGAAACACGGTCTGCACGTTATGAGTGTTAAACTAATTTGTATCAGTTATGTACGAGATTGGTGACCATACTTGGAATCGAACCCACTACCCTACGATTGAGAGGTGTACGCTCAACCATCACGACCACTACGGCCCATAGGTATGTAAAAATAATAATAATGAATGTGTCTTCATTGAAACAAATAATATTGAAAAAGGTATAGTATTGGGGCTGGCGCCATTCGACATGCGTCGCTCTTCCATGTAACCAGCCAACTTATAACGATTAATTTATATTCTAGGTAATATATGTTAATAAAAAATAACAAAAAAAGAGCAATTGTCTCTTGGACATGTTCAGTCCTCTGATTCGTATATGGAAAGAAAACAGATTGGTAGTGTTTTTTATGTTATCAGAAATTTCATTGAAAATTTCAGTTTATATGGAGGAGCTTATTTGGAACTGGGCACAATTATGTTTGGGCACACTGTTCAAGTCTTTGTGTCTTGCGTGTAGGTGATGAATCTCACTCATTTTCTTCAAATTTGTCCATAGATAGTTTGGGATTTGAAATCTACTCAATTTAAAAATGAGACAGGACAAGTTATACCGAAATGTCTCTTCTAGATTCATCCACTGAGATATTGCAATAGCCGGACTGATATGATCGTACTTCCTTATACCAAATGCAAATCTTAGATAAGCGTTATGGACTTTTTGTAAATAGTGTTTTTGTTTACCTGATAGAACAGGCCAATAGATTACATCACAGTATGCTATTTGGGAGAGTATGAGGGCATCACATAGATTGGGTTTTATTTTATCGCTAAGAATACATTTGTGCATGTAGAGTAGTTACAACTCAGCGTACGATCTTTGAAGTAGGCTTGAGACATGTTTGTCGAACTTCATGTTGTTTTCCATATAAAGCCCCAGATGTTTGCAGCACTTCTTGGAAGATAGAGTTTTATCATTGATGGAGATATTGAAGTTTGAATCGAGCAAAATTTCCTCACGGTTCTTACCAAGGAGCATGATTTCCGTTTTGCCTTCATTTGGGTGAACTGCAGCCATGAAAGTGTAAGAGGTGGAGAATGGATAGTACAGTTGCGTATCGTCCGCGTATTGGTGAACAAAGCAATGTTTTACATATGATGAAAAATCAGCAATATGAATAGAAAAAAGGATCGGGCCAAGGATGCTCCCTCGTGGGACAAGGCGGCTGATACTTTGAAGTTGAGATAGATTGTCACCCACAACGAAGAACGAAATTGTATTTCCATCAAGCCCATATTGACTGAGTTTTTTTAGTAATATGTTGTGGTCTGAAGTATTCAGTAGGTCTAATGAAATGAGACAGGTTGCTCAGTTATCATCAGTAAATCTAAATTATCGTCTGTAACTTTGAGAAGGGCTGTGGTTGTGCTATGTTTGGATCTGAACCGTGACTGAGTGGCCGGTAAAATGTGATTTTCTTCGAGATGCCTATTTAGCTGTTCCCTTACCAACTTTTTAATAATCTTCGATATTGCGGGCAAAATGCTAATAGGGCGACACTGGGATATTTCTTGAGCATTGGGTTTTTTTGACAAGGAATCTCGATTTTCCAGTAGGAGGGAAATACACCATTTTTCAGACAGACACTCATCATATATGTTAGATAGGCACTCAGATGGGGAAATAAAATTGTGAGCATTTTTATGTTTATATTGTAATGCCCTTTAGCATGCGTTTTTATCGAGCGTTTAATTCTATTCACATCCTCCATAGATATTTCGGAAAAACCGAAACCTTTCACCAGGCCGAAAAACACCGTCATATTTATCAAGATACATCCGATCATCCTCCAAGTCCGGTATATCAGGTATGGTTTCAATAAGGTAATCACTGAAATCTTGTGGGTTCATTTCAACTGATATATCAGCCGAATCTTTTGTGATATTTGATATACTTAGAGCTTTCCAGAACACCTTGGGCTCTGATTTTGACTTTGACAGTACGAAAGCTTTTTTCCTATTTTTACCGAACTATTTACGAAATTTCTAATTCTTCGATACTCCACATAATCTCCTTGTAATCCGGACTTTTTAGATTTGAAATGAGCTTTGTCCCCATTCTCATCATAGTTCTAAGATTAGAAGTCAACCATGGTACAGGGGGTTTCGTTATTTTTATCGTTTTAATCGGGTCATGAACATCAAATAGATATAAAATATTGTGATTCTAAAAATTAACCATCCCATCTATATCGTGCATTGGAAAAATGTGGTCCCAGTTGATAGAAGAGAGGTCATGTAAAAAATGTCATGATGAAAGTTCGAGAAGTCACGGTATGTTAAAAGTTTGGGTTCAGGCTTACTCTTCTTTATTTAAACATCACATTTTCAACTAGGAGATCATCAGACACCCGTGCATATCAATAACGGCTGATCCAGTGATTAGCTATGGTTTTGATAAGATGATGACATCAAGAAGAGTTTGAAAATGATTGGTTATCCTAGATGGTTTTGAGTTTACCAAGTTCTTCCCTTAATTATCGTAGGTAATACCACAAGTGTATCGGTGATTATCGAAATAGCAATTCCTTCGAATTTGAGAATCAAATTATGTTGCTTGCGCGAGTGTGGTTGCCTAAAGCAACATAATTTGTTTCGAAACCGAGAAGGAATTAACGATAATCGCAGATAACAAGAGTTGTATTTGTTAAGATTATTTCATGAATAAAATCGAAACCATTTTTATTTATTTACTATTCAATTTAACTAGGAACATTATTCCTGCATTTAGTTCTGAAATCATGCAACTAACAAAACATTTACTTGATATTTCAAACATCCCTCTATTTCAGTTACCAATGACAGAGCGCGTCATTCGTAGTTTCGTCATTGCATGTCTAGTCTACTGCTTCTCGCTCGAGTGCAAAATTTGTCGAAATTTGTGAAGTTGATATGAATTGATAGTGAGAGCTTATTTAGTTTCGTTCAAAGTTTGATGTTGTGTCATTATAGCAGCTTGCTAGTGGTAAGTTTGTGTTTTGATATAACCAATCAGGAATCGAACTACAAAATCGAAAACACATCATATACATATCCAGTAGCCAATCAAGAGCCGAACTACAAAATCAAAAACATGATGTTTTCATTTATCAACACAAAAATTTCAACCAATCATAACACGCTATTTTAGCATAAGTGAAATAATCTAGGAAAGATTTGAACAGTTGCGTGTTATGATTATCAGCATCGAGCATGTCAACATTAAAATCGCCGCCAAATAAAACATTTTGGAAGCACATTTTCAAGTTCATCCAGACAGTTGGAAAAATTGGTTCTAGGCGGTATGTAGAGTGTTCCCAAACATAAGTTGATCTCGCCAGTTTTCACTGATATCCTAAGACTTTCCAAATTTACCATTCCATTACCTTCAATAACTTTGTATTTGATTGATTTTTTCTGTGTGGAAAGCTACACTCCCCCCTACTTCTCTCAATTCGGACTTAGTTATAATCATATATGTTTATATAATTAATTATCTGATATTTCTGGGTTGAGCCGGGTTTCCAATAATCCCACAATATCTGAGGATTCAACCTTGACAGTTTCCGAAAACAAATCAAAGCCTGTCATAATTGATCTAACGTTGAACTGTGTAAAATTTAATAGAGTATTTTTCATATTCACTTTCCAAAGAATGAGGGCGAGATCTAGGAGCAGCTCAATTTCTCTCAAATATATGTACATAATGTTAATATAGGAAACTATTATTCAACTAGGTATATCTAGGTTCGACTGCGTATCACATGAAATTCTGTTGGAAAAATTGAACTATTACGGCTTAAATTGAACAATTACCGCTTAACTTGATGGGAACATATCTTACTAATCTCAACAAGTAGTAACGATCAACGGTTCATTGTCACACAAGGGTCACTTTTGGGCCCTCTCTTAGTTGTCGTATATGTAAATAACCTGTGTGGTAATATGATGCTGTTTGAATCAGTCCTCTTTGCGGATGACACCACTTCCATTATGTCGAATAATATCGAATATATCGTGTGTTATAGTCGTGAGTGGGTCCTAGTTCGACTCCGGTTGAGTGCAGTTTCACGTTCACACAATAATGAAATAGTTGCCTCATGTCCATGACTTCGCATTGTTTACATAACAAATCTGAGAGATATCTTGTGTTTTCTATAGTGAATAATTTGAGGAACTTATTTTGTATCACTTCGAGAGGTTTATGTGTATCCGAAGAGCAGATCCCCACAATATCTCAGTTAAATTTACAATCTAATCAGTTTGCTCTTCCAGAGTTTGCTCTGCCAGTATATTGTCCTTTACTCTGAGAATTATCAGCCCTAATATGTCATAATTACCACATTTCAATCTTTTTGAAGCTTGTCTCTGTTTTTGCGCGAACTTCTTCCAAACTTTTCCCAGTAATGACAAGAGCAGTATCATCAGCATAGCAAACCAATCAACCTTCCATAATATGTATTCTAGAAATACTATCCAAATTCATCAGGAATAATATTGGTCCCTGTACTGTTCCTTCTCCTACTCAGAACTCAATTCATTTCCAATTTCAGTTCTCTATATTCTATTTTACAGATAATCTTTGAAGAGGTTGTAACCTTAACTTAAGTACATATTTGGTCAGGCTAGCTTTTTGATTTTCGGAGGCAAGGCGTAAGTCGACGTCACTCGATGATTCTCAAAAGGTCCAATTTGTGGCACAAAGAATAAGTTTCTTATTAATTATGGTGTTTATTGGACGTCATCTACAGTGATTAATGATTTCAAAAACTTATTCCCAGGCCAATCTCTGTAGAAAGACCTTAACTATGCTGAAAGAAAAATTCAACTCCTACTTCAAACAAAAGACACATTAAAATATAAATATTTAATAATTTTAATAGTTGTCTACTATATTAATAATTATAGAATCTTGATATGTAACCAACCAAAAGAATGGGTTCTCCAAGTCGTGATTTGAGAAATTATAACAGTTTTTATCTTACCTAGTCCGAATGCATTCAAACCTTACAGAATTAGGCATTAATTAAGGAATCACGACTTTGGTTTTGTTGTTCCATTTTGGTCTCCATAAATGATTGTTTCCACGGAAATCTCTAGCGTTGGGTCTGCTTCAACATGCTCTCCGGCTTTACAACACCATGGCAGGCTTTACAACACCATGGCATGCTTTACAATACCATTACATGTTTTATCATACATCACAAGCTTTACAGTACCATCACAGGCTTTACAATACCATCGTAGGCTTTACAATACCATCATAGGCTTTACAATACCATCATAGGCTTTACAATACGATCATAGGCATAGCTATGGCAAAAAGAAAAGGAAATTTTAAGGCGTGCTTTTACAAAAAATATTTATATGTTAAAATCTCGTGAAGCGAGTAACCTTTAATAGACCTCTACATAACAAGAATATTCACCTCTCATTTGTGTGGTCCAGCAATATTAGGTAGGTTGCCAAAATTGAATAAACTCAAATTCAACCTCCAGCGAGCTTCAGCGTTACCAGGTCAGAAATGGACTAATGGACTAATGGACTAATGGTGTTTCAAACACTTCCGTCTTCTCCAAAATAGATTTTAACAAAAAAACATTTCCTTTCATTGTTGCCACCACTATCAATTATTATACGCATGTCACTGAACTATATCAAAGAGACTAGCATTCCGCGATTCTCAAAACTATATAAAAACCATAACAAACATAGTTCTCTCTCTCTCTTTTCCATGAAAGTAGAAGTTTGTGTAAACAAAATCAATGTAGTGAGCGTACTCCAACAATTCGAATCGTAATATTCAATTTCAATTTATTCAGAAAAATAAAGTGTACATATAAGTAGCGAAGATAATATATTGTATTTTTCTGTGTTCCTTTTGGATCAAAGAACTGCACCTAAGCATGCTGTATGCTTGTGTTGTGCTAGCCTTCAATCCATAAGGAGCATTGTGACTTGTACAATTATTGATAAGTGAAATGTTTGTGAGACTTGGCAAGTATAAAAATGAAAAAATATCAACTAAATTATTGTAGTGTTGATTAGCGTTGAATTTTTTTGAACGAAGGATTTGATTTGTTTTTTGTAATTATCGAAATTTGTTATTTTCTTTGTTTCAGGTGGTAAGAGATTATACAATTTAGGTCCGAAAAAGAAGATATATCTTTGTGTGTGGCTTTTTTTGAATAATGGCGTATTTATGGTGAGATTTTGTACTGCTCTAGTATTTCTTCTTATGACTTCCACAGGCCGCTTGAAACGATTTGTATTATGGAACATCCATTCTAGGCATTGATAGGCATACAAGCTTCTAACATCAGAAAGCTCTAGTTCTTCATATAACTGTATAGTTGAATGAAGTTTCGTTTTTTTGAATATTATTTTTAAAAGTTTGTTCTGCATAGACTGGAGTTGAATTAAGTAATTTCAAAAGCTCTCCCCATGCTTTGATACAATACCGTAGTATAGATTCAGACAGGGAAAAGTAAATCACTCTAAGTGTTTTATTATTTAAGATATCTCTCAAATTATACATTTTACGAGTTAGCTGCCTGAGTCTACGAGTCAATAGGGAACTATGCTTCTCCCATCTCAAATGTTGATCTATTACGATACCTAAATACTTTATGTTATCTGTTTTTTTTACTTCAGGACAATTACATGCTTCTCGGTTTTGGCAATTATTTTCGTGAACTAAAATAATATTATTTCCTATTGGTTGATCATTTGATGTAAGTGAAAATATATTTGTTTTTTTTTAACATTCAGGCTCAATAAGTTTTGGTCAAGCCATTTCTTGACTTGTTCTATTCCATTATTAGCATCATTAACAATCTCATCCCAGGTTTTTGCTGTAAAAATCAAGGTAGTATCATCAGCATAGGAGATGAGATGACCTTTACAGTTCTTTAAATATCCACAAATATCTACAAGATCAATAACAGCTTTTTCTGTGTTTTTGTTACTCAAAAACCCATATTGTCTATCAGTAATTACATTATTAATTCCCAAGAAACTTATCAATCGCTTTTTAATGCTGTGTTCAAAAACTTTAGCAAAGTTATTAATAACAGAAATTGGTCGATAATTTTCAATGAGTTTCCGTTCTCCAGATTTATACACAGGTGTTATGATACTTTCTTTCCATTGTTGAGGTACTTCACCGCTTTCATAACAGAGGTTTATTATTTGAACCAGAGGATCAACTAGATAGATGTGAAACTGTTTTATGAATCTACTTGAGATATTATCTGGACCTGGTGAACAATTATTTTTGAGTGTTGATATTATACTAATGATTTCGTTTCTTGTTGTGGGTTCAAGCACCATAGTCGATATTACTGATGGGTCATTCGAGAGCTTTTGTCGTCGTTGGAACTGATCTTTATCAATATTATTTTGCAATTTTTGGCCTACTTCAATGAAATATTCATTAAACATGTTAGATATCTGTTCATTGTCTGTAATGACAACGTTGTCACTATTTTTTATTGCTAAGTTTGTTAGAGAATGTTTATTAGATTTTCGGTTTATAGTTTCATTGATTATTTGTCATGTTTTTTTGCTGTCAACTTTCACAGATTCAAATTTATTTTTGTAGTAATCAATTTTTGTTTTTTTCAATAGGTTATTCAGTTTATTTCTATAGTTTTTGTACTCCTGATTTAGTTCTAATGAATGTCTATGCAATAGCCTCTTTTTGAGTATATCCCTATGTCTGATGGATGTTATCAATGCTTTTGTAATCCAAGGTTTAATTTTATATTCTTTCTTTTTAAAACTTGTAGTGTAAGATGACATTTCTATATACGTTTGAAGAATATTTATGAATGTATTGTTACAAGTTTGTACGCTTCTATATCCATAAACTTTGGTCCAATCTTCATTTTTTAAAAAAGCTTCCAACTTAGAGTAATTTACATTCCTAACCAAATCTATACCGTTATTTGATATTCTTTGTTTTTCTCTCACTTGTGTGACGGCAATGTAGATTGGATAGTGATCTGTTATTTGTGAGTGAAAAATAGCTGGGTGGAGATGTATTTTGTCTAAGTTGATTGACTTCTTTACAAATATATGATCAATAATACTGCTCGTATTTTCTGTTACTCTTGTCGGTTTGTTGATATATGAACAGAAACCATGTCCAGATAATGTATTCAGGTATTCACTAATAGAATTATCATGTGTATCTAAAATATTAAGGTTAATATCTCCTATGAAAAATTCCAATGTTTTTTTGTTTAGATTATCAAGATAGTTTTCTAAGTCATGCAATTATGTGTTTATGTTTATTGATGGTGGACGATATGAAGCTGTTATGCCAAAGTCAGTGCCTTTAAATGTCAGGATAATTCTAATTAGTTTTGTTTCATCAAAGCAAATCGTTTCAAACATAATATTCCATATATTCCTTACATAAACAATCAAACCATCGTTCTGGTTAATTTTGGATTCATTATAGTAAATTGAATAGCCTTTCATCTCATAATCACTCACTTCATCAATATTCCAAGTTTTGGAAAGAATAATTACATCAGTATTTTCCATATCTTCCAAATATACACAGAGTTCATCAAAATTTTTTCCAATACTTCGTATATTAAAGTGTACAATTGATATTCCCTCATTTTTTTCACCATTTCCCACATCCCTAAAAGTCTCATTAGGATAATTATATTCTTCAGTTTGAATTTCACCTTCATTGTCAAATAAATCAAAAAGCTCTCTCATTTATTTCGAATGAAATACTAATTAATTTGAATTAAAAAAATAAAATAAAAAAGTATTAAAAATAATAAATATCTAACAACAAGTGTAAGTTAAGTTGGCAGTATACCTAGCGTTTTCCTATAAATATATTCAAATAACAATAACATGAACTAATAATTTCTTGATATCAATTTCACACAAAAACCCTATTAAACTCTTCTCTGTTCCTAATGATGGAAATATGTTCTCCTTGTTTGACGAATATTCTTCCTGCGTCAGTCCATACATCTTTCACTGAGGTATTTGTAATAGCTTCATTTAACAGTTCCACCCTCAGCTTAGTTAAATCTTCACGAACAACTATTCCAGATCCCTTTAAATTTTTTTTCTTTTTGTATATATCCTGTCTTGCTTCGAGATTATCGAGTTTGATGAAGATTCCCCGTGATTTTTGCTTATTCGTTTCTTTGCCAATTCTATAGCATAGCGCTATATCTTTATCTTTGATATTCATTGACAATTTCGAGTTGAAAATTCTTATAATTTCATCTCTTAGTTTTTCCCTAGGTTTTTCTGGGAAATTGAAAATGCGAAGGTTATTTCTTCTAGCTGCCTGATCATACTTCACTTCCATGGTATTTTTATCCTTTTGAAGGTTACTGATAGTTTTGTCCAGTCTTTTCATTTCCATTTCATTTTCCTTTTTGAATTGAAGTAATTCGTTTCTGATATCGTCCACTTTTTGTTCAACTGCTGATAACTTTTTTTCTATCGAACTCGATACGGCGGCAGATATCATTTCAGTTAATGTTTTTATAAATGTGGTATCTTTGAGACATTTACTCACTGCTTCATTTACCGAATGTTTTATTTCTTCACTTATCTCTCTTGTCACAACCATTTCCGATGAAAAACTTTATACTATCTAGAGAACAATACTCGATACGTTATGAAAATTTTCAGAAGAAAAGAAATAGGAAGAACTGTCGTCTTCTTTAACAAATCGAATCGAAATAGGAAGAAGAAGCCCTGTCACCCAAGTGACATTAACCATATTATTGTCAACATGTAAACATTCCTTCTTGATAACCACAAAATTATGGATATAATTAAATCACCAGAGATATCCGTGGGAACCAAGAGGTGTGAAATCAAAACAATTATATTTCATGTGAAATAGGATGGTATGTCTCTAGGAATCTTATTACATGTGGTGATCAAATGACAAGTGTTTGGAAATTTCACCTTGTGACCTATTTATACGAGGAAAACAACTGTATACCATTGTCAACGTTACAAGGTGAGAGTCAAACCACAGATACCATAGTCATTCATTGTGTCAATTAATTTACTATGAGGAACCGTGTCGAAGGCCTTCGCAAGGTCAAGAAATAAGACTGCTTGGCTTTCATTCGATTTGTCCAACTACTGGTTTCAGTGGACTCAACTGCATCCTCAGTACTACAGTTTTTAATAAAACCAAATTGATTTTCTGTGAGAACTTGATGATTTTCTAAAAATGCAACTAATCGATCCTTTGCAGCTTTTTTGAATAATTTTGAAAACTTATTGATGACCTGTAGTTATTCAGTTTGCTTCGGTCTCCTGCTTTGAAAATAGGCGCGATAATTAATAATTTCCATTGTAATGGGATTTCTGCAGTTGAAAAACTGGTATTCAGTATGTGGTTCAATGGTGTTAGTGTAAAAATATGAGTTTGGCACTGATTCCATCAGGTCTTGCAGAGCAGTTATTTCTCAAATTAGATATAAAAAGTATTACATCAGTTTCTCTAAATGGATCCAGAAAAATTGATGAGTGTATTCTTATGTCGTTTAAGAAATGTTTGGGTAATTTGTTTTTTTTTCTAGTTTGTGTGTCATTTTAGTTCTGTAGAAAAAATGAATGAATCGCTTCAACTGTATTGTTTTGAACTAGAAAGCCATTCATCTGAAATGTCTGTGCTGGAGATTTGTGAAGTGATTCTATTTCCTGTTTTATCCTCAACAATATATTTTTTACAGTTACCACTGGCCATGATACATAATAGCATTTTGATGATTTTGTGAATCGTAAACCTGGTTAGATATTATTTTGAAAGTGTTTTGATTCGAGTTTTTCGTACGGAAATCCAAAATATCGATTTAATTGATGTTTCTAACTCTCATCAATGTTATTCGTATTGCATTTAGAAAAGCGAGTGATTGTTGGAGTTTGTTGAACTTTCATTGGTTTAGTATACAACTGACAGGTCGAAAGTGAAAATATTTCACTTTTCCTTCAAATGTAGGAAATAAAATCTCACTTTTCCGCTTCCGTTCACAAAGTTCAACATTTTTACAGATTTCAGAGAAAATTCAGTTATTGCTTGTTAGTTAGTAAAGGGCGTCACCCATTTCGGCCCAGGGAGGCTGGTATCGTGCATAAATACAGCCTATTCCGTCCCCAAACACAAAATGTACCTATTTTAATTGTACCCATTTCGGCCCACGTAGAAATTGATAACGTGAGTAGGTTTTGCACCATTTTTCCTTGTGAAAATACATCTCATGAAAAGTAATTTTTTAGTATGATTTAACCAGAACGAACTACCCTTACGTTTACATTTAAGTGCGAGGAAATTGATAACGTAGGTAGGTTTTGCACCATTTTTCCTTGGCGTGAATTACTTTTCAATTTGTTCCGCGTTGTGGGCCGAAATGGACATTTATCGAAGCTCATTAAAATTCATCTTACCTGGTATTTCCAATTTTCCAATGTAAGATTCTTTGATTTCTACTCAAATCAGGGAATAGTACAAGTTAGTTTCGATTCAAAAGGACCTATATCTAACATAGTATAAACGAGACTTCACGGCAGCCAACCGTAATAAAATTTCAGTTGATGTTATTTCGGAAAATATGAAAAAAATTAATGAAGAAGTGGTTGATGATAATACGAGCTTCTCTTTTTAGGTCTTCAATGAGGATACAACGTTCGCTACCGACATTCATGAAAAACCACGAGCAGCTTTATTGCTCGCACCTAATATTAAATTTTTTACCTGTTCCAGAGTTCATCACTGGAGATTTGGCAACCGCCATCGTGGAAATGCCAACTGAAGCGGGCAAGAGGCAGATAGTTATCGCCTCAGCCTACTTCCCAGGGGACTTGACAACACACCCTCCACCAGAGGAAGTCCAAAGCCTCATCAGATGGTGCAAAAAAGGAAACAGGCACTTCATTCTGTGCTGTGATGCAAACGCCCACCACCTAACATGGGGAAGCACGGATACTAACGCACGAGGTGAGTACCTTTTAGAATATTTGTCAGCCACTAACATCGACATTATCAATAGAGGTGACAAACCCACCTTTATAAATGCAATCAGAAAAGAGGTTCTTGATCTAACCCTTGCCGATTCATTTATAACAAATTATATTAACAACTGGCATGTCTCTGACAACTCTTCAATGTCGGACCATCAGCACATTAGGTTCGACTTGCAGACGTCGGAGATATGCTTCGAGGGATATAGGGTGCCAAAGTTGACGAACTGGGATGCTTGGAGTGGAAACGGAGGAATACCAAATATCCATCGATTCAATAGAGGAACTTGATGCAGCCTTTATACAACTTCAAAATGCTATAACCAAAGCATATGAACTCAGCTATCCTAAAAAACAAAAGGCAACCACTCGAGACGTGCCTTGGTGGAATAAGGAACTAGCAAAACTTCGGGCGAAAGTCAGAAGACTTTTCAATATAGCTAACAGTCTGGGTCACTGGGAAAACTACAAAACAACTCTTTTTGAGTACAACAAAGAACTCAGAAAATCGAATAGGAGAACATGGAGACAGTTGTGCGGGGGGATTACTGAACTAGCCCCAGCACAGCGTCTCCAGAAAGTTCTCTCAAAAGAACATTCAAACGGAATCTGTCTGATCAAAAAGCCGAACGGAGGATACACTGATAACCCTAAGGAGAGTCTGAGTGTTCTCTTGCAGACACACTTTCCTGGTTATAAAGCGATTGTGAAAAATGAACAGCGAAGTGCTCAACTGGAAGGGGTCGTTCAGAACCCCAACAGAGCTAGTAAAAGCCTAGCTGGGAAAATTTTCACAAGCCAAAGAATCAAATGAGCTATCAGAAGTTTCAAACCATTTAAGTCGCCAGGAAAGGACGGGATATTCCCCGCCTTACTGCAACATGGCCTTGAATTATTAGAGCCCATCTTGAAAAGGCTATTCAAAGCCAGCTTCATCTTCGGCTACATACCGAAGACCTGGAAAGAGGCTGTAGTGGCGTTCATACCTAAGACTGGAAGACGCCCAATGGACGGACCAAAGTCTTACCGCCCCATTAGCCTCACCTCTTTTCTCCTGAAAGCAATGGAGAAAATGATAGACTGTTATGTCAGAAGCGAACTCCTCGAGTTTAGACCGCTTCACAAAAAATAGTTTGCTCACCAAGCAGGAAAATCCACAATAAATGCTCCACAATGCCTAATTGAAGGTATTGAACAGACAAATGTGGCGAAAGAAATGGCACTTTACGCCTTCATTGACATAGAGGGTGCTTTCGACAACACCTCACATGCCTCCATAACCAGATCATTAGAGAAAAGGAAAATCAATGCCTCACTGATCAGATGGACACAATCAATGCTGAGAAGCAGAATTATTGTGGCGACACTAGGGGGAGAGAGAGTCAAGATGACAGCAGAAAGAGGTTGCCTACAGAGGGGAGTTCTATCGCCTTTGCTGTGGTCACTGGTTGTCGACGACCTGCTAGTAAAGCTACACGAATCTGGTTCCATGACTCAAGGTTATGCCGATGACTTAGTCGTCACCATTAGGGGCAAACATGACGGAGTAATCTCCGACCACATGCAATTAGCCCTTAACACAATCAGTAGCTGGTGCGCAAAGGAAGGAATCAATGTCAATCCTAGCAAAACAGTGCTGGTTCCATTCACCAAGAGGCGAAAGTACGAACTTAAAGCCTTAACTTTGAATGGAACCCAGCTAACATTTTCCAAAGAGGTGAGATATTTGGAAGTTATAATAGACCAAAAACTGACTTGGAACAGCCAAATCAACCACATTCTTTCCAGGGCTATAGCGGCAAGCTGGACATGCCGCAGAGTCTTTGGTAAGACATGGAGTCTGAAACCAAAAATGATTTATTGGTCATACCAAACGATCATCAAACCCATGGTCACCTACGCCTCACTGGTATGGTGGCCAAAAATTCAATAAATTTCAGCACAAGTCAAGCTGCAAAAAGTGCAGCGGCTAGCTTGTCTGGGAATAACAGGGGCAATATTTACGTGTCACACTGCAACCTTAAAGGTAATGCTAAACCTTCCGCCATTGCACCTATGTGTAATGAAAGAAGCAACAAACAGCGCCTTCAGACTGAGCCAGACAAAAAACTTGAAAGCGGGAAATCTGATTGGACACTTGAATATATTGGAACACATTCCCCTAGAAGCCATGTCTGAACCGACAGATTTCATGCCAGTTAGGTACGACTTCGAAATGCAGTTTGAAGTGGTCATAAACAGCTACCAAATATGCACAGAGAACGGACCTCAACTGGGAAGGGATGCATCAGTGTGGTTCACAGATTGATCTAACATGGATGGAAGGGTTGGAGTGGGCGTTACAGGACCAAATTTTAGGCTCTCAAAACCCCTTGGTAACACCCCAACCATCTTCCAAGCAGAAGTACATGCTATAGAATTATGTGCCCAGGAATGCTTTGAAAGATGCACTCGAAGGGCAGAAATCTATATACTCTCAGATAGCCAAGCAGCACAAAAAGCTCTGAGGTCATACACCTGTGAGTCTAAGCTGACTTGGGGCTGTAAAAAATCCCTGAGACAACTGGCAACAAACAATCAAATCACCCTGATGTGGGTGCTAGGTCACAAAGGAATTAAAGGTAACGAAGAAGTAGATTGCCTTGCCAAAGAACGGGCAAACACACCCAGAACCCTTCTGTGGACTCTCCAAAACCCACTTGAAAGAGGAGTTCCGACGCTGAGAAACCGATGAAATGAAATCTCACTGGAATAAAGTGCCAGGACAAATACAAGCGAAAAGACTAATGTGCCTATCGCCAAAGAAAGCTAAACAGCTTCTCGAGTTAGACAAGAAAGACTTGAAGATGGTAACGGGACACCTCACTTAACACTGCCCTCTGGGGTACCACCTCAAAAAGATGGTTAAATCAGAGAGTGATAGTTGCCGCTACTGCGAGAACTTCGCGGAAACTGCAGAACATTTGCTTTGCGAATGCCCAGCGCTTTTCTGCAAGAGGCTTAAGTTCCTGGAAGGGGCCTTTTTAACGCCCTCCGACATCAGAAACTCAGCTCCCAGGAAACTGATAAACTTCACAAGAAGTCTCGGAATCCCGGGCCTCGAATAGACCAAGGAACACGCACAAAAGAACTTATCGGTCGAAGTGCTTGTGAGGCTGCACAGCCTGTACGACCCCCCTACAATCCACAATCTACAATCTACCGACATTTTTCCTGCACAGTATGAATAAGCGCATGCTCTATAGGATCATGAAAGTACGTTATGAGACATTACGTTCTGACGACGTGTTACGATGTAACGAAGTACTTTATGGCACGTTACGAATTCTACCGAATACGATTATGATACCTTTATCAATTATAACTGTCTTGTTCTATAAAAGTTGGTACTGTAAAAGTTGGACCTTCCTAGTGGCAAACGATTAACATTGAGAAAACGAGATCATGACAGGATAATATAACTATTCACAACAGTGAGTACCAGGGTTCAAATGAATTAAAATCTTGACGTGGACTAAACTTTCAATAGCGAATTTTCGGACGCATCTCTCATTAGGGATATTTTTATTTTAAGTAAGATTTATTGTTAAATTTTGTGTCACTTAGTGTAATTGGGTTTTTGAGTACTTTTGATAATGCTTTTATTTTTATCTCAGAACATATTTTCACTTTCAACTAAAATGTTTTTTATCTATAGAAAAGCACTTGACCACGCGTGATATATGGTGGAGGTGTCCTCCTTCTTCTCTAGGGGTTCCATTCTTCATAATGACCCTGAAATTTTCCAAATTTTGGGACAAACATATTTTTGATAATCGATCATTCTTTTTTTCAAGATCACCCTACAAATTCACATTAGTTAGTATTTGGCATGTGGAGACAACTATTTTTTACATACACCAGTGACAGATATTGAGTGGTTGAACAACCTTTTTTTTTGGCTACTATATTTTTCGTAAATCCCATGAGAATGCATACATGATTATTTCATGATTGAATATATTTGGGTAGTGTTCAAAATATTTTTTGCAAGCGATTAAAACAATCATTTATTTACCCTCTCTAGGTGTAGTACCCTATTATCAGAGATTTTCCATGAAAGAGCCCTGATCTAGTTGAACCCCAACCGTATATTTCACATCGCTAACACTTCTCTCCCGGATTTGAGGTTTTCCAAGAAGAAATATTCGATGGCAGACAAGTGAAAACAGTATGAAAGAAGTTATTTTCAATGGTGCCTTCGCGTATTTAGTCACAAGTCATGAGAGGTTTTCGAAAAGTAGCAGTTAACAAGTGGAACAGAACAATTCTCATATAAATTTTCCCCCAAATACTAAGAAGGCATTTTTCCTTCATTACATTGAAATCACTCAGTTCCGTTTAAATAAAAACATTAATTCAGGTAATGGTTACCCCTATGAGAGGGGTGGATTTATGAAAGCATTGTCCAGAATGAAATATGCTGAGAATATAGGTGTGCTATAATGAGTTTATAGTTACCCCCAGAGGAGGGATGTTATGAAAGCATTATTTTGAATGAAATATTCGCTGATGATATATGCCTCTTCAGGATTATTCTGATTACCCCTCTTTTTGGGAGATGAAAGGGTTCATGGTTTCCCCTATAACAGGGATGTGCTTATTGGTGTAGATGGAATTCAAATGTGAAGGAACTAACCAATTCTCAAGATATAAATAGTCTGTGGAATATCAGATATTGCATGTAGGGAAAATAATCTGGAATAATTTACATTTACTTTATCAGCCCACCTAAATATTACTTTGTATCGTATCTGCCGAACCTTGTGAAGAAACGATATGTTTTGGGTATCAGTGCAGATTTTTGCCTCTATTCTCTCTCAATAACAACTTTAAGAAATATTGCCATGAGAAAACTTACTGCAAGTTAATTTATTTTTATGTAAAACCACACCAGAAAAGGCACAAGGCACGTATAACGGCACAAATGGGATCCACTACAAGGCGCATCTGCAACTGAAAAGATGACGGCATGTAGAAAACTCTTTCTGGTTTGATACAATAACATCAGGAATTCTCCGTCATTGATATGAACTTTCCACTCTCTACGCCACTGTTTTGAAATGACAACTTGATCGGTGTCATGTACATCTTGTTTCGAATGTTAGTACTTACCTTTGCCGTACTAGTTTCAGCGGTGATGAACTGGCCTTAAGCTAGGGAGTACCTCCGAGTAGCTCGAGGTAGTTCCTGGTAGACCACGAACGAACAAGGAATTGTCTTATAGTGACAGTTTCTGACTTTGACGTCTGGGTTATTTTTGAGAGACGTTTTTTGGTTGGATATTTTGATGAGTGACATTTTGACTGACCTATTTTGAAGATTTCCAATTCAAGTGTGATCATCGTTGATGAATCAAGGGAAAATTCATATCTGGAGATTTTCTCATATTGTTGGCGATATTTGACGCTATACATTTTCGAGAAAATCTTTTCGCTATGCGGAATTTTGGGGTTATATCATTTCTTCATCGGTTAAACCACTGGAACAAGAAACTAGCTATCAGACAGAAAACAGACCATCAAAGCTGTTACTAGAACACTCCCACATAATAGAGGTTAGCATTTGCATTCAAGCTCTACTTATGGCCCCATACAAGTGTGATCAGAAGTCAAACTGGTATTGTTCATTCTAGGGAGCTCCGTAGCTACTGCTCTGCTACGTTTTTATTGTTACTGCTCCGCTACTGTGATTGTTCTGCTACCGTTTAGTGGCGCTCCACTGTTGTCTTTCTACTGTACCGCTGGAGTTTCACTGTTCCTGTGTAGTTCAGTATTCCATCTCTGTTCGTCCAGTATGATTGGTTTTTCCCGTGGATGGTATTTGTTCCAGCTATACACGTACTTCGATTGATTGTGTCGTACCCTCTATGCACACGTACTCACCAAGGCACTGGATTCATAAACTACAACTCCTGAACTGGCCTTACTGAGAAAACCTACCTACGATCAGATGAGTTTAGCTTAAGAGTTTGCCCGTAAGGCATAGGTATTCATAATTGCTAGCTATCATCGTGACGTCACACTACTCTCAATGATAGCGTACACTCTAACTCATCTTGGTAGAACCATATTTACATTCATTCCATTTTGTATTGAATGCCGAATTGCGCATATACAGTGTGTGTAATATCAATCGATATATTTTATCAGTAAGAGACATGACTATTTCTTTTATTCTGGTCCAAGTTGTCCAAGCGTAAGGGAAGACAAAACCTTTACATATTTAGATATTTTTTCATACCATTATAGGTATCTATTGTTTGATATTTTAGTAATATTAGTGCAGTGGGCTGTCCCATTCCATCAGGGTGGTTCCGAATTTTCCACTGGCAATAAATCCGTGGCGCTCCGGGAAATTAAACACAATATTTCAATCTTATCGAAATCAATTTTTATTGTCGAATCCACTTCGATTGCACATTCACTGCCCTTCTTTCCTAAATTTCGCCTCTAACAGGCATTGCAACTTCACAGGACAGTTACCCTAGTACCCGAACAGATTATCATTGGTGATAACTAACCAACCAGAGATCAAACCAACCAAGCAGATAATGAGGAAGACTACCAGCAGTCCGAATCAATTCGTTTCAAAGCAAAGCCTGTCCTTTGCAAACCACAACGAGACCACATAACATATGGTACCTACTCTCCACAGAAGGAACAAACAAAGAAGTCAGAAATAATGGGGTTTAGTTTGAAAATTACCGAAAATGGTGATGCCTATCCAAATCACAAAATTACGTGTTTGATATTTTCTTCCAAGACCTCAACCTACAATTCAAGCAACAATATTGTCAACAGCTTTGAACGCTTTGAACTGAAAACTGAACAATCTGGTTTATCTGATTTCACCTGATACTGTACAATTGCAGATGAGTCATTTCGAATGGAACGACTTGTCCAGAAATTTCCAATCTATCCCAGAACTCTCTTGTAAACAATGAACTCTGACTTACTAACTTGGTGTAGTGTCTTTCGTGAACTTGAACTAAAATATATACATTTTTTTGTGGTACCTATAGTTTAGATATCGCATTAGATATAACTGAAAATGAAATATTCTACTAATCAACAAATGTGTTTTTTTCCTATTCTGTTGTTGGCTCAGTTTATTTGTTGTTAGATGTTGATATTTTAATGCTGGAGGCCCGCTTTTCTGAAGGGGGAGATGTGTCACGTATCTCAGAGACCAAGTCAGAATCAATTGCAAAACGCTTTTGGATAAAATAATTTTCTCTTCATCCATTTCTGTTTTGTCCATACCTTTATTGAAAACACATTTCATAAGTATGCAAGCAAGTTATCATTCGTTATAATTTTTTTCGTATTTTGTTGTTAGCTCAATTTGTTGATTTGTTGTTAGATGTTGTTATTTTTGAGCTGGAGGCCCGCTTTTCTGAAGGGGGGAGATGTGTCACATATCTCAGAGACCAAGTCAGAATCAATTGCACAACGCTTTTGGATAAAATGATTTTCTCTTCAACCATTTCTTTTTTGTCCATACCTTTATCGTATACACATTTCATAAGAATGCGAAAAAATCATCATTCAGGTGATGATCACCCAGTACATAAGGAATCCAGATTGTTTCATTCACTTTGAAATTAAACCATTATCGAAAAATAATAATTCCATTATAATACCAATTCGTGTCTAATCGGATACATCATCAGCACTACCTTAAAGTTTCTACTAATTCGTTGGTCAATGGCAATCAGGGATAATGTTTCTCTGTCGATCATCATCACCTTGTTGGAGTAAATGTCAGCACAAACAATCCAATGACTATGGAATATGTTTTAGTATAGAGTTGAAAGATACGCGAGTACCAGGGTTCAAATAAATTCAAATCTTGACGTGGTCAGTATGACCAAACTTTCAATAGCAAATCTTCAGACGCATCTTTCCTTAGGGATATTTTTATCGTAAGTGACATTTACTGTTGTCGTTCAGTATACCACCTTATTTTTTCTTAATTATGTCACTTAGTGTAATCTGGTTTTTGGGTACTTTTGATGATGCTTTCATTTTTATCTTCATAAAATAGTTTTAATTTGAACTCAAATTAATCTTTTCATTTCACAACAAAGGGTGATCACTTTATTTAACCTCTCGTAGCCAAGTAAAACTGGTCACAGGGTGATCAGGTGTATAGAAAAGCACTTGACCACAAAGGGTACGCGTGACAATGGTTTGTTTCAATTTATTAATAACCATGCAAAACTGAATAAGCAATGGAGGTACTGAGTAGCTCTAAGACTCTCTATCATATATTTTTTGAAAGCATGTGAACTCATCATTGTTACGTGTTTTGGAATTGTATTGTAATGTTTCACAGAATTGTAAGTGGAGCCTCATTGTGATAAGGCTGTCGAATGATATGGCATCATGGAATTATTTGTATGTCTCATATTGACCGAATGAGTCTAGGAACTAGCCAGTAGCTCATTGCGGCTACCATTAGCATCGTTCCCCAGCGTTTTGTATGTAAATAGAAAGGGATAAATGAAGTTTTCTGCCATATTCCATATTGGGCCACCTCATCTCATTGAGTCTCTCAGAAACATGATCGCATCTTCGGAGACCGCAGCATTGGCAGAATCATCGTACTTTCCTGTATCTTGTATTCATACACATTATCAAGATAAGACTCATATAAAAGGTCAAAGTACGTAAACTGAGATTGAACAAGAATTTCGCAGAGTTTTACCTAGGTTGAAATTCAACTACAAATCTGTCACTATATAGAGTCCTGAGGGAAGTGTAAGTACTCTTTGGTATATTATCAATGTGGATTTTGAAGCGTAGGTCCTTATCAATTATCAGGCCCTAATTTTTTGTAGCGTCCACGTCGGTTAAAAGAGAATTATTCAATGATATAATGCTTTCCCAAACGTAAAAATCAAAAACGATGTAACCCCAATGTAGCAACAGGGGCTGAAGCAACTGTACGATGAATTAAATTAGCGCAGGTCTGGATCGAGGTGATGAAAAAATTGTTATCAAATTTTACCATGGGATTTCAAGAATTGTGAAAATTCCGGATAGCAAACGAGGACGGGAGGATGAAAAGTCTCCAAAAATCGATGAAAGGCTATGACTAAAGAACTAAAACTCCCCATGTTACGGTATGGAAAAATAATTTTCTGGAATGTTGAAGGTATGACAAATTTTTCATATTCTGTTGATGATCTATGCTCTTATGACTTTGAACAATTATGAATAACTGAAACGTGGTGAGTAAGTCATCGATATAACATTGCCATCATCCCTTCTCACAACCCACAACGTGATATGTGGTTCTGCTACGAAAGGAAAAATGCATGGAAGAGCAAGCGGTGGTTTAGCAATTCTATATAAAAAACACTATATGCTTGAAGTGTTAGACACTCAACCTTGGTGGCTGATATGTACATTTGTGTTTGAGGATTCGAAATTTATTGTATGTTTGGCACTTTTTGTGTACTTCAATTCACATTCCAATTGTCTTCAACCGAACTCACCGAATCATCCCACAACCTATTTTTTATTTTGGGTGACTTCAATTGTAGAATAGAAAATATTGCATAAATTTCAGATTTCTTTGCTGAAAACACCAGTCTTTTCAACACAATGTTGAGTTATGATGAGGTAGTCAATGGTAAAGGAATTTTTAAATACTAATTACTTCTCACTACTAAAAGGCAGTGTTCCTTCTGGTAGACCTGCCCATTTCAATATTATAAATGCGAATGGTAGAAGTGTTATTGACCTTGCATTTTGTAATAATGATAATCTGAGCAGTTTTCATTATTTATGTCTGCTAACTTATGTATCATTTTCGAGCTATTTTCACCTCTTGCTCACTTTTGTAACTGTCAATTCTGAAACTATGACATGTGAAAATATCACGGAAAAGAAGATATTGCAATGGTATGATGCCTTCCACTCCTCTACAAAAATTTGATGTAATTCTCCCCAAATATCGGAATTCTCAATAGTGTAGAGAGTAATTATATAAATCTGTGCACCACCGTTTGGGAGACTGGACAAAATTATAATATGATTAAAATTAAAAAAGTTCTTGTTCTTATCCACGTCAAAAACCGTCATTTGACCTTGAGTGCACTAATCAAAAAAAAGGATTAGTAGCGCCCTGTAGAAATGCAATCAAAACAGTTTCTCAGCGCAGTATTTGACTGAATATATTTTTATGAAAACTGAGTATAGAAGAATTATTCGAATGAAAAAATCACCCTATAAAATACTATACTCGCAACGTTGGGTTATACTCTAGATACATCAAGTTTTTGGAACGCATTTAAATCTTTCAAACGCCTAGATAACTGTTGTCAAATTACAATCGAACAATTGGAAACTTACTACAACACAATGTTAACAGTCAGAAATGCAAACAACCTAACTTTTTTTGTTACTGGTAATAATTTTCTAGACAAACCGTTCAACCTCAATGAACTCTATTTCTGTTTGTATAACTGCAAAAATAACAAGTCGCCTTGGTCAGATGGGATAACTTATGAATTTATCAAACAAATATCACAAAACTGGTTATTGTAGCTTATAAATCTGTACAACAATGTACTAGTAGACGGAGAGCTGGCTACATGGCGAGCAACATGCCTCGGTGTAAGCAATATTTTTCCTGGGAAAGGTTCTATCATTGCCAGCAAAGCGATAGCCCGATTGTCAGAAGGCGCGCTGAAAGCTCAATGCGTGGGCGGGCGATGAAACGTGTAAATTTCCCGACAAAAAAAAACTGTCGAAGTGCAAGGCTGAAAATTTGCACATTTTTTGAAGATCACGAGAAAAAGCAGGGACAAAAATGTCAGAAGCGCAAGTGGAAGCTAAAGGGTTGTCAGAAGTTGCCAAAGTAGCGAAAAATCTCGGAAAATTTACTTATAAGAAAAACTTCTGACAATTTACATTTGTATTGTTTACCTACAGAATAAAGTACTTGCAAATCATCAGAACCCAAAGTGGAAGAGATAATGAGAAATTCGACGGCCAAGTGCAAGAGCGTCTTTTAGCGCGCGACGCAGTGCGCAGCGGACCGATTGCTTTTCTCTTGATTTTCACACCGTACATATGTCAGTGCACTTCTCACAATTAATATGAATATTCATAGAGGATTAAAGATACTATTGTTCAAATGTCAGAAGTAAATTAAGAAGAACTTATCCATTTAATTAACTATTTATCGTAACATTAGTAACATTTTCATTTAATTTTGTATATTTAATAATGCAGCCATTTTAATGTTGAAATATGAGAAAAAAATTAACTGGCAAAGTATTGATTATATTAAATTATATTCATTGTTGTTCGAATGCAAAATCCCGATTTCTTTCAGACTGGTACTATAATTTTTGTGAAAAAGAAACAAAATAACAGGCCAGGACCAGGTGGAAAATATTGTTGAGGTTCCAGCATTGAGGAAAAAAAATTAAACACGAAAACACTCAAATTGGTGAAATGGGGATGCAGTTCAGGTTTTGAAATCGTTTTTTGCGATTTGCCGAAAAACATGACCTCCTAGCGGAAAATGTTCAATGAAAAAGGTGTAGATAATAAATAAATCAAAAACCTTTGTATTCAATACTTTTCGTCTTAACCTCATATTAGCAGTCTGAATGGCAAAAAACCAATTTTTCAGTATTTGATTTTTTTCTCGCGTATAAATGATTTATTTAACATGAAAATTTGTAATAATATGTCTTTCTTGGTGTTGAATGAGCATGATGACTGTAATGATAATAATAATAATTTTTCATCTGAAGATTTGCTTTTCCGACAAAATATTCCTGTACGGCATTCCTCACGTTGGTTGATTATGAAATAATAATCTCCTAGAACCTACAAAAATGATGGGACCGGAATCCAGGATTTTTTTTTCATTTTCGGAAATTGAAAACTTTTCCTGGCTTCCAGTCCCATTATTATTGTACGATAGTATGTTCTAGATTATTATTCCATAATTTACCAACGTGAGGAACGCCGTACATGATTATTTTGTCGGAAAAGCTCATCTTCAGATGAAAAATTATTATTAATATCATTGTTACAGTCATTTGCACCACCAAGAATTGACGGCATAGTGACTAAAGTTATTTTTTCATATAGCAGCATCGTTCTGGGTATGTTTCATGCTGGGTCTTAGACTATATAGAGCGTGAAGAAGTGCCATCGTACTTCACAAAAAACGCAACAAGGACGATCCTGTCAAGTATGGCTCATCTGAAAGTTAATTTAAAATCGATTGCAAAAAGGAAGCGATTCAATAATAACGTAGTAAAATAGCTTTGATTAGGAGAGCGATGAATAATATACCTGTATATACTACAAAACACACGCAGTGGTCCTAAAAAAAACTGTGAGACATGAACATCAGAAGGTCCAACAAAAAAATACTATCGGATATAATTATGTGTTCTTCGAAAAACTCGAAAAGATTTTAGAGTATTTGGTGAGCAAATTCTCGTTTACTCTTTCTTATATGTGTGGATTTGAATATTGATAGGTTACCAAATAATCTACTATCGAAAAAAACTTCAAGATCTCTTTGATTCTTTCCAGTTCGTTTCCCTAGTTGATCAATCCACAAGGGTAATGACGAATGCATATGGTGTCACTAGCTCATCAGCCGTTGACTATGTTGCGACTAATATAATTAACTACCATTTCAAAATAATTGATGCCCCAATTCCAGATCACAATACACAAATGATGGACTGAAATCATCTATCATCTATTAACATGAGTTATACACCGAAATCCATAACAACATATTACAAAAGTGCAAATAACAATTCAATTAGAGAATTCGAAGAACTTTTTTTTGAAAAACCAACTAAACAGTACTGATGATGTGAGTAATAAAAACATTGACATGGTCTTCGAATCATTCTATGAAACTTTTTCATTGTGTTTCGATGTTACACATTCCAAAAAACATAAATCACGCAAACAACGAGAGCAAAACTTTCAGATCCCCCTTCTTCTTGAATTGATTCAAGAATCCACTCATTTGCAGGATCTTATACGCTTACGAAAAATTTCTTGCAATAAAAATATGCACATCACATACAAAGAAAGGAAAAAAACAATTTTCAAAGAATATGAAACATCAGAAAAAAAATATTCTACAGTAATTTGATCAATGAGGCAGAACACAGAAATAAAAAAAATTAAGATTTGATGAACATGAAACTAAATGAAGAAAAATACTCAAATTCTAATTACCCTAATAGACCGTCAGATAGTAACAGATTCAGGTGCCCATTATCGCATTGAAAAGTACATTGGTGTTGAATAAAATGGAGGGAAATTTACGGGTGGCTCCTGGGGAGAACATATGGAAAATTCGATTTTCCAGAACAGAAATAAAAGGAGTATGTTGCACACATTTTCACGCGAGCTGTGTTCACCTAATCATTGATTGATCGAACCTGGCTTCGGAATGCCAAAGGCTGGAATGTTGTAGGTGGCTGAAGGGTTAAAATGAGGGCGTAATCGTGTAAGGAAAATCAAGATTTTAACAAGTTTTCCAACACAAGCCCATCGAAACTATGAAAACCTACATCGTCACTAGAGCGGCTTGGGTGGTGCAAATCGATAAGTAGATTTTGTCGTCGGAAAATTTATTGGAAATTTTCTTTGATTTTTCCAATGAAGTACTTTTCAACCCTATTCGAGGCTTGTATGCGAAAATGGGGCACATAAATCTGTCACTATCTGACGGTCTATAAAATCAAATGGCACTAATATAAGTGACAACGTTTCTATTGCAAATGAATTCAAAATGGATGATTCGCAGCCAGTTAAGAACTATAGGGGCAATAACATTTTGAGCCCATTTTAAAAAATTATTGAAAAAGCGGTATATACGAGACTATCCTAATGATATATCTTGACGAATATAAATTAATTACCCCCTGCCAACTTGGTTTTTGGGTTGGATACTCTACTGAAAGTGCACGAATTCAACTAATTCGAGTAATCTACAACAAGTTAGATATCAAGGAGCTGGTGATTGGCATTTTTATAGATTTCTCTCGTGCTTTCGATACGCTTGATCCTGAATTTTTGTCGACAAAACTTTATTACTCAGGAATACGACCTGTAAGCAATTTTTCATCCTCCACTGAAAATGGGCAATTTATTCTTAATGTTGATAAGAGTTATTCTGAAAATTTCGATGTTGATCTTGGAACTCCACAAAGGAGCTTTCTAGGGCCACTGCTTCTCTACACGAATGACCTTCCTTTCCACAAATCGGAGAAAATACTGTTCAAGTATGCTGATGATACAACCGTCGTTGTGTCGGCAAAATCCTCAAATGAACTTAATATTAAAACAAATGTGGTTTTAGTGGTTTAAGTAAAAAAGAAATCATCTTGTAATCAATTTAGAAAAAAAATATTTGCATGCAATCCACAGTTCCTCAACAAGGAAAGGAATCAATGAATCTCATAATGAACAATGTACAATTACCTATTGAAAATAATACAAAATTCTAAGTCACAAAGGTGGATAGCGACATGAGCTGGAATGATCATATCTGCTCCAGACTAAACAAATGCTTTTTTGATATTTTGACTTAAAAAAAATTATATTGAAAATTCTCTCATATCTTACTGTTATGCAGCCATTCATTTAATAATGTCATATAATAAAATGGGTGAGGTGAATAAAATCTAGCAAATGCTCATACTATATAGTTATCCCTTTCATTTCTCTATGAAATGAACAAGTTTGTTTCAATAAAGTATAAGCATTTACTTGAAATTAATTTTATTCACATACCCCATCGTGAGTCAAGACCCTCAGGCAGACCATGTATTTGTTATTTAGAAAAAAATTCTACGAATTATGTTTAATCTAGATAATGGGACACCTTGTAGAGAAACCTTCGAATCCAAAAAAAATTCTTACTTTAATCAGGATATATATATTCGAAATAATACTATATATATATATATAACATATATATATATATATATATATATATAATAAAACAACCATAATTACTTTAAGAAATCCTAGGTCAGGGTATATGGATTTTGAGGCCAAAAAAAAATTAGAACAGGATGACACCCATTGGAAAAGTAAGAAAATACAACAAAAATGGAAAAAAAAACAATTTACGGGCGATTTGAGGTCGGGAAGTTTAAGGGTGGAAAATGGTTTATCACGTTTTCCGGCAAAACTACAAGTCCTATCGGAAAAAAATCAATAACAAAGTCGTAGGTAATAAAAAAATTCACAACTTTTGTATTCACACTTTTTTTACATAACCTCAAAATCAATGCGAAAAATAAAAAAATATATATTTTTTGGTTTTTTATTTTTATCTCCAACAAAAAAAATTGACGAAATTTTATGAAAATTTGTCTCTTTATGTCTCAAACACACTGTAATTTTTTCAATTCAAAATATTTATTGTTGCCTCCTAATTTGATTCAATATCGGAAAAGCACCTTAATTTTCAATCAAAAATTCTCATGTCATAATATCTGCAAAAAAATCGGTCTGCTAATTGTTCGTTGAAATCTCTACTTTTTGAAGGAATAAAAAAAATTACATTACGATTGTAAATTTTCTCAGAAAATGAAAAAATCGAAAAAACACGAATTCGACAACTTTTTTAAACATTGGTGGATGTGAATAAAACAAAATTTAAGTAAATGCTTATACTTTCTTGAGACAGACTTATTCATTTTATAGTGAAATGAAAGACATAAATGAGCATTTACTACATTTTATTCACCTCACCCATATTATGTGGAATATTGAGCTATTTATTGAAAGTTACACTCCAATTATTCGAAAAGTTTTCAGCGGAAAAGGTGGCATACTCTGTATGTTCCACCATGTTTTTCGTTCAGTCGACCACATAGCATCTTGCAAATTTTTTTGTTGTCTTTCATTGAAAAGTTCATTGGAAGGAGTCAGTTACAAGAGCTTCTTGATCTTATTTCAGCAACCAAGCTGTGGAGGAGATACAATGGCGTCCATATTGAAGATCAACAGCTTGCATTGATTTACTGAGGCACCTGTGCTGGTCGTTTGAAGGTATAGTAGTGGAGATGGCGTAACTCAGGAATAACTCAGAAATGTGTTGACCCCCTGTCATTCTATTTCATCATTAATTTTGTAATTATCGAACAAAAATTAATTTTCTTACCACCAATATTTAACAGTATTTTCGGAGAATACTCGTCACGGCTGGTTCAACAAAAATCATTTCACCAAACTTTTTAATTTTTACGTGAACAATTTCAAATTATTACTTGATCGTCCATAACAATATATATGATTTTCCAAATGTCATTTCTCGTTGTGATGGTATAACTCGATCTCTTCTCAATGCCATCAGGAAGTAATGGATATTAAAGATTACTGATCATCTATTTCATGAGATTTCACATCTTTCCAGTTATATTATTGATGGGTGTACCGTCAGAGCTAGCGTTGTCTGTCTTATTCACTGTTGCGTAACGAGGCTTGATTTTGTTTTTAGCATCCCTCAGAAACTTCACAATATCTCTATACATTAAGAGGAAAAGAAAAGCCATCATTATAAGAAACCCTATAATCACCCATGTCGACGATTTGATGCCACAAATTTTTTTTTCCTCCTCTTTGATATTGAGATTGGTTGCCTGCGGTTCAACTTCAGGATCGTCAGGATCGTCAGCATCGCTAGACTGTTCTGCGTGTTCCATTTCTATCATCTCTCCCAATTCGTAAATATAAACATCGGACATGTTACACTTGAACAAAAATCGACACTGTACGTACACCAAACGTCAATTCATTGAACTTTTTTATGATGAAGAATTGTTATCTTTCTTTCCCGCTTTTACTAAAAGAATCGGTAGGGATATTGTCCGAATCAAAATGTCATATGTCTCATTTGTTTACAAATCAATGAAAATAACAGTGGTATATCAAAACAAAACGAACACATCTAATGTGTTCATACCTAAAAACAATTAATTTTATCAGCATTGAGTTTTGCAGGTAGAGCATTCTAGCAGATAAGAAATCCTTATAATGTAATCAAAATTCATACTTACATGTGTAATACTGATTGTGGATGAATCAATTCGATGCTCAGGTCACTTTGAAAATGGCAACAAAATCAAATATGACACATAGTTTCAAGGAATTCTAATCACCTAGTTTATATAATATTTTTCCTGAAATAGACTAGTTGATTTTTCATTCAGCAACAAGTTGAAAAATGGAGTAGCTATGAAACAAGAGGATTTATTTGGAACCGTAGACTTTACTGAATGGACGAAAACTATATGAATGAACAACTTGGAAACTATAGAGTTCTTGACAGGAGTTGAAAATGAATAAATATATCTGCAAACTATAAAACTGAAAATGTTCAAGGATTGTTTCTGATATGATGATACCTACATGTAAAGATGCCATGAATCGATATAAAGGAAGAAGTATATAGAACCACCGTTAAATCGGATTTGCATTGAATGACTTTTCAAAAATTGGTACTGGGGTGGATCAAACCACTGGTAAAATACACTATTTGAATGAACGTTCAACGTTTACAATGGGAACAAAATACAGACTAACTCAGATTGACTCGCAGGTTGTATTTATGAACATGCACTGTCAGCATATCCATTATTGACTGAAGGTGGCCATCCGCTAGCGTCGTTTAATCAGCAAAGTTCTTATCTTTCGACATTGAGACGTCCAATACGTAGTTCCAGCAGATATTCCACCTTATAACAACTCCCCGTTTTGGAAAAAAAGTCTTGCTGAGCTACAACTTTTAAATTAAATTCGTTCTTCAAAATTCACGTTAACCACTTCCCCAACGGGTTCTTGGGGGTTTGAGCTTGGTCTTCTCCTTGTGATGAATCGGGCTAGGTTTCGTGATGCGATCCTACTGGCCTTTGGATGGTTTTGTGATGGTTGATCGTTGGATGCAGCTATGCCAATTCTTATTGGTTTTCGGTTCCATAATGTTGAAAAAATATCAATAAAGTATTGACAACTGATTTTGTGGATTTGTTATCGATTGAATAAGCCTGTGTGAATTTGATCAATCCGTCTATGATAGTGAGAACATAGTTTTTGAAAGGGATTTTAGTAATCTCAATGTTAATCCTTTCGAATGGTGTTTTGGGTGTTTCATTTATCACTAGAGGGTTGCTGAAATTTTTTCTGCAGATTTTGATTTAATGACAAGTTTCACATTTTTTCACAAAATAATCAACATCTTTGACCAAATTTGGCCGAGTTTATTTTTCTTGTACACGTCTACTAACAGTTTCGTTGATAACTCGGTAACTGATTGGACCTCTTTGCACAATATAGGAGATATAGATTCAATGGTAGATAATTTTTACATTATATTTGAAGGGGTCTTGAAAGAATGTGTTCCTCTAGCACAGAAATCATTAAGATTGTATCCGACCTGGTTTAATTATACCATTATAGCACAAGTGAGGCAAAAACATTACCATAGAACTCAATTCCAAAAAACAAAAGCATATATCAGGAACAAAAATTTAAATACTTATATAATACTCAATGAGAAAAACAAAATATGACATTCAAAAAGCGTATGAAGAAAATGAACAAAATATTGAAAATGACAACAGTGTCGTTTGGGGATTTGTAAAATCTAAGAGGAATATTCTCAACAGCAATGACGTTGATATGGTCTATAAGGATGAAACATTAAAATCAAATGAAGATGTAACTAATGCTTTTGCCAAATTTTTCGAAAGTGTATACGATGAAGAAGTATCATCCTATGATTATGAGAATTTTCAACATCCGGACATTTGTATCAATCCATCAATAGACATAGGTAAAATTGAAGAAAGAGAAATTTTGAATGCCATTAAAAAAAATTAAACCAAAAAAATCGGTAGGTCCAGATAATATTCCAGCATACATTTTCAAAGGATGTTCTGAATTTCTTAAATTATTCTCAACAAAATAACGGAAACGGGTACATACATTCTCTGCATTTCAATATTAAAAAATATTACACTTTATCATTCACTAGAAAAAAGTCCTGCTTTCTACTTGAGTATAAGATGAATAACATAAAATTAGAAAAAAAAACGAAATAAAAGTTTTGGGTATAACTATTGAAAACAAAACTGACCTTCAATAATCACATAAATAATATTGTTAAT
The DNA here is from genome assembly GCA_944452925.2 of Chrysolina oricalcia. Taxonomy (NCBI): domain Eukaryota; kingdom Metazoa; phylum Arthropoda; class Insecta; order Coleoptera; family Chrysomelidae; genus Chrysolina; species Chrysolina oricalcia. The sequence continues at coordinate 29,516,405 of OX101809.2, read as the reverse complement.
CAATCCCTCAAAGCTTTGGGATTCATAATGAGAAATTCAAGTGAATTCAGGAATACAAGAACATATATTTATCTGTATAAAAGCTACGTTCAAACTATACTAGAGTATTGTTCGCTTATTTGGAACCCCATATACAATGAATATAAAAACAACATTGAGAAAATACAAAAACGATTTCTTCGCTATCTTCACTAGAAAACACACGGTGTTTATAGATTTGACATGCCATACGCAGAATTACTTAAAGAATTTAGCTTCAGAAAACTAGAAACTAGAAGGACATTATCAGGTCTAATCTTTATCCATAAGATTATCAATGGGAATGTGGACTGCACTCGAGTTTTATCGAGATTACTGTTTTCAGTCCCACAATACAACAAAAGGAACAAATCTATTCTTTTTGGTCTTTCAACACCCCATTCAAATTTAGGGGAAAATGCTCCTATTTATCGACTCTGTAACTTAGCCAATAAGTATTTCGACAGCACAGATGTATTTTTTGATATAATCTCCATATTCAAAAAGCAAATTGATGAAATATTGCAAATACCTTATGGTGATTTGGTTTATCTTATGTACTAAACATACTGGGAAGTTATTAGAAGCTATAACGTTTTTTTTGTGTGACACTCACTAATGTACTAGTTATAAGGTATTGCATTGTAATCTGTAATTGGGCTAAGTGCCTATTGATTGCAAATAAAATAAAATATTGATACATGATAATAGGTATCTGGTCTTTATCTGGAGTTCTCGTCAAGTTTTGGCAACCAGTTATTTTAATTACCTTTTCCACAAAAATTAAAAAAAAAATTCTTGAATTGGTAATTATAGATTATTTTTGACGTAATAGGTTTTTGAAAGATCTGGTTCATTTACGTCTTTCGTAGAGAAAGTGTTCATTGACTGAATCCGGGTCATACGGCATAGCAATAAGTAGGTTCTTTCAACCCTTAACGGATTTACTTGATAAAACATTTATTTAATTGCATCATTAGAAAAATCGAAATGTTTTTCAAAAATGTTTTCAACTATTTTGCAGTAAAGATCTTCCAATTTATTTGGTCGAAAAAATCTCAGAATATTTTTATGTCGTTCGTCTAGTAGTTGGCTATAATCAGATTTGATTTTTGACTAATCGATCAGGGATTTGGTTTGATACAAGTGTTCAATGTGTCAAATTCTTGTATTTTTCCGAAAGAAAATTGTTCGTTTTCTTGGCTCTCTATTTTAGACAGTCAGATACAAGCCTCGAATAGGGTTGAAAAGTACATCGACGTTGAGTGAAATGAAGGGAAATTTACGAGTGGCTCCAGGAAAGAACACATGTAAAAATTAAAAATAAATCCATTGAATTTTCCGACGACCAAAACTACTTATCCATTCGCGCCACTCAAGCCATTATGTTTTTCGGTCTAGTGACGATGTAGGTTTTCATAGTTTCGATGGGCTTGTGTGGGAAAATCTGTTAAAATCTTGATTTTTCCTTACAAGATTACGCCCTCATTTCAACCCTTCAGCCACCTGCAACACTCAAGCCTCTGATATTCCGAAGCCAGGTTCTATTAATTAATGATTAGGTGAACACGGCCAGCGTTAAAATATGGAAAATCGAATTTTCCATTTGTTCTCCCCAGGAGCCACTCGTGAATTTCCCTCTATTTTACTCAACATCCATGTACTTCTCAACCCTATTCGAGGCTTGTATGTAAAAATAAGGGCACCTGAATCTGTCACTATCTGACGGTCTATTTGATCTTCTGGTGGAGTATCCGGGTTTTCATCTCCATATGAAGCGAATATCAGAATATCGTTTGAAAATTCGCGAATTCTATGAAATGATTGATTTCAATACGTGATAGGGCATGGGCGTTCTTATCGATTTTGTTGGGTTTATAATCTATTTCGTAATTGTATTCCACTAACTTAAGCCACCAGGGTGCCAGCCTACTACCTGGATCTTTAATTGAAACGAGCCAGGTGGGGGTCTACGGTCAGCTCTAGTTTGAATTTTATGTCGAACGAGTATGGTCGGAAGTGATGCACGGACCAGAGTATGGCCAGAAGTTTTCTCTCAATAGTAGAGTACTTGGTGTCGGCATTACAGAGAGTTCTAGAAGCGTACGCTATAGGTAGATCTTTGCCTATAGGTTCTTGTGAAAGGACAGATCCTATAGCAAATGCACTTGCATCTGTCGTCAAGAGGAACGGTTCATCAAAGTTTGGATGAATCATAATTGAGAGCACACTTCAGTTCTATGAATGATTTTTCACATTCTGAGTAGAAATAAAATTTAACACCCTTCTGTAAAAGTTTCGTTAGGGCTTTGGATATTTTTGCAAAGTTCGAAATGAAGCGATGATAATAGCCTGCTGAACCCAAAAAGGATTGAATTCCTTTTGGATTTTTCGTTGGGAATTATTTCTTATACAGCCAATATTATTTTGGCCCTATATCATTAAAATTGAAAAACACGCTACCCAATAAACTTAACACCAATAATAATTATAATTTCTCCATTTCTTTGACAACTTCTAGAAATTAAAAAAAAAACTTCTTGGTGAATTCAAAAGACAAAATTCCTATGTTGGACAAGTCGGGTGTTTATGAATTGAACTGATCTAATCCTGAATGTAATGTTTGTTATATTTGCCAAACAGGTCGCAAAATCAAAACACGACTAGCAGAACACGTTAGATTAATGGATTCTAATTCTGAAAAAGAAGAGATCAATTCGAATTCAGTATTCTCTAATCATATTAGCAATGGAAAACATAATTTCGCTACCAACTGAGATTTGGAATTTTTACATGTCTGTGATAAAGGGAAAAAGCTCAATTTACTTCAGACCCGCGAAATAAATAAGGCGATTAAAAATGCAGACGTTCAATGTTTCAACGAACAAATGAATTTTGACAGCTCAAAAAGTTTCAACTCCTTACTATTTTGATATTTCTCCTTGCCCATTCTTACATTAAACTAGTTCAGCAGTGAAGATTTCACATTACTATTTTTCTGTTATAATATTCCATGTCAAACTCCATGTCAAAATGTCATAATTTATAACCTCTTGGTTTGTTTACTTTTGATAACGTTCGTGGTCACGACTCTTTGAACAAATTTTAATCTTTATCATATTATTGTTGACTTGATCAATCCGCAATCCCTAATGAAGAGAACCCGCCACTGTTGCGGAAGATGTCAATGACATAAACTTGGTTTTTAATATTTTATCCACACTTTCTTATAATACATAGATTTTTCCATCACATATTGGCAGATTTGACATTTATTACTGTTATTCAATGTCACTAATGTAGGATTTCTCTCTCCTGTAGTTTTCAATGTTGTAACAATTAATCCTTCGATGCATGACCCACCTACTGATGTTAGTCCTCCGACTGCATCCTGTAATGTGCTGATGTGTTTTTCGACTACACCCACAATCACAATAGAGATAATATTTGATGGAGTTTTACTGTAAGTTTTTTCACAATCCAGTTTCACCTCACCTCCACTGTAAGTCATGGATCGCCTCCGTTGGAGTGAGAAAAAATCCTGATAGTTGATCTCATCGAATTGTTCAGATTGACTGTGTTGATCATATTCATTGTATTGATCATGGGGGTTTTGGTTATTATCAGTATAATAGTTCAAATATTCTTGGCTATTAGCTGTATAGTAGTCTTCGAGGGGTTCAAAATCTTGGTATTGTGAATCCAAAGAATATTGATTATTCTGATAATTCACACAAAATGTTCTTTTTTGCTTCAAAGTCGGGTTGCGTTGAATTATTGTGGGACGATTGCACTGTTAGGTTTGGGATGTCAGTCTTGACTGGTTGTTTTGGAGTTGTGGTCTTTTTTAATTATTTTGAAATTGGGGTCTCATTATGACAGTGGTGTCGATTGGTCATTTTTGAAATTATTTGGGAGTCTATTTGGCTAAAAAGAATTTGGTCTCGAAAAGTCAGTATTTGGATTTCTGCCAAAATCCTGGAAGTTTCATTGTGTCCTTTGTCTCTGCCTACATTCGTTGAATTAATGGCCTAGACGACCACAAGATGTGCATTTTGGGGTTTGACTAGAGAAGGGTCTTTTTTGCATACTGTTTCTGGATTGGTTTTGTCTGTCATGTTTTCGTTTTCCAAAATACGAGAGTTGAAGTTTCCTCCTTTGAGCATCAAACATATTTCGGGGATATCCAGCACGTATCATTTGCCCTAATTTTGGTTCAATTCCCTTCAACCGGGTGTCCAATGTCATGGTTTCAATTAGTCTTGATTGCACGTACTTTTGCTCTACAGTAAGAGCAGTTTTCTGGATACATACGTGCATTTTTGCATTATGTACCTACTTGCAAGCAGTTGAAGAACACTAGTGCAGATTCGTTCGACATTTGTTTTACTCTCTGGAGGCCTTGGATCAGAGATGTCAGGTCTCGAGTATCGCCAAAGTTTATGGTAAGTAAATTCCTAATTTCGGGGTAAGTATTAGGGTTTCCTGAACTAATTAGCTGTGCAGCTCTTTGGCAAAGTTTGTTTTTTATATGGATTGTCGAAAAATTTCTTTGATCACGTGTTGCCATTTGATTACCACGATCACAAGCATTTAGGAAGGTAGTCAAAAATATTTGGTCACCTTCACATTCGGTAATAATGGAAAACAACTCTGATAGTTTATGAGGTTCGATTTCAGGAACAGGATCCTGAATTTCAGCATTGTTATCACCACCATTTGCAGGGTTCTTCATATTGCTCAATAAATCGTATCATCATTTTGAGTATAAACAGAGTACCTTGTAAGAATAATCGAACAGTACGACTGTTTTGCATATAATTGATCAGTGCAATTATCAGAAATAGTTTTTGAATTATTATTTATAATTATTTGAGTCTGTGTAAAGTATTTGTTATATAACGAGGTGATTCTTTGTCACTTATACACAACTGTTTTATGGGTGATTCGTCTTGTTTTTGAAGATGGTCCACCAAGGGCTTCACTGGGTGTTCCTTCCGTGGTCTTTGAATGATGACTCCCCAGCAGGTTCTTGGTTCCTCGAAGGATTGGTTTCCACCGCTAGCAGTTAGAATCTTCTTGTTCTAGCAGCGTTTATGATCAAACCACCGGTAAAACACTCTATTTGAATATACATTTACGTTTGCAATAAGAATAAAATACAGATTAATTAATATCTACTCTCAGGTCGTATTTATAAACATAGTCCATGCACTATCATCATCTTCATTGTTGACTTGCAGGTGACCATCCGCTAGCATCGTTTAATCGTTTAATCAGTCCTTATCTCTTCACATTGAGACGTCCGATACGCAGTTCCAGCATATATTCCACCATATAACACTGCTTGAAACAGGTACAGTTGACCGGTCAACCAACACATGACAAATTTAGTAGATCCTAGTAGAAATTTGATTTTTTTTAGGGACTACCAATTTGACAATGTTGACATGTTCTATTCTCCTATGAGGTACGCAATTTGAGAAAAAATGCATCTTATCAAACTCATTCTGAATGTCTGCTGTTCTCTGCAGACCTTATAAAATTGTTGAAAGTTTTTTTATAGATAGATGGATAGATAGATAGATAGATAGATGATAGATAGATAGTTCACCTAACCAGGTAGCCAGGGCCAGGTAGCCGAGTGATTAAAGCAACATTGTTTCAATCACTTTTGGCTGCCAGTTAAAGGTTCGAACCCTAGCGACTGCAGAACTTTTTCTGATGGCCCGAGAAAGTGCTAGGAATCGCACGTAAAAAGGTAAGACCTCGTTAATCCTTAGCTCGCACAAGTTTCGACTTCTGACGGTTGCCGTTCGTAAGGGGACGACAGCTGGTTAACGGAAAAACAATTTTTAACAATTTTAACCACGTTACAAACAAGTACATTTATGGCAGGTCAAAAACAGTGATGATGATAAAAATGATAAAGAGATTAAAATATGTAACACATATCAGTAATTAAAATTGTAACATGAGATTATATTGATGGAATATAATAGAAAAAAATGTGTATATAAAAGAAATAAGAATAAATAAAATCATGTGTTAAACATGAGGGACAAAGAGATAATGCAAACGTAAGATATTTGTTGTGTTATCATGTAAATAAATCTAGACTTTAACAAAGTTGGCTTTCTGGAGGTATTCCGATATACTGTTAAAAAAAAATTGTTAAAATTGTTATTTCCGTCAACCGATTGCACCCCTACGCGCAACCCTCGAAAGTCTTCGAGAGACTTGTGTGATCTAGGGAAGACGCAGCCCTTACCTTTTATCGTGTGATGCCATGCACGAGACCGATGACCATGCGAGGCTTTGGACCCTCGACCCTTCGCTCCAAAGGCGAACGTTCTACCAGCACGGCCACCACGGCCCATAGTAGAAACAATTTTCGAGCAGAAATCTTTTGATTGTTGTTTTAAATTTTCTGAATTCTAGGAGATTTACTAATCTATCGAGAGTATTGTATAAATTGAGATTCGAAGAGTTTTGATCACTTACAACTAACCTGTGTCGTTGAGGAATAAATAAGTCTGCGGATCTGGTATTGTAATTTGGTATATCTGAGTGATTAGAAAGTTTGCTACTGTTATCAAGTATTTCCAGAAGAATTGTGAATAAATATAGTGGCAGTATACTTAGTTTGATGAAATGGTGTTGACAATGATCTCTATAGCCAAGACATGCCAAAGTTCTTATTGCATTTTTCTGTAATCTGAAAACCCTTATTGCATTATTGGAGTTATCCCAAAGAAGACTGCCGTAGGATATGACAGAGTGAAACAGAGAAAAGTATATGATTTTGAGTACAGTTATGTTAGTAACAGGTTTGAGTTTGTAACGTTATTTTTTTTTATTACTGACTATTCAGGGTATATCGAAATTTTTAATCATATTTCAGATGCATTTTACTACTATTTGCCTTCTGCATTTATTTCATAATGTTCAAACACTAACAAAACCTATATTGCTATCAAAATGTTGCTTCTTCGAGAGTGTATTCACTGGTTATCCATCCAACTATTTTTCAATTGAACACGGAAATAGGCGTCCCCATTACATAATACTACCAGATATATCCATTTTACATTTAAGTCAGCATGTTTTGGTAACGTCATATTTCAAGTGATTCCAAGGTTATTAATTGTCATTCGTGATTTAGTTGCTCACTTTTGTTAACACTTTTCATTCCACGTCTGGGGTGTGCGCACTAAGCGGAGTACGCCATAGACTTGTGGTTGTTGTTTCTTCTGCATTCAGCTGGAGTAACACGGAATGACTTTTTTTGGTTTCATAACTGAAGATGCGAAATGGGTTATGCCATGCAGTATTACTTAGGCGTGTTTCATTTGAGGAAAGGAGAAGTGTACTTGGCAACAATGCACATGGATTTGACATTTTGATCTAAAGTTTGAAGAAGAAGAAGAAGATTAATAAGTTTTGACTGTCGTCTGTCACCAGTGTGCTGGGCTTCTCCACTTTTAACATGACTGGGGAATGAGTTGTAAGAATTTTATTTCCATTTGAATCGTCCGTAAAGGGATTATATCTTGCAACTGCCAAAAGGTTTCAGTTTTCGTTTAGTCGATTGAATTGCTTTGTATGCATATTTCTGAACTTTACCTCTCGGGGATTATATAAACCAATTATTTCTGGTAAGTCTCGCACATGGTATTGTTCTATCATTTGGCAATTCTTCATGTATTTCAGGATCTGATTTGTTAGGCCTTTTGGGTACTTGACCCTATGTGCCGCTGTTAACCCTTTGACCGGGATATTTTCATCTGACATCTGAAAGAGCCTACCGAAAGCATTTTTCACTGTGGGAGCACCTAGGCCTGTTCTGGACAGAGGCATTTATTAGGTCATCCAAGTTGTTGAACAAAATGTCAAGTTCATGTTGTATTTCAGAGTTTATGTATAGGGCACTATAGTTCTGTCCCTATCACTGTATTTCTTTCCTTTCTGGAGGAAGTTTCATTACTCCGTAGATGTATCCACCAACTATAACCATTGAGTAGGGCATTCAGGTACTGGTAGCGTGACTGTCGAAGAAGCAGCATTGCTCTTAAGATCAGTTTGGTGGTACCAGTCTAGTTGAACCGACGTTGTACTCCAGTAACAGATGATAGCACTAAGTATCCTACTGATATCCTTTTTCTTAGCAAAGTCTTTAACCCAATGCTAATGTGTAAACGCTACAAGGTAAGGTGCACCATACTATTGCGGATTGGTTAAGACATATTTTTTTGTCCTACCCTACAGCGGTAGATATATTTTGTGTATAATATTGGGTACGTTTCACCTTGTCTACTTACTAGTGCTTGCATAATTTCACCTAAGAGGTTGGTTAATGTTTGAAAACATATTTGGTCATTGAACTGCACCTGTGGACCAATTTTAAGGACAATTTTGATAATAATTAGTTATTTATATACCTATTTAGTTTTGTGTAAGAACGTACCCGTACAGTCATTTCACTAACTATAATTTTGATGTTTAATAATTATAATTCTTCAAACAGTAAGCTGTTTATCATTCAGAGTGTGGTAACTTTAATTTTTAATAATATTCGTGTTATATGGGAATCAGTATAAATAATCTATAGGGTGAGCCTGCATCTTCATATAGCTGGTGCCCATATTCGTACATCTCATCACTATTTATTTTGTATGACCCACTCCCGTCTCCACTTGAGTTAGTCGCGAGCCATCATGTCACTCTGACAGCTTCGTTGCCATTATAAAAGCCGAGAACCAAATGAAACTTGTGGCAAGTTGCCTCAATATAAATACGACAGTACTGATGAGAGCTTAAGCTCGAAACACGTGTCTACGGTTGAACAACAATTTGATGGCTATACCCAATAACTTTTCTGCTTATAAAAAAATTTAGATAGAAATAGATAAATATAGATGGATTGATATGGATTTAGCGAAGGGTTATACAGGGTGTCCCACGAAGTTTTGGACAGGGAATATGTCGGAACTCGAAAGTAGTGGAGAATTGTAATTTTGGGGTTCTGAATTGAAGCAATTGTTGCAGATTTTTTTTATACTATGTTACCCAATGAGCCTTTTATTTTCGGTCACGTGACATCTGATTCAAAATCTTTGATGGGACACCCTGTATATTTTACCATTTTTATGTTCCCGATGAAACAATTTTAACGAACTGGTCTAAAATGATTGATTCAAGAAATGCAGGCACTTCAATATCCTTTGTCCCACAACGATATGGATGATTAATTTAATTTGGCCTTATTTCAATCATCACATAAAATATAGGACTGCCCAAATACACAGGGTGACCCTTAACCTAAATAATTAGGCAATTGCTCGTTTCAGACGTCGTACGACAGAGGATATTGAAGTACCTGTATTATTTGAATTGATCGTTTTAGACCACAAGTGTGATAGTTTGTTGAAATTGTTTCATCGGGAGGAACATAAAAATGCCAAAATATACAGGGTGTTCTATTAATAATTTTGAATCTGATATCACGTGACCGAAAACAAAATCCTTATTGGGTAACATTATATCAAAAAAAGCTGCACCAATTGCTTTTATTCAGAACCCCAAAATTACAATTCTCCACTACTTTCGAGTTCCGAGATATTCCCTCTCCTAAACTTCGTGGGCCACCCTGTATATGAAAATATGAACAGAAAAGTTATTGGGTATAACCGTCTAATTGATGTGTGAAGTGTGTACACTTGTTTCGAGTTTTATGTTTCATCAGTATGATAAAATGGAATGAGAAGAATTGCAGCACTTGGATGTGAAAACAGAAACAGAAATTGGCAACACCGGGAAGCCACAAATGTGCAGTTGACTACTCGTTGTTGGCAATTTCTGTTTCTGTCTGTACATCCATCTCATCTTATCTCATCTTTTCACTTGTGTTGTAAAGTGCGCCTTTCAGGCTATTAGTATTGTTATCCATTCTTTTATCATACTGTATATTATATTTTAGCAACACTACATGAAACATTGTTCTACTTAATTCACCTCATAATAAACATATTATTACAAATTGCTGACACCTCATGTGCACTAGGTATTGCATGCATTTAACCATCGATAAATAATTATTGATTGTTTTTTCTTCATATGGCAACGCCTACAACAACACATGATGAGTCATTCATAAAAACTAGTGAACCCCTGAAAACGGGGACATTCTCCATCAAACTTCAACTGTTGCACTAACTGTCTGTAACTTGATCTGCAATATACTGAGTTGTAAAAGGACTTCGACTTTTTATTATTTATTATTGGGGTACTAAAGTATCTAAATTTGGTATTCCCCAACATAAATTGGTGTCAGGTGTTAAAGTGGTCGAAAAGCAGCCCATCGCAGTTCCTGAGTTGTTCCGGTTAACTGGCAAGCCACTAGTCATCTTGTGATCCAATGGTGCAGCATCTGTGAGTCAATGGTATCTGCAAACCACAGTGAAGCCTAGCATTCCATTTGGGGTCGTGCGAGATAATAACGGAAGTCATTGGACAACTAAGGCTAACAATCCAAGCAACCAAAGCATTCCTGATCCTGTTGGTGAAGAGACTTCGAGATCCAGCATCCAACAGCAAGTAAGTTATTCAGCAACTCCACTGCAGTAGGCGAGGATTTGAATGGTGATGTCCACCACTACTAGCAATTTCAAGCAGTCTCTTTTCTCTATTTGATACTCTTGTGTGATTTTCATTTTCATTTCACTCATTGTCACAGTAGCCCATAATTTTTCTTGATTTTATTCGGGTGAATCAATGCCAGTTACAGTAGAAGTCAACCCAGAAGGCCAAAATATTGTTATTATGCCAAAATTAAACATTGACACAGCTTTAAAATTAATTCCTGAATTCAGAGGCGACAGAGCCGAACTTCATCGGTTTTTTTCATGTTGTGACATTGTAAGTGAAGAATTATCTCAACCTGCAGATAAGAGCATGCTTGTTAACATAATCAAATCACGATTGTCAGAGGCAGCATATAACGTTGTCAAACATAAAGTTTACGAAGAGTGGAAGGAATTAAAGGAAGATCTACAAAATCAATTTTTAGAAACAAGAAGCATTGCCCAATTACAGGATGAAATGCTTCGTATCAAACAAAAACATAACGAATCTGTCCGTAATTTTGGCAATCGAGTTGAGCACTTATTAAGTGATCTCAACGATGCCTGCATTCAGGCAGAAGGCATCGATGCAGCTGATACCATTAAAAACCTGAATTCTCGAACTGCTTTCAAATCCTTTGTAGATGGTCTCCATTCAAATGTTAAATTATTAATAAATGCATCTCGTTTCAAAACTATTTCGGAAGCGATCGAAGCGGCCGTGGAAGAAGAGCGGTGTAGCTATAACCAACAAAAATATAATGTGTCTAAAATGAAACCTTTCAAAAAATGTAATTTCTGCAATCGAAATGGCCATCTGGAGTCAGAATGTTTCTTTAAAAACAAACCTTCATCTTCCACACAGCTACTTCCATCGTATCACAAAAGGGAAAGCAAAACCGAAGTAAATGTTACCAAAAAAGGGGCCATCACATACGTGACTGTTTTAAAAAGAAAAGGGTTGATCAATATCAATCCAACAATTCTTCCACGAATTCGGAAAACTTCCAATCACCGACGGCAGAGACGAGCAGTGCACTTCGAGTGAGCGAGCTTTAAACTGCCGTCCTATAAAAAAATACTTGTATTGCTTTTTTCAACCCTACTACAAATCCTAAATCATCTCCGAATACAAATGAACATGAAATTTTTTGCTTAGATCCTTGCAACACTGAAGAAGCTGAAAGTGTCCTCATTCCTTTATCAATAGCTACAAATAATACAGCTAATCTTTTACTTGACACTGGAAGTTCTATCAGTCTTTTGAAAAAATCTTTTACTAAAGGTGACGCCATCTGTCACACCGAATATAAATCTTTTTTAAAAGGCATCTCACCATCTCTCATTGAAACTTATGGCATATGTTATGGTGAAATTCATTTAGGTAAACATATTTTCAAACATCCTGTCCATCCGTTTATCTTGATGATATAATAATCTATGCTGAAACGCTCAAAGAGCATAACGAAAAATTAGTGGAAATATTCGAACGTTTGAGAACGTATAATCTCAAACTACAGCCTGAAAAATGCGAATTCTTACGTCCCGAGTTGAGTTATTTAGGTCACATAATAATTGAAAATGGTATATGTCCTGACCCTGGTAAAATAAAAGCGGTGAAGGAATTTCCGATTCCTAAGAATGTAACGGAAATTAAGTCATTCTTAGGAATGGCCGGATATTATAGACGCCACATCCAAAATTTTGCAAAAATTACTCAACCATTAAATAATCTCTTGAAGAAGGATACTCCTTTTGATTTTGCACCTTCTTGTATAGAAGCCTTTGAAACATTGAAGGAAAAACTATGTAACCCTCCAATTTTACAATTTCCTAACCTTGCCAACCCTTTTATTCTGACAACTGATGCAAGTAACACAGCGTTGGGATCAATCCTATCACAAGGAGAGATCGGTAAGGACGTCCCTGTTGCATATGCTTCCCGTACCCTAAACAAAGCCGAGAAAAACTACAGTACTATAGAGAAGGAATTGCTCGCTATAGTCTGGAGTTGCAAGCATTTCAGGCCGTACTTGTTTGGTCGAAAGTTTCTTATCTGCACGGATCACAAACCACTGTTGTCGATGTTCTCAATAAAGGATCCAGGCAGTCGTCTAATGAAATTTCGATTGAAATTAGAAGAATTTCACTTCGAAATTAGACACAAACCTGGTATGCAAAATATGAATGCAGATGCTTTGAGCAGAATACATCATATCAGTACCATGACCTCCGAATACGAACAGTTCGTGAAGGAGAAGGAAGGTCGGGTCATTACGAACTCTAATATCGTCAACAGTCATACAAATATCGCAGAGTCCGACCCTGCATCATTACATGTCTATTTTATTAGTACAGACCCGACGACATTTCATGAGTCAATCAAGGAAAATATTCTAGCTAAACTCAAATCGGAAAGCCTTTCAGAACTGTGTATACAATATTATCAAGAATATAATACCTTGTTCATAACCACACACAATCATGACAGAATGGTCGGCTATGAAAGTATTTTCAACGCACTACAAAAAGTCAAGGAATTCGCGACACTCAACCATATAACTAACTTATCGATAATAAATTTTACAAGATCTCCACCATACCGAAGTCTGAAAATAGAAAATATCAGAACCATGATGAGATATATTTTCAAAAACGTAGACATCAAAGTAACACTCTTTCATAGTAACACTATAAAAATTACATCCAAGGATGAAGTACAACAAATTCTAAAGGAATTTCATGACAACCCTCTAGGAGGACATCTAGGAGTAAATCGATCTTTTAAAAAAATTCGAAGGAAATATAAGTGGTCAGGAATGTATAAAGACATTCACGATTACATAACAAAGTGTGAATTTTGCCCAAGGAATAAATCTTCCAAATATACAAAACTGCCTATGACGGTTACTACCACAGCAAAAAAACCTTTTGATAAGGTGAGTTTGGATATTGTTGGGCCTCTACTATTAACGAATAATCACAACAAATATATACTTTCAAGATGAGTTAACGAAATTTTGCGAATTAGTCCCTTTAGAAAATCAAGAAGCTAATACAATAGCCGAACATTTTGTAACTCACATTATCTGTCGACACGGAATTCCCGAATCAGTTCTTACTGATCAAGGCCAGAACTTTTTGAGTAATATTTTAAAAACGTATGCAAACTTTTAAAAATACATAAAATTCAGACATGCGCTTTCAGGCCTCAAACAAACGGAGCACTAGAAAGGTCTCATAAAACTCTAACGGAATATTTAAGAACCTATATAGATAAAGATCAAAATTTCTGGGACACATGGCTGCCATACGCCCAGTTCGTTTTTAATTCATCACTTAATAGCGCAACAAATTATACGCCATTTGAGTTACTTTATGAACGCCCCGTAGAAATTCCGTCAACCTTCAAAAAACCTCCTGAACTCTCGTATAACTACGAAGATTATGATAGCGAGTTGAAGTCTCGACTTCAGCATGCTCATCAAGTAGCTCGTGAAAATCTTATCAAGAGTAAAGAAAAATCTAAGGAATATTATGATCAAAATGTGAACGCTGTTACATTTCAAATTGGAAATTTTGTCTTGCTAAAAAATTAATCGAGTATTAAGGGGAAGAGTAAAAAATTACTACCAGTTTGGAATGGACCATATGAAGTAGTTGAAATAAACTCTAATGTAAATACTACAATTTTAATAAACAAGAAACGAATCAAAGTCCACAATAACAGACTGAAACTTTATAATAATTAAAATTAAAAATTTTCTTTGTTTCAGTTAACTCAGCGAAAGTCAAGCGGTAATCTAGAATGTAAATCGCCACCGAAATGAACTTATTTATAGCATTTGGTTTTTTACTTCAATCAACACGTAGTACTACTCTAGAAAGTTATTCTAATCTGAGTACATATCAAGTGACCCAGATTAATGAAAGTGCTGGGATTTTTTACGAGCAATTCAATACAGTTTCTTTATACAACAGCTATTGGAAAATGCTGACAAAGCTAGACTTGAATTCGTATTTCAGCCTCTATAAATTGTTGACTTATAATTTTCTAAACGTTAAAAATATGTGCGAATCCGTACTAGCTGTGGAAGCTAACTTCAAGCAGTGTAAATCATTTATAAATGTGATGACCTTAACCTTGCATAAAACCAAGGAAACCAATATATTGATCAACGATTTATTAACTCATTCCAATACTCCCGGCGTGGGCGAACTCATATCGAAAAGAGGATTATTAAATATTTTTGGAAGTACCGCTAAAGTTCTTTTTGGAACTTTAGATGAAGATGATGCTATTTATTATGATGATGCTATTACAAAACTTGAAAACCAGCAATCAACTTTGCAAAAACTGTTACTAGAACAAACTAGCGTTTTCCAAAGCGCTCTCAACTATATGAATTCTTCCTCTATGATAAATCTACGTGATTTTGGGAAAAGGTTTGCAAAGGTGAAGGATTATGTTGACAATCTTACGCGGGTTATAAATAATTCGTCACATTTCAAATTTATGGAAGAAATCGATCAACACTTATTGATGTTCGACATGCTAACAAATCAGTTCGATTTGTATCAAAATGATTTATTGAATATAATAATTGCGGCACAAAATGGCAATGTTCACCCGCTTATTATGAGCCCTAAAAATTTAATTGACCACTTGGTGCAATTTAGTATGCATATGCCTTCAGGGTTAACTTTTCCTGTCGTATTAACTCAGAAAAATCCTTTAGAACTGTACAAATCTATGTCGCCTAACGTAATATTAGTAGATAAATGTTTATTATTTATCCTACATATACCCTTAGTTAGTATAACCTCATATAAATTGTTGAAAATGACCAGTTTACCAATGTATTACGAGAAAAACTTATTTTCCTTTATCATCCCAGAAAAACCAATTTTAGCAGTAGATAACGTGAACCAACATTATTTTCTGTTGGATCATCAAGACATTAACGATTGTCTCATTTCAGATAATAAGTATAATTGTAAGCAAAAATATCCTTTGTTCCTGTTACAGTTGCATGAAGCATGTGAAGCTCTGTTGTTTCTACCCATCATTACTATGCCATAAACCTGTGAAAAGCAAATAATTGTTATAGAAAGCACTATCTTTATTCAATTACATCAAGCAAATTCTTGGATTTTCAACAGTCCAAAGAAATAATTTTTAACTATAAAATGTGGAAAAACAAAAAAACAAGTTTCCTTGTTCCATACAGGAATTTTGAAATTGAGTCCCCACTGTTCAGCATTTACTAGTTCTATAATATTGAATTCTCTAGACGCACAAGCTTACAGTGAGTCAACTTATATTTCATATTATCCAAAATTTGACATAAACACCAATATGCTCGAACATTCATTGAATTTTAATGCTTTTCCATTATTGAATAAAACTTTACTAGTCACTTCCCAACACACTGATAAACTAGAAAAAATAAGTTATGCCTTGAATGCTTTGAAACTTAAGGAACAAGAGATGTTTGTAAATCAGGGTATGAATGTCAATCACGTACATCATTACATTTTCATATACCTATTCATTAGTGTTGTAATTATTGTTATTATATATATATAAGTATTGAAATTATATAAAGTGTCAAAAAAAACCTCCGAGTAACAACCCCAATGACTATTAAAATTCTATAGAATTAAATGAGGAAAATGTATGTTCTCAGCCTCCAGCTATACAAAATGAAAATAAACCTACAGAAATTTGCAACAATCCGAGATACAAATTTCGTTCCTGAGGATGACGGATGTTGTAAAGTGCGCCTTTCAGGCTATTAGTATTGTTATCCATTCTTTTATCATACTGTATATTATATTTTAGCAACACTACATGAAACATTGTTCTACTTAATTCACCTCATAATAAATATATTATTACAAATTGCTGACACCTCATGTGCACTAGGTATTGCATGCATTTAATCATCGATAAATAATTAAGGATTGTTTTTTCTTCATATGGCAACGCCTACAGCAACACATGATGTGTCATTCATAAAAACTAGTGAACCCCTGAAAACGGGGACATTCTCCATCAAACTTCAACTGTTGCACTAACTGTCTGTAACTTGATCTGCAATAATATACTGAGTTGTAAAAGGACTTCGACTTTTTATTATTTATTATTGGGGTACTAAAGTATCTAAATTTGGTATTCCCCAACACTTGATTTTACCGTACTGTTGAGAGCTCAAGCTTGAAACACATGTATACGGCTGCACAACAATTAGTTATAGTGAACCATCAAATTTTAATGAAGAAATCCATTCGCTTTTTAGGTGATATACCTTCATGGATAAGTAGTTTTTCAACTAACAAAATTCAATGTGACAAAACTGATTACTTTATTTCTGATTCAGTTAAAGTGTTTTCTGGGGTACCACAGGGGAATCAATGTAGACCACTCTTCTTGTTAATGATATTGTTAGTCAAATAACTCATTTCTGTTGCTTACTATTCGCAGACGATTTTGAGATTTATTGTGTTATTCAGTCGTCTCATGATTAACAGCATCTTCAAGAAGATATGAACCATGTTGCTGGCTGGTGTGGAAGAAATGATATTGTTGTTAAATTGTTGTTTCCGTCAACCGATTGCACCACTAACCGCAATCTTCAGAAGTCTTCGAAAGACTTGTGTGAGCTATGGAAGACGCAGCCCTCACCATTTAACGAGTTATGCCATGCACGAGACCGATGATCATGCGAGAATTGGAACCCTCTACCCTTCGATTTAGAGGCGAACGCTCTACCAGCACGGCCACCAAGGCCAATGGAACTAAACATTTATGATGTGCTGACATGTTTTTTAATCGATCCCATTTTCAAGATGCTTTTGATTACTCCATTCATAGGGTGATTTACCATCACTTACACAAAATTTGTCAGTGTGCTCTTCCCAACAATAGAAGTTGAAAACCAAAAGGAATTACAAAAATGAAACAAAAAAATACCTGATTAATTTGTAGGAACGCACCGCTACTGGATAGAAACTGCCCACGTGGAACCGTGTAGGATCACATTGTTGGCAAAAATAAATATAATATTTTTGCAAATCTCATAACACAGCACAACAGAATTATATTTCATCAAGTGAAAGGAAATGTTAAGATGTTGCTCCGTACCGTCGGTACACCAAAGTCCAAGCGACGAAAAGAGTTTGGTGGAGTCTATTTGGAAATTTTCTCAGGTATTCTCGAACACAAGCCTTGGAATTTTCATTCACTGCACCATATGTAACAATCATATCACAATCGTGAGAGGTAAACGCTGGCATATGGGATAAATAGTGCCTATTTACGATAAACCTCAACGAACGATCACTCCTGCAAATCAAACTGACGATGTTTTGACCTTTGACGGGTGACACACATTTGTGCACCCGTACTTAGGACTATTACGGTTCATGATTGAATTATCTGGAGGAAACTGGTTCTAACGAGGGATGATCTTGGTTGTTTCCACATACGCCGTGGGTATTCATTCTGTAATAAGTGTAGAACCAAGACAAATCAGGTACAAGTAAACATCGACCATCAGTGATTTTGCAGAGATAGTAACATTGCAACACTGCCATGATTTTGTTCTCATGACATCTTTGATAGAAGCATGATTGTGCTATAAGTTTTTAAAATTAAATGATTTATTGGCGTGTCCATTTCGGTTGACGAACAAAAAAAAATTGTTAAATCATCACGGACCGCTCTCAAATTTTACAGATACTTCCGCACATGATAGACCAGTACTCCTTTTTATTTTGTGTAAGTGATGGTGAATCATGGTTTGCCACTGAACCAGGTTGAAGTAGTGAAAGATTTAGGATCATAATTCGATTCTGAATTGGCATTTAGTGACCATATATCTAAACTAACTCAGGATTCACTTAGAATATTAGGATATACAGGGTTATTCACGTTTTTCGACACGAAGCAGTATAGCTAAAACATTTGATTTTTTGAAAGTTTTTTCTCTACGATTGATAGGGACCTATAGGCCCTACATTTTGAAAATATTTGCATGTTGTACAGGGTTTGCAAAAAACACGAAACATATCAAAGTTATTATTTTTTAAATGGAATACCCTGTATATTATTTCATTTTCGGACTTTACGATCAGAATGAAGGTAATTTTCAATGAGGTTCAATTCACCTAAACCTTATGGTGTTTGAAATATCTCTTATTTTGTGAAAATCAGCTTTAATGCTTAAATTCTCAACCAGCGTTTTCTTATAAATTGTGAAAGGCATTTGTGGCCATCGTCACTTACATGGTGGTTCTTCGGGTTGTAAGGCCGACGTATGTTTAGAGAAGAATTCGACGTTTCGCCAAAACGAGTTGTTAGCATTTTCATAGATATTTTCAAAGTTTCTGGTTTCTTAAGTCGCTGTCAAATGCTTGACATTTGTTATACGTTGTCTCAATGAATACCTGTGATTTGACGTTCTTAAATATGATTGGTCCATAGCGTTAGCTGACATCATAGAATCGTTCGTACCGTTATTTTGTGGGTAGGAAGCTAATGAAAATTTCTGAGAACTGGAAGCCAAACCTTGTTCAATTGTAGTCCTTCTTCGGTTCTGTTGAAGTTGTTGTGGTGTTTCTGAATTTCAATCGCTTCCCGGAAGAGTCTTGGGTAATTGGCAGATGTTGAAGATATGACTTGGGTTTCTTCAAATTTCACTATATGGTTATCGTTGTTGAGAGTATGTTCTGCGAAAGCGGATTTCTGTGCGTGCCCTAACCGACAGCAAGCCATGTGCTCTTTGATTCTTGTTTTAACGGAGCATTTCGTGGTTTCGATATAAACGCTGCCACAGGAACATGGAATGCGATAAACCCCAGTAGAGCACAGTACGTCTTGTTTGTCTTTCGCTGATCTAAAGTGGTCTTTTAGTTTTTCTGAAGGTTTATAAATGGTTTTGATTTCATATTTTCGTAGAATACGGCAAATACGATATGTAACTCTGGGAACATATGGTAAGAATGCTTTTCTTTTTTCGGTGTTGGTTTGACTACTACTTGGTTCACTGGATGGACAGTCATTTGGTCTACTATTGATTCTTTCGTCTCTGATTTCTCTTCTATTTTTCATACACCTCTCAACATCTCTTTCTTTGTACTCATTAGAAAGAAGAGCGTTTTTAGATGTTTTAGTTCAGCTTCCAGGTATTCAGGTTCGCAAATTCTTCTAGCTCGATCAACTAATGTCTTGATTATACCTTGTTTTTGGCACGGATGATGGTCTGAGGTATTGTGGAGGTATCGATCATTGTGTGTGGTTTTCTATATACGGTACAACAGAACCGAAGAAGGACTACAATTGAACAAGGTTTGGCTTCCAGTTCTCAAAAATTCTCAATTAGCTTCCTACCCACAAAATAACGGTACGAGCGATTCCATGATGTCAGCTAACGCTATGGACCAATCAGATGTAAGAACGTCAAATCACAGGTATTCATTAAGACAACGTATAATAAATGTCAAGCATTTGACAGCGACTTAAGAAACCAGAAACTTTGAAAATATCTCTTGAAAATGGTAACCACTAGTGTTGGCGAAACGTCGAGATCTTCTCTGAACATACGTCGGCCTTACAACCCGAAGAACCACCATGTCAGTGTTTTCTTGTTCTCAACCAAATTGATGCTAGAGGCTACTAACTAAATAACTTTCATATAGCAGTTGTGAAATATTGGCTATCTTGTACAAGGTGTGTAAAAATTAAGGCAAAATAATCACAATCTTTGAACGGTAATAACTTGCTTAATTTGAATGGAACGCCCTGTATTTTATTACAAGAGCAGATGCCAAATTTAATTGTCTTTCAAATACTAGTATATATTCCTATAGCTAACTAACTCTTCACGTTTTCAAGTAAAACGAACATTTCCATTTTGCAAACTGATTTTGAGAAATTTATTATTTATTAAGTCGGCTATGGCGTTTTGACAAGTTGTATTATTATTTACTTATGGTTGTCAGTTATCTATAGGTGTTCAATTCCAAATCATCCTATTAGTAATAGCAGTAGTTTGTGATATTATTATCATCATTTTGTAATAAAAAATGCTAGTTTATCCAAAAAGAGAAAGAATCGACATGATTTTTATACTTGGAGAATGTCTTCAAAACTGTTTTCTGTCATGACGAATTTACGCTGGAAGATTTCCCAACAGAAATCATCCAATAATCCATATAAGTCAAAACCTTATGGCAGAAAATATCGGCATTAGTCAAGTAAGCGTATCAAGAATTCTGAAAAAATATAGTTACCATCCTTATAAAATCCAGCTTCACCAAGAGCTTTCCGAAAACGATTATGGGAAACGAGGTGAAATTTGTATGTGGGCATTAGATGAAGTTGCAGATGATGAAAACTTTTTCAATTCGGTTCTATTCAGTGTCATGAGTGCACCTTTCATAACAATGGGACTGTTAATACACATAACTTCCACTATTATGCTGATTCCAATCCACATCAATTTAGAATTAACCATAATCAACACAGATGATTAGTGAATGTATTGGGTAGAATAATGGGTCAATATTCAATTGGTCTTTATTTTTCGAAGAAATTAAATGGAATGTTGTTCTTAGAATTTTTAACAAATCATTTTCCGGTAATATCACAAGACATCCCCTTAGACTTGAGAAAAACGATGTGGCTCCAAATGGATGGAGTTCCCGCACATTTACATCGTCAGGTCCGTGAATATTTAAATGTTCACTTCTGAAATCGATGGATTGGAAGGAAAGGAGTCTAAAATTGGCCCACAAGGTCACCCGACCTGACGTCACCTGATTTCTTCTTGCGGGGATACATTGAAGGAATCGTTTAGAATACACCTCCAACAACACCCGACAATATGAAAAGCTTTTCTGAATGTTAGCCCTCATATGTTAGCAAATGTTGCTGAAGGTTTCAGAAAGAGGATACGTTTGTACTTAGAGTCTGATGGTTGCCATTTTGAACACTTGATATGAAATATTTCTTGTTTTATATCCACCATTTTTTCTTCATAATTTAAACTAATACATATTATTTGAAATATTGAAAAATAAATGCATTTGTTATTGAATCTGGGTGTTTATTTCAATCAATTCTGATTCGTCAAAACGCCATAGACGACTTGATGAATAATAAATTTCTCAAATTCAGTTTGCAAAAAGGAAATGTACGTTATACTTGAAAACGTGAAGAGTTAGCAATAGGAATGTGAACTAATATTTGATAGACAATTGAATTTGCATCTGCTCTTGACATAAAATACAGGGCGTTCCATTTAAATGAAACAAGTTATTACAGTTCAAAGATTGTGATTATTTTGCCTTAATTTTTACACACCTTGTATAAGTTAGTAAATATTTCACAACTGCTATATGAGAGTTATTCAGTTACTAGCCTCTAGCATTAATTTGGTTGAAAACAAGAAAACACTGGTTGAGAATTTAAGCAATAAAGATGATGCTGCATTTTCCCATAATGAGAGATATTTTAAAAACCTTAAGGTTTAGAGATTTAGGTGAATCAAACCCCAATGAAACTCAACTATATTTTGATCGTGAAATCTAAAAATTAAATAATATACAGGGTATTCCATTTAAAATATAACAACTTTGATATGTTTCGTGTTTTTGGCACACCCTGTACAACATGAAAATATTTCTAAAATGTAGGGCCAATAGGTCCCTATCCATCGTAAAGAAAAAACTTTCAAAAAATCAAATGCTCTAGCCATAATGCTTCTTGTCGAATAACGTGAATAACCCTGTATATTTTGAACTGGGAAACATTTTTTATCGTTCACTCTGAAAATGCCCAACTGTTTAGTAAAATCAAAACTAGATTATGCTTCTACGATTTGGAGTCCGTCATTTATTTCTTTTGTTGAATCTATACAAAATAAATTTCAACGTGCACATTAAATTATATTATTTAAAATATATGGATAATATAAGCAAAAAGTAGCATGGCTTCTGTAAAAATGAATCTATCGAAACCAATTTAGCAACTTTGGCATTGGCCAGGTGGATCTGATCTACACGGACTTTGCCAAAGCTTTTGATAAAGTAGATCATTGAATACTCTTAGAAAAACTCTACTCATTTGGTCTCACTTACTCCACAATAGCTCTGATTGCATCTCAGCTGAAATGCAGGTGGCTATATGTAAATTTATGAGAAAGGCATTCAACCTCATTCTTGGCTACGTCTGGTATACCTCAGGGATCTAATCTTGGTCCTCTGTTGTTTACTATGTTTATTATTGAGCTCCCTTTCTTTGAGTTCAAATAGTCTCGTATATGCTGACGAATGGAAACTAATCAGACGCGTGTTGAAGATTTAAATGATCACTTTGAACTACAATGACAGTATTTTAAACTGGTCAATTTCCTATAAACTGCACCTTACCGTTGATGAATATAATGTTATAACTTTTTCCAAAATTTCTGATCCAGTCCATCTCATTTACAGAATGCGTGACTCCCATATTGCTAGGTGTAACAGATTTGGTTGTACGTTTTCAGTGCCACTTATCTTTTCAGTGGCATATAAACAATATTTGCAGCAATGAGATGCAATTATTGGGATTCATCAAAAGAGTAACAGGGGATTTCAGCAACATTGACACATCAATGATTTATATAATACACTGGTGAGATCTCGCCTTGAATATACGTCCTATGTTTGGGACCCATCAAAGCATTCGTTACGAAATAATATAGAGACAGTTCAAAATTAATTCAAAAAATATGTCTATTATAAGAAACATAAGGTTTGGTGAGGTGAGGTGAGGTGAGGTCTTATTCAAGGAAAATTGAAATTTGATGAATGAGAACTGAGGTATGCAACACTTGGTTGCAAATTCAGCAACAAATGGAGTAAACAACAGGTAGCCAACCGCACATTTGTGGCCTTGGTTGAAAGACCCTCTCATCACAAGGCAACAAATAACATCGCCAGGGAAGTAGTAGTTGCAGTAACGTGAGTGACAATCCTACCCAGAAAAATGTTAATGAAGATGATTTTGGTAAGGGGAAATATATTAACAATTATAGAGAAATCTGAACACGTTTGGTCATCGTCAGTACGGCGCAAATACGTGCAATATTTGATTTCAAAATCAGCAACAAGCGGAGTCATCAAAGGAAAGCCAACCGCACATTTGTGGCCTTAGTACAAGTCGAGAACTACCTTCGCCACAGAGGCAGTTACAGCTATCTGCGTGACGATCCCACCCAGGATAAAATCAATGAAAATGAAATGAAAAAGGGGCAATATATAAACATTAAAACAGGAGTACAATTGGGTATAACCCTCAAATTGTGGAGCATCCGTTATCATGTGTTTCAGACTGTTGGTTATCGTCAGCACGGTGTAGCCAAGCCTACCTGTGTATATATAGTCCCTCACTGAATTCATTTATACTTTTCTGGGAGGACAGTCACGCAAATAGCTGTAACTACCGCCGTGGTAAAAGTAGTTGTTGTCTTGTGATAACAGAGTCTTCTTACCAAGGCCACAAATGTGGGGTATTTTCTGGAATGGAGTCTTAAGTGCCTTCATCATTCAGGTACGGCGATATTTTGGCATTTTTCTGAACAGGTAGCAATTCCTCTTCAGTTCTGTCGAAGTTATTTTGGTAGTTTTGAATTCCAACTCTTGAATTTCAATTGCTTTCCGAAAGAGTCTTGGGTAATGAGCAGATGTTGTGGATAAGACTTAGGTTTCATCGAATTTTACTCTGTGATTGTTGTTGTTGAGTGTACGTTCTCTGACAGCCGATTTTTCAGTACGTCCTAACCGAAAATTGGCCTTGTGCTCCTCCATTCTCGAATTCCTGAAGCGTTTCATGTTTCAGATATAAACGCTTCCACAGGTGCATGGAATGCAGTATACCCCAGATGAGCTATGCGCTTCTTGTTGTCTTTTACTGATCTTAGGTGACCATTCAGTTTTTTTCCAATCCGATCTGTGATCCTAGGGACATATGGTGGAAATGCTTTTCTTTTTCCAATGTTTATTTTTCGGTTTCGACTTCTATGGTCATTAGCCCTTCTACTCTAACATAAGAATCGGTATCTATTGAAATTGAAACTTTCTCATCAGCCAAGTATCATTCATGAAACGCATCAATTTCTCTATATTCTCACTCTCGTTATTGAGAGCTTGTTTGGGATTTCGAAATCCTGAATGCAGTCCTCATATAGTACGCATTCTTCGAAAATATGCTGCACAGAGAGTTGTTTTTCACATAAAGCACAATGTTACTTTAAAAAATGCATGTCCCACGTTGGACGCCAAATTATTGTTACGGTAAACTTTTGAGGTGTCCAGACTCAACCACCCACTACCTCACTATCAAAGAACCATCAAAATTAGTATTTCTCGGCTAGCTCAAAAATTTCCAACATGAGGCTACCTGAGGGAGGCATGTACTTTTGGAATGTTCACAATTATGTTATTGGATTCTTGTAGATACTGAATACTTGCGATGAAACCACAATATATTTTCCTTAGGACTTCTAATGATTTCAACGATTAGATACCTACCTATACATGAACCAAATGAATCAGTAGTGAAGAAATAATTAATAATAATCCAATAGCGCACTTTCGTAACACTGTTATGACTCTGGTTCTAACCCAAGAGATTTTACTGAACATTTAGTACTCGTAGTATCTAAGGTGGGCGGAAAGGAGCTAACGAATCAGAATAATATTCCAAAAGTATCTGAAATGTGAGTAGCTTCTCTTTTTCCAAGAAGTAAGGTCTACGACATTTCGAATTTAATTTTGACGGTAAGGCGGTACAATAAGGCGATTTGTGATGGTACGTATCATTGTAGAATTAGAATTTTTAATATAACTAGGAATTCCTATTATTAAGTTAAACAACCCCACCAATTGACCTGATTATTATTGATTGTAAAATGTAAGCAATATCAATACATTCATTATTGGACATCAAAACCAAACGCATGTGTTTTAGTCGAATAAACTAGTTCAAGTAACACCAAGTTCATTACATGGCAATCTAGCTTTAGAACAAAATCGAAATTAAAGTTCCATCGAAATGAATTATTTATAAAAAAATGGGATTTTCGGAATCGAAAGTCAAATGATTATCAATCAAGCTGAAAACGTGATGGAAAAACGAATGCAGATGGAACAAATTGATATTGAAAACGATGGTCATTGGATATTGGAAAAAAGATGCAAATTGGAAGTAATTAGTTCAGGAATAGCTGAAAATGAATGTTATTCCCCGATGAGAGCCTATCAAACAATATAATCCTCTTACTGTAGGAAGTTATACCTAACCCATTGAATTCAAGTATCTCGTTGAAGTGAGAGTATTCAATAGGAATCTACAGAACGACAATACTGAAAAACGATGAGACGAAGAAGCTACACGTCGTAAGTTTAAACAATTAGAAAAGCTCAGGAATCAATATCGTTGTTTCGTAGATAAATTTAATTAATATAAGGTAGATGATGGAGTTAGGAATGAAATTAGGTCTTATTCAACATATGAGGGGTTCAAAGCTGAAGTGGTCCAAGTCCATGAAATCAATATATTTAGATATACCTTGCATGATGTTCTCAAATGGTCATAATTTTCAGTGCTGTAACGAACCAAGTCCCTACTTAGTTTTTTGAGCTGTAGATGTATCGGATGTATTTGGGGTGAGAATTATTTTGCAAAACGTTCAGAGCATTAGTGAACCAAGTCCAAGTTATATTGTTTACGCTTTTTTGTATGAGATTCTGGAGTACTATGCAGAATATCAATGGAAATGACGGTAAGTTATCTATTTCTAATATCATATGAATTGACAAAATGAAACTAGGAAGTTGATATTATCAATCCTCATCATCAATTTCATGCAATTCTTCACAATATTTGTATTCAGTCTTTGAGGTTATGATGTCTATATTAACAGCATAAGTAAATTTCATGGACACCTACCTCACTCATGGATTCGTTCACCGTTTTAGATTCAGAAGATGATGTACCGTTGATACAACTTTTACAACCCAACCGAAGACTACGGACAGCTCTAGTTCATAATGGTAAGTAATACCTACTGAGATATTTTGGATAATTTTTTCATCAGTATTGTTCATTTCAGAAGATTCAGTAAATCTACAAGTAGAAGAACGTGGTCGGAAACGAGCTCGCAACGAAGCGAATTGGGACAGGAATAAAAGGAAAATTCTAAGAAATAGTGGCAAAACTTACGAAACGAAAACAAAAAATGTGTTCCAGCTAAATGTTTCAATCCTGATTATAACTGTGGATGCCGCAAGCAGTGTAGGACGAAAATCAATATTGAAGATTTGTCAAAGTTTTTCGAATCATTTTGGAATCTAGCAGATTACAGTTAAGCAAAACATTTTTCTGCGAGGTTTAGTGAAAATGTCTACAGTAAGAAGAAAGCGTCCGAGAGATGGTTCTGGGACAAACAAATCTTCGACGTTTGAATATACTATACGTTTAAAAGAAGCCAACATCAAAGTTTGCAAAAATTTTTTTTTGGGTACACTTCTGATCAGTTGGTGACGATTGTTTTGATGTTTAGTTAAAGAAGAAGTATTCGCAGTTATGGATAATCGTGGTAAAAATATTCCCACGAACAAAGTAGATGATACTGATGTAATCAAGCATATCAAATCTTTCCCTTCTTACCAAAGTCATTACAGTCGGAAAGACAATGAGCAGAGGAAATACCTTGATCCAGAATTGAACATACGAAAGATGTATGACCTCTATGTTCAAAAATGCTCTCAAGCAAATAGACAACCAGTGAAAGAAAAATTCTACTTCAAACTATTTGCCAATCAATTCAATCTCCACTTCAAAATTCCCAGTAAAGACACGTGCCGTTTGTGCGACGAATTACACCTGAAGATTCGTGCGGAAACTGATGAAACTGACGAAATACAAAAAAGGCTGCATTTAGCGCGTTCTGATCAGGCCAGAGAGACTTTGAGAAGAGATCAGCAAAATGCTTCTGATGGAATTTATGTCTGCACATTTGACTCACAGAAGGCACTTCCTTTTCCGAAGCTTTCTACATTAGTTGCAAATTACAAGCGCAACTTGTATATTTATAATTTTGGCATACATTCTTTCAACTTGGGTACAGGCTTCATGCATGTTTGGGATGAGACAGAAGGTGGAAGAGGATCTCAAGATGTAGCTTCGTGTATTCTCAAACTCCTCAAAGAACATGCTGATACCTCCAAGGAAATAATTTTGTTTTCAGATTCCTGCACTGGGCAGAATCGTAATATTAAGATGTCACTCACTTTGCTGAAACTTGTGCAGGATCCTTGCATAGCTGCAGAAACGATTGATTTGAAATTTCTGGTATCTGGTCACTCATTTTTGCCAAATGATTCAGAATTCGGAGTAATAGAATCATCCAGCAAGAAACATCAGAACATTTTTGTCCCGCAAGATTGGTTCGATATTATCAAGAATGCTAAGAGAAAGCTACCACGCTATGAAGTTATTGAAATGGGCAGAAATGATTTTGTTAGTACGAAGACACTAGAAGAATCCGTACTTAATAGAAAAACAGGCACTGACAACTTTCCTGTGAACTGGTTGAAATTTCGGTGGCTTCGTTTTGAAAGAGGGCAAGAATTTTCAATAAAATTCAAAGATACTCTCAATAATTTAGTAGATTTCCGTATTATCAATGTCAAGAAAGCAAGTGGCCCAGGAAAACATCTGGAGTCTCTGAAAAATGTCCAACAAGAATCCCTTTACACTACTCGGAGGCCTGTAACTTCAGCTAAAAAAAATGACATGATCAGTCTGCTTCCTTATATTCCTCCGGTGCACCACAACTACTTTAAAAACCTACCAGTCTCAACAACTTGTACCCGAGCCACTCAACTGCAACCTGATATTGCTGATGACGAATTGGTTTATGATGAATGAGATGGATCATTGAACTATTGAGGAATTTATTATATTGTTCTCGTTTCAATGAATAAAGTTCATTTTCTTCAGATTGACCTTTTTTATTCAATATTCATAAAATATTCACGGGAAAAGTGAATCAAGTCCAACATGAGACAAGAAAACAAGTTTCAAGAAACAATTCAATTTATTGATTCAATGATGGTACTCCAATTCAAGTTATGAGTGGTCTCAATGATCCCCAATCGAAAAAAATCAAATGGATGATATAGGAATTAACCATTGACAAATAACTTCAAATCTTCATAACTCGAATTCATCGTACATGGACTTGGTTCACTTCAGCTTTGAACCCCTCATATATTGAGCAGTATTTTAGGGAAATTGATGAACATTTGAACAGTAGATTAGGTAAATTTCTTGACAAATCCATTACTTTTACCTCCAAAATCAAAGTCATAATTCGCTCCTGTTCAGACTCTACAGATTCAGATTCCTCAAGTAAAACCGACAACATAACAGAAAAATTTGATTTAAGAAAGGCTGCAAGCCTACTGCCTATCATGGACGGTATAGATAACGTAACTGAACAGCTTATTGATTCCATCGAAATGTATGATGTGTTATTAGATGATGCAGGCAAAAAATTACTAAGCAACAACATTTTAGAAACGCAATTGTCTCAAAGTGCAAAAATTAGAATGAAAACCACGTGTGTCAGTAATGCACAATCAATTTTGGATTTAAAAACGCATTTTATCACTGAAAAATCCATTTCAGCTTTATTATTTCAGATTTATAATTCTAAAGAAAGAAACTGTTCAATTGCTGATTTTGGAATACCTATAGAACTTTTAGTTGATCTTACAATTATGTAAGCTGAAGGTAATCAAAATGCCATTCAGGTTTTAAAGGGAGTGAATGAAAATATAGCAATAAATGCATTCGCCAACGGCTTAGAAAACTCAGAATCACGAACTATTATTAGATCAAAAAATGATTCAAAATTGGATGATGCTATTCAGGGATCAAAATATGAAGAGATACCTGAGAAAAATGATCAAATTTTTCACATGCGAGGACGTTAAAATTTCAGACATAATAATGGAAACAACAGATTTTTCAGGAATTCACATTTTTCTCAACAAAACAGAGGTAATATTTAATTTTCGGGAATAGAGGTCAAAGTCTTCACAAAATATATGTAGAGGTAACAACTACAGGGGTTATCATGGTAATTCAGTGAGCAACATCCAAAAGATGCATATTATTCGAGAAATTCTAATGAAAATATACCTATAAACAACCTTGAAACTGTGTCTCAGAATTCTCCACTTCTTCAGGTGCATCTGTCAGCATAATTTTTAGACAATATGTTAACAAAGGTGAAGTTATTGACCGTTCCAAAAAACATCGAAACACTGGCATATCTGGGTCAAAAACTTCTGAAGGTAAAGCTTATATTACAAGCAAATAAAACAAAACTGTTTCATCCATGTTTGCTGATGGAAGCTTTTGATAATGATATGCATGGAAATAATAGTAAAATCTCACTATCAATGCATTCTTAGCATAATTTATATACTTCGATGTGGCCACGATGTGAAAGAATTGAAAAATTTGTTCATGTTGAAACATCTGATGATTGTGTTGTTTTGTCTAGTGAATTATGCGAAGATATTTTTGTAGCTGGATATCTAGCCTAGCCAGATGAAAATATTATGATACCTGTAAAAATTCTCAATGTTCGATATGAAGAAGTTCTACTTAGAATTTTCAATCCTCAAATCGAAAAAATTGATGACTATGAACTTTGTCAGTGCAATGATAATAATACCAATTCGGTGAATCGAGTTGATCATCTATTAAAATTGATCAATACTGATAATTTGAATAGAGAGGAAATCGATCGAAGATTTGTGTGAAATACTCTGATATTTTTTACTTTGGAAATATACGTTTAATGGTAAGTAATATTTATAAACAAAAAATACATTTGAAGAATTCCGCAAAACTTGCGTATGTCAAACCTCATCGGTTACCACATGCTCAAAAGTAGGAAATTTATAGAGAAATCTATCAAATGTTATCGGATGGTAGAGTAAAGTTGCCTAATGTGGAATATCATTTAATTTTTACTGAATAAAAAATTGAAATGTTAAATTTTTCTTCGAGATGTTTTGAATAAGTCTAGTTTCAGTTGTTATTGATACATATTTCATGTCACAAAATTATAAAATCAAATAGAAATTGTTAAAATGAATTGAGAGCGTAAAGAGACCATTTTTATAATGAATTCGTAATGTGGAATACACAATTTTGAACTATGACTTAATTTAAAATCCGAATTTATTTTTTAAGGAAGCATCAGAATTTGCAAAAGAAGTTTATTCAAAGTTCGATCGTGGATAAATTTTCAAGAAAATCTTATAACACTGACGGCACATGGAGATGGGTTTAAGGGATCCACGTTCTGCAGATGTAAGGGTTTCTATTTGAAGTTTGTCTGTCATTGCCAAAATTTGAAGAAATTTAGATTGGACGAGGCATATGACACATTCATCTACATTGAAGATTTGCTTAGGAAAAAATCCTAATCTTCTATTAATTTATCAAGCAGATCAAAGAACTCGTCCACACTTTCTTCATTGAATCCTGTGTCCCTACTAGCCTTTTTATGCTAATTTTGTCACCATATCTCTTCAGGAATCCCTTGGGCAGATTTTTACTGCAGATTCTTGAAGCAACGTATCTTTCTATTTTGAGAATGTAGTCCACAAGTTTAGCTTCCACTTCTTGCGGTAAATCAGGAAGTTCGGTTTCTTGATATCAATAACATTTTTGTTGTTTTTGCAATATCTGCATAATGTAGCACCAGGTACTTTATATCGTTTTGCAAGTTTCAAATAGCCTATATCTAGGAGTTATCACTGCTTCTACGGCATTCTGCATTTCTTTCAACAGATGTTCCTGCCCTCTTTTTTCCGGCATTCTTCTGAAAATGATGGAAGGTCTTCGCAAAAACGACCGAGTGAAAAACAGTTTCCAAATGTGGCATATTTCACAATCGCAACCCCTTTCTATTCCACAATAGGAGCATATCAAATTTTTATTCCATATCAGCATCATCGAAAATCAAATTGGTAATTTCGTTGAATATTGATCACATATCAAAACTACAGATTATCTACCTTATCCCCTGAGATATTTCACCTTCAATATCAAGAACAAGGAAGATATAACACTTTTTCTGAAGAACGTGAAAAATATCTGTCGTCACCTGAACTACCTTTGCTCCACTATAATCGTACAATTATAGCTATAGAAAAAGATTATGGGAATAGCGGTTGGTGCGCTGGATTATAAGTAGATGGCATCTATAGATTGGCGTAAAACAGGGTATTTCACATTGGGAACCTATACCATAATAGGCGAGTTGTGACAGATTATAGGCTTTTGAATGAACAACTTGAAGATAATAGATTTTCTTTACCGAATATTACTGAAATTTAAAATTCACTCTTTGGCGCAACGTACTTTTCTCATCTTGATTTATCTCAAGGGTATTATCAAATAGAATTGAAAGCATCTTGTGGGGCTTGCACAACATTCACTACTGATCGAGGACAATATCAAACGACGAGACTACCCCAAGGAATGGAGGTTTCACCAAATTATTTTTCTTGATTCATGACAGTCGCTATGGCAGGTCTAAATAACGAAAGTTGTTTTGTTTATTTGGACGATTTAATTGTTTTTGGGAATAATTTATGGAACCACGACAAAAATCTATCGAAAATATGTCACAGATTACGGAAAGTTCACCATAAATTAAATCTCGAAAAAATGTAAATTTTTGAAAAAGGAAATTCTTCACCTTGGAATTCCTCATGGAGAAGTCTCTCCCGATCCATCTAAAATTAATGCTATCGAGAATTATTCAGTTCCAAAAGAATGCAGCGATACAGAAAGATTCGTAGCTTCTGCAAATTATAATGGGATATTTATTAGAAATTTTGCAGATTTTGCGGCTTCTTTGAATCATTCAAAAAGAAAAAGTGTAACATTCAATTGGATGGACGAATGCCAAAAGGCGTATGAAACATTGTAATTATCACAAAATCCCTCCTATGTTGCAATATAAAGATTTTTTTCCGGATAATATCTTCATTCTCAAGTGTGATGGTTCACAATACGCAATAGGGGCTGTTCTTTCAAGGTTATCATAGATTACATCTCTTTTCTCTAGGAACAATATCATTCAAATCAGACAAGATAAAAAAACTTACGGTTATGGCCCACTTTTGAATGGATCACTATGTATATATGATTCAATACTCGTCGCGGTATTGTCCATAGAAGCAGCTATATCCTGACAGATACTTGCCATTATAGCTTACACTTTAGGTGGTTAGGAGTGAAAATGGAAGAGCCGTGGTCAGTAACGACTGATAGCAAGTCTGTTTGCATTTTTTTCTGAAAATCATACAATAACAGGGTGTGAAATATATCTCAGCACCAAAAGAGAGACATTCATTATGATTCAACCGTTGCGATGAACTATTCCGTTATCGAACGACAAGGGTTTCCATCGATTTATAATATAATCAATTTAATATTTTTTTTAATACAAATACATACAGAATAGTTGTTTAAAACAAGGAATATCCATGGTTGATAACATACTCCAGATCGTCAGATCTATAGTAATCAAGGAAAATCATATGACATGCTCTCTACTTACATTCAACATCTAATATTATGCGTTTGCTAACAGATGGTGGTATACCATTGGTCGCTATGCAAAGATAGACACCCATGTCCATACGGCTGATATGAGTGAGATTCAAGTATTCACCGTTGTGGAAGTTCACTGAAAAAAATTGAATAATATGATGACTTGTGACTATTTCGAACTGGAGATCTTTCCAAAATTTCAAGACTATTTTCTACTTATAACGAATTGAAGATTATTTAATATTCTCGTATATATCTTTAAGAAAAATAGGATTTTAGTAATAGTACATCATTTGATTGTATTAGATTATTCAACAATTCGTTAAAACGAAAAATTGAGGCAAAAACTCAAAATCTTTGTAATGAATCCATTTATTCATTCAGTGCAAATTTCTGATTCTTTATAATTGAAGAAAGTAATGACTTCCCTTTATAGTGCCTTGAATATTTATTTTCGACACTGAGAACTGAAATGTGACACTATTCAGTTATCGTGCCAATATAAAAACACATCACCAAAGAAGGGTAATATACAGGTCGTATTTTTTATGTCGTACCACTATTGGCATCTCGAAAACGGTCAATGATACGAAGTTGGTTAAATCAGACAAAAGTTGCCTATTTTAGTGAACAACGAACGATGTTCACAAATCGGAAGTATTAACAACCGTTTTCAAAATATTGTCGCGACGAGGGCTACTAGGGTAGCAGCCTGAGCCGTATAAGGGATTGTTTCCCTTATACTAAATGCGACTTGGGGTGTAGCTACAGATGGTAGCTATTGAAACTCAAGGAGTAGCAAAGGAATAAAAACATTTATTATACAACAGGGATACTGGGGAAAGTTATATACACATTGTAACATAAGGGACATTCAATTATATAATAAGGAAAAAATAAAACTCTTACCTAAAACCATCACTATACCATACGTAGAGCTAAGGCCAAAAGGGCCTAGCCTATAAGGCAATCTGAGCGCCAGGGCCCTCTCCTCTATGGGAGTCTATTACTCACTATCTTTTCAATCTATTCCCATTGTATTTATATAAGGACATATGTTTTGTTTTTATGTGGTGTGCACAGTCACGGTCGTACAACTTGCCTGTCATCAAACTCGCACTTGATAACGACCCGCGGTCATGACCCAATCAATCAACAACAAGAAACAATAGATCAGTGCACCAAAACAATTCAAAGGGCATTGATCACGACATATGCCCACCTTCTAAAAAAGCTGGACCCCAGCTTTAAAATATAAACACGAACCTACGAAACCTTTATACAAAGCAAGTGCCCTATTCTAATAATACTGAAATAATTACAAAAAATATATTTTTCTGGATCCTATTACGTGGTACACACACCGCGACGGAATCTGGTCCTGTTGATACCATACGTTTCTTCAGCTCTGGCATTTCTACAGTATTCCGTATCGGGTAAAACAGCTCGAAATTGAACGGGACTGCATCATTAGGCACCCTGGGTACTGGCTATCGACACGTATTCAGTGGCGGGACTGGCAGCTACGGTAGGCGTTACCAGCGCTACCACATTCTGGGACTGCAAGTATTCGGAATCACAGCATCTGGAACATCCTCCGGGGCAGTTTCAGGAATATCAACGGCAAATGTCTGGTGTCTCTTCTGGGCACCACTGGTTCAGGAAGCTGAGTCGGCTTGGAAGTTTTCGACCTGGATAATCTTCTGGAATCCTTGACAAACTCACGTTTCTCCATCCTCCATTTATGACTTCAGGAGGAAGCATCTGGATTACTCAGTTCGTCCAGTGCTTCACTCCTTTGTACAGCCTCTCCATCTTGATTTGCTGTCGACCTTTGAAACCTTTCATTCCCGATACTTCCTGGAATTCTCACCGGACTCACGTTCAGAATCCTCATTCCACTTCTGGGGAAGGAAACATCTGGATTACTCAGTTCGTCCAGTGTTCCAACCCTTTTTGAACCATTTTGAATATCGCAGATTCTCACTTTCAGTTATTGCCAGCCATGTTGGGTGTTCAAATTCTATTCTCGAAATGCCAGACTGGGTACTCGGTTGTCCTGATCTCTTCTCTCCAGGATTGTGTGTGTACCATAACCGAGAAACAAAACAAGATGCAAATAAATACATAACTATATCAAATAACTAATCAAAATATAAACCAGTTTTTTTTTCTCAGCTTCTAAGACTTATCAAAAAAAAATCAATATATTTCCTTTTTTTTCTCTCTCTACTGGTTTATCCTTAATCATTCTACTCAAAACAAAATTCAATACCAAATATATTCTATCTAACCAATAATTTTCAAACTTTAAATGACCAATTTTTTTTCCATCTTGAGATAAAAATGACCTATCGAATATTTCTTATCGAATGCATATCTTCATAAACTTGGGCCATATAAAAACGCTTTATTGCCAAAAACTACCAGTCGACAATTTGTAAGCAAACCGTTTATTGCTTTCAAAACACTCACGATCAATTATTCTCATAGTTCATTTCGAATTATCAACAAATATTTCACATCAATAGCAAAAGGAAACCGTCGAATATTTCTTACGACAAATCAATTGACTATTTACTGACCATATAAAACGCTGAATCGCAAACGTATTACTCGACTTTGTTTTCAAAACACAATTGTTCATTCAATATTTTCAGTATTGCATTTTTCGATAACATTCCGAATATATTTATAAAAGATACCGACAATGTGAGTTTTTAAGGAATTCAACAAAAAAATAATATCATTCGAGAAAAGAGATGGCCAAATTATAATTTATCAATTTGGGAATAATAATCAAAACACGAATGTTTGTTATGACCCATTTCATTATTTACTGTTGCAATCTACGCTAAAATTTCAAATGTTTACGCTTCTTGTAATTGAGCAATTGTTTTCATATGATTCGAAAAAATATCATTCGAGGTAATGGGTATGGCCAAATTACAATTTATCAATTTGTGAATGTTAGATATCAGTTTACGCCTCCTGATCACCATCTTGAGTATAACACTGGTATGCCATCAATTTGGTTAGGACAGTCATACAAATCGTCAATCACATTAAATCACAAATTTCAAATTAGCAATTTAGACCTCTTTATTACCTTTATGACACACATAATTTTCATCTATTAAATGTTCTGTTTTGCAGTTCAAGTACATACTTTAAATTTCGTATTCACACTCCTTACAATTCCTCATGACTCATTCATACAAAAACGTTTCTCCGTGCAACTGTTTCTCTCATACATCGACATCTCACATTATCGCAATTCACCTATTTTCTCGGCAACACATCGAGAAAAAACAACATCATTCACCAATGATTCTCTTGGAAACACATAAAGAGCATGTATATTACTATCTCAAAACTCTTGGCAACACTTCAAGAGTAAGATACTGTAGAGAAACGCTCAATCCCACTTTGAGGATTTTCTCCCAAGTCTCTCCTGCAAACTCCTTTACAACAGCCTCTTCCTACCGTCATTCAATTCTTCTATAACTCCGTTATAGACATAGGTAACCTATTACCCTATAAATATTCTCATATCACGATATTCCATTGAAAAGTCGATCATACACCAATTGCACCAGATATTTCGAAGACGTCATGAGCATAATTCCAAGAGCATGCAAAGCAGAACATATTTTTCCAAAAAAAAAAATCAAAAACATCACAATGTCGTTTACAAGTGAAGAAATTCAAAATTCAATTAAAAAATATGACCCTAATCTTGTCAAAAAAAATTCTTCACATTAAGTGTTTCAAAAATACCTTCAACACTTTCATACAACTACTGTCACTCAAAACCATAATGCACAACAAAGTCCTCATCCTCAACACTTTCAAGGAAGACTAAAAAAAATTCCAAGAAAATATGCAGCTTCCATATTTCATTCTTACTCAACATTTCCCAACATGCCCCTTTCATTCGGGCATTCATCTACATTTTTCTCCACAGTTTTCTCAATAGAACTCGCATTTTCACACAGTGACATATATTTCTCATGAAGGTATTTTTGTCATCAATATTCGCACATTTATTCATACTTTCGACATTACTTTCTCATATTCATTCAAACAATCATCTCGCCTATCTTTTTTGCATTCTTTCATTCACATTATTTAGTTTTCTTATACTTGCAATATTTTTCTTATTCATCGTGTACCTCTTGGTCCTTGTTGTTATCGACGGTTCCTACTAAATAAAAAAAATCATTATCTATTAAAAACAACAAAATAATTATTTCCCTTTGTACCGAAGATGAACAATGTTCATTTATATCCTTCTCCTGGATATATGTTCAAGGTTTGGTACAAAATTACTCTGTATGAAAATTTCATTATAGTAAAAGTTAATAAGAATATTGAAAACCTTCCATTAAATTTGACTGAACATCTCATATTGAAGTTTTTCGAATTGCATACCTTTTCCTCAATTCGATATAACATTCCTTTTACGGAAAATACTAGTAAACTCAAAGCAAAGACTCTATCATGCATTTTATACATGAGAAAATAAGTTACTACAATTAGACACAAGTTGGCGCAACAACTCAAGCCCATTTTGAATATTCACTAAAAGTAAACTCTTATACTAGCAATACACAATAGGGAAAAAAAAAACTTTGCTCTCTATGAATAAAGAAATATTACTCCAGATTCACCCATTTCTCATTTATATTTTTCTGGCTGAGAGGAAGATACCGTGAAACATTTTGTACATAATTCTTAACAAGGTGAATTATGAAAAATTAACCCCCAGGACGAGCAAAGCCCATCCATCATAGTCCTTAGGCTATGGTTGGGGTGAAACGGGGCAGAATGGGGTAAATTATGGAGAATTAACCCTCCGGGACGAGCAAGGCGTCTCTACCATAGTCCTGGACTATGGGTGGAGTAATTATGGGGCTGGGGTTAATTATGACGAATCAACCCCCGGAACCAGCTAGGCGCCTCCACCATAGTCCTTGGACTATGGCTGGGGTGAAAAGGGACGGGACGGAGTTAATTATGAAGAATCAACCCCCGGGACTAGCAAGGCGCCTCCACCATATGTCGCGACGAGGGCTACTAGGGTAGCAGCCTGAGCCGTATAAGGGGTTGTTTCCCTTATACTGAATGCGACTTGGAGTGTAGCTACAGATGGTAGCTATTGAAACTCAAGGAGTAGCAAAGGAATATAAACATTTATTATACAACAGGGATACTGGGGAAAGTTATATACACATTGTAACATAAGGGACATTCAATTATATAATAGGGAAAAAATAAAACTCTTACCTAAAACCATCACTATACCATACGTAGAGCTAAGGCCAAAAGGGCCTAGCCTATAAGGCAATCTGAGCGCCAGGGCCCTCTCCTCTATGGGAGTCTATTACTCACTATCTTTTCAATCTATTCCCATTGTATTTATATAAGGACATATGTTTTGTTTTTATGTGGTGTGCACAGTCACGGTCGTACAACTTGCCTGTCATCAAACTCGCACTTGATAACGACCCGCGGTCATGACCCAATCAATCAACAACAAGAAACAATAGATCAGTGCACCAAAACAATTCAAAGGGTATTGATCACGACAATATACCAAATATGGAAATTAGAATTTTGTGAATACAAAAAAAAAGATGGATAGCTATTTCGTGGATTGCCCAATACACCTCCCAGTAAATTATAAATATATATATATATATATATATATATATATATATAAATAAGGATGGATATAGCGAGGGGCAATATATGAAAATATAAGTAAAAAAGTTATTGGGTATAACCCTCAAACTGTTCTGCAACCGTAGACACGTGTTTCGAGCTTAAGCTCTCATCAGTACGGTAAAATCAAGTGCGAAGATGTACAACACGTGGATGTAAAAATAGAAACAAAGGAAGTCAACAACAGGAAGCCAACCACACATTTGTGGCTTCGGTTAGAAGACCTTGTGCTTACAAGGCAACAAATAACGTCGCCACGGAGGCAGCTATAGCTACCAGCGTGACAATCCTACCCAGGAAAATACAAATAAGGATGGATATAGCGAGGGGCAATATATGAAAATATAAGTAAAAAAGTTATTGGGTATAACCCTCAAACTGTTCTGCAACCGTAGACACGTGTTTCGAGCTTAAGCTCTCATCAGTACGGTAAAATCAAGTGCGAAGATGTACAACACTTGGATGTAAAAATAGAAACAAAGGAAGTCAACAACAGGAAGCCAACCACACATTTGTGGCTTCGGTTAGAAGACCTTGTGCTTACAAGGCAACAAATAACGTCGCCACGGAGGCAGCTATTTGTATTTTCCTGGGTAGGATTGTCACGCTGGTAGCTATAGCTGCCTCCGTGGCGACGTTATTTGTTGCCTTGTAAGCACAAGGTCTTCTAACCGAAGCCACAAATGTGTGGTTGGCTTCCTGTTGTTGACTTCCTTTGTTTCTATTTTTACATCCAAGTGTTGTACATCTTCGCACTTGATTTTACCGTACTGATGAGAGCTTAAGCTCGAAACACGTGTCTACGGTTGCAGAACAGTTTGAGGGTTATACCCAATAACTTTTTTACTTATATATATATATATATATATATATATATATATATATATATATATATATATATATATATATATATATTGTGAATGAATGACAGATTGATATACAATGACAACTCCAGAAATACCAATACAAAATGGCAATTTGCCACAGAAACGACTTTCCCCAATTGATCCTGGCGATGGATTGCAGTTTCACTGGCAACTGTTGGGGGGTACAGCTATGGCCGTTTTCAAAGCGTCGGCTTGTCACACAACCGAAAAGTAGTGGCGTAGAGCAGTAGAGCACAGATTTGAAAAGGTTTCAAAACCGTATGTGAATATCGTAGTAATTGTGGTATATTTTGTTATCATTTAATATTGAGTACGCCACTGCCAGTCGTTTCTGAGAATGTTTTTTGTGCTTTGCAGCCGGCAGTTGGGATTTCATGTTGAACGGTATCGAACCTTTTGTCATGGCAGTCTTGTATGTACTTATTCCAATTTGCCTGATTGGAAATAAATATATTGAGTGGAATTACAGTATTTCATTTCAAAGATTCCACAGATTGGCGACGAGGATTATTAAATAATACTTCAAATTAAGTAAAATAATAAGATTAGGACCCATCGAGGTATCGAAGTTTGGTTTTTTGCTTGTGTAAAAAGTGGAAACATCGCAAAAAATGCCATCATATTATGGACAAATAAGAGAAATTCAGTGCTCAAACTAGTGACTGGGGGATATATAAACGTCTACTGGATAGTTATTTTTTGGTAAACAACATATCCGAGGACAAAAATCAAAGTGCAATTCTGCTGAATTCCCTGGATGAAGATGCTTATAAACTTATTTATAATTTGTGTCTACCGAGGGTACCAGAAGACAAAAATTACAAAGAACTCACAGATCTGTTCAATAAATATTTCAAAAAGTCGGAATCTACGTTTGTGGTTCGTTCCAGATTTTTTGCAGCTTTCAAAAATCTACATGAAAATGCGAACGAATGGGCAGCTAGAGTAAGACATTTAGCTCTAAATTGTGAATTTGACGATACCGTAATTGACATGATGTTGCGAGATCGATTCATAGTTGGTTTTGAAAAGGGGCCAGTGCAGTCTAAGCTTTTCAAAGAGAAAATTAAGTGTACTTTTTCCGAAGCTATTGAAACAGCGTTAACCGAGATGGCGGCGACTGAACAAAATACTTCAAGGTCACAACAGCCTGTGGTCAAGGTGAAACCTGGAGTTTATCACGTCACTTCAAGGAAGCAAGGTCAGAAGTTTACGTCATCATCACATGAGCAACATGTACCGGTTCCAGGTCCGAGTTCTAGTGTAAAATGTGCGTGTTGTGGTAGGAACAATCACCCTACACAAAAGTGCCGATATAAAAATCGCGTGTGCGATTTTTGCAATGTCAAAGGACATTTATCTCCTGTGTGCACCAAGAAGAAAAATAGTGCCAGAGGCAGTACGTCACGACAGCAATTTGTTCAAAATTATGTTGAGACTGAGGACATCTTTACCGTTTTGGATAAAATGGTCGTTGTAAATCCATTTTTAATTGATAATATTATTGATAATAAAATTTTTGCTTTCCAACTTGATACCGGAGCGAGCATTTGTGCGATTTCTGAAAAATTTTGGAAAAGTAATTTATCATATTATAAATTAAATATTCCAAATAAATCTTTAAATGTTTATACCGGCGAACAAATGCAAACTCTGGGTATGTTTAAGGTGAGGGTATTGTATAATAATTCTGAAAATGAGATAGATATTTTTGTTATTCGTAATGGAGGGCCGCCCATTTTGAGTAGAGACTTCATGGCTGTGTTCAAGTTAGGAGTGAATCAAATTAATTTTGCACGTAGTTTTGACAATATCGATTCACTTATTGCGAAGTATGATTCTGTTCTCCAGGATTAGGAACATTCACCAAAGACACAGTTTCATTAAAATTAAAAGACGAAACGGTCACTCCCAAATTCATTAGGGCTAGACCTATTCCCTTTGGAATTAAAGATAAGGTAGAAGCGGAATTAGAAAATTTACAAACATTAGGAGTAATTGAGCCGGTGGACTATTCACCATGGGCAACGCCTATTGTTCTGGTTTTCAAAAAATCGGGAGCAATTCGGATATGCGGCGATTTTAAGACTACTCTCAACCCCGTGCTGGAAATTGACCAATTTCCACTTCCACTCATAGAGGAGTTATTTGCAAGTTTGCAAGGTGGTGTCATTTTCAAAAATCGATTTATCACAGGCGTATGCACAGATTGTGTTAGACGAGAAATCTAAGGTACTAGTTACAAATCTACCCATAAAGGTCTGTTTCAGTACCAGATATTACCGTACGGAGTAGCTTCAGCTCCTGCAAAATTCCAAAAAATAATGGAATCGGTAACACAAAATATTGAAGGGTGTGTCTGTTTTCTTGACGACATCCTGATATGCGGTAAAAATCATGCCGAACATTTTTTAAGATTGGAAAAGCTTTTAGACAGATTAAAAACATTTGGTTTGAAAGTGAAACCTGAAAAATGTAGTTTTCTTCAAGATAAGATTTGCTATTTAGGTTATGTGATTAGTAGAGACGGGCTATCTACATCTCCTGAAAAAATTTCTGCAATTCAAAGAGCCCCAGTCCTTACTAATATTAAACAATTGCAATCTGTTTTAGGAATGATTAATTATTATGGGAAATTTGTTCCTAATTTAGCAACTACTTTGAGTCCTTTATACGACCTATTAAAAAAAGATGTAAAATGGAACTGGACAGGAAGTTGTACTTCAGCATTTAATACAGTTAAAAATATTTTGATATCAGCCAACGTGTTAACACACTACAACCCTGATTATGAATTAAGGTTGACTACTGACGCGAGCCCTTATGGGGTAGGGGCGATCTTATCACACGTTTTACCTAATAATGAGGAAAAGCCGATAGCATTCGCTTCCAGAACATTATCTGCAGCTGAAACGAATTACTCTCAGATTGAGAGAGAAGGATTGGCTATAATTTTTGCATTATGCAAATTCAATCAGTACCTTTATGGTAGAGAATTTTCGTTAGTGAGCGATAATAAGCCACTTCTCGCAATTTTCAATCCGATAAAGGGTATACCCCAATTTTCTGCAAATCGTCTACGTCGCTGGGCTGTAATCCTGTCCAACAATTCATATAAAGTAGAATTTGTTAGATCCGAAAAGAATAATGCGGATTTTCTTTCACGACTACCCATTTCAAATGAATATGAAATATGGGAAACAGTTGATATTAATTATTTAAATTATTTTTCAGAAAACGAAATAATTTCAACTAATTTTGACTTCATTAAAAAAGTAACATTAGAAGATGAAACTTTACGGAAAATAATAGAATTTGTGAAAAATAAT
The DNA here is from genome assembly GCA_944452925.2 of Chrysolina oricalcia. Classification (NCBI taxonomy): domain Eukaryota; kingdom Metazoa; phylum Arthropoda; class Insecta; order Coleoptera; family Chrysomelidae; genus Chrysolina; species Chrysolina oricalcia. The sequence goes on along the minus strand of OX101809.2, from coordinate 29,473,123 downwards.
TTGCCAAACTATGCGAAAAAAGATAACGAATTTAAAGATTTTTTCAAGTTACGAAAGGAGCTTACCATTGAAAATGATGTTTTGCTGTGGAATAATAGAATAATTAATCCAAAATCATTGAGAAACCGTTTACTTTCTCAATTACACATGGCTCATTTAGGTGTTGTGAAAATGAAAAATATAGCAAGATCATTTTTCTTTTGGCCAGGAATTATTAAGAATATTGAAGCCATAGCAGCACAATGTGAAGATTGTTCTGTAAATAAGGCCAGCCCTCCAAAAACGGACTAACATCCTTGGAAATGGTCAGAAAATGTGTTTTCGCGCGTTCATATTGACTATATGGGACCATTTTTAAATAAACATTTTTTAATAATTTTAGACGCTCATTCTAAGTGGGTCGAAGTTTTTCCTACTTCAACTATTACGTCACACTTTACCTTATGTGCTTTACATTCTACTTTTGCAAGATTTGGTTTACCAGATACACTAGTGTCAGACAATGCAAGTAATTTTACCAGTAAAGAATTTCAAGATTTTTTAGAAAAATATGATATTGAACATATAACGTCAGCACCTTATTTTCCACAGTCGAATGGCGCTGCTGAAAATGCTGTGAAGAATATTAAAAATGCTTTGAAAAACTACTTGGGTAAAAATAAAGTAATGGATGTTTACAAAGTATTGAATAACTTTTTATTCGACTATCGGAATACTTAACATGGTACTACTGGGACATCTCCAGCAATACTAATGTTCGGAAGAGATTCACGTACACGATTTTGTGCTGTCATTCCTAAAAGACAGTAAGAAATCCAAGAAAGAATTGCTAACAGGCAAGAAAGTCAACAAAAACAATTTGGGGGGAAGGAAGATAGAAAATTCACTGTAGGAGACAAGGTTATAGTGAAAGATTACCGTGTACCAAATAATGTACATGGATTTTAGATTATATCAAAAAATTGATATGGAAATGTACTTATATTGTGAACATTCCTGAATTGAACGTAAAGTGGAAGCGCCACACCAACCAAATATTAAAAAATAAAATTCAAAGTGGCTTAAGCAGTGAAGTCTCTGCGGAAAATGAAAGCTCGCCGAATAAGTCTCAAGAAAATGTCGAAATTTGTGAACCTCAGGTTGTAACTCAAACTTCAGAAATTACTAATAAGAGAATACGAAAACAACCCGATAGATTGACCTATGTTTGATTGATTACTTTAATTTTTGTTGTCGTTGATACGTTCTAATTTGCTGGGGAAGAATGTGGTATATTTTGTTATCATTTAATATTGAGTACGCCACTGCCAGTCGTTTCTGATAATGTTTTTTGTGCTTTGCAGCCGGCAGTGGGGATTTCATGTTGAACGGTATCGAACCTTTTGTCATGGCAGTCTTGTATGTACTTATTCCGATTTGCCTGATTGGAAATAGATATATTGAGTGGAATTACAGTATTTCATTTCAAAGATTCCACAGTAATATAGCGCACTCAACTCGATATATTCGAAAATTGACCGTATTCCGATGCTCTGAGCATTTACTTTCATGCATCTACTAAAAAGCTGTACTTGAATAGATAATTTCGAGTACATCGAATCAGTGACAAATACTCTTATCGTAGCAAATCTGGCGGTGCACATACCCGAGTGATCAGATAGCTTTTATTATCTTATAATACTGGATTTCTAAAAATAATAAACTATTTATAAGTAACTTGTAAAAATGCAACAGTGTTCAGAAAACTTTCTTCTCTGTTTTAAAATTGCTTCTATGTGCTGTACTTTGATTTTCAATACGATGTTTCGTTTTTCGGGGGCCACCCTCAACTCAGTTTTTTCGAATACGGACCTGTATTTTTTCCTGAATTTAAGTAGTCCTCATCTTATCGAGTTCAGCTTTGTATCTCACTTGGTATTCGTTCCTACATTTTTGCCCATAAATTCCATCATCAAGGTCCGAACAATGAAAATCCTTCCCTCCAGAATACGGTCCTGAATTTATTTTTGTTCGTATTTGAAAGGGTATTTGACTTAAGTTGCGATGAAAAATTTCAAAATAAATCTTCCTCGAATGAAAACTCAAATGCGAAATAAAATCGACATCAAATCCAATGTGATGAAAATGTGAAAGCAGAGGAATAACAAGGAACAACGATTGATACATTTACTTTAAGACAAAGAGCCGAAAGGCATTTTTCTTATGTATCTATCGTAGGCAGTGGGCAATTCTTTAACAGTTTTTGAGTCCAATACGTATTCCCAAACAAACCATTTTCAAATGAAAACGGAAAGTTTGAAACATCATGAAGTAAGGAGTGAGCCATGGAATCCATATCTGAAGGGTGAATTATTTACACGTTGAATGAAAAACTATGGAGTTATCTAATAATGAGAAAGTTGATATGTCGTTCGTGTATTCGAGGTGTTTAAGGAATAGTACCAGATATATGTCGTTCGTGTATTCGAGGTGTTTAAGGAATAGCACCAGATCTCTGGCTATGTGTCAAGAAATGTATCCAGAACGTCGTTAGCCCAATGCCAGAATTTTTCAAAGTATTGAAAGAAGTTTACGAGAGCATGGTTCATTTGTCAATTCAAAAAATGAAATTTGCCCTATCACTGAAAATGGTGATAATGGAATCGACGTTTTATGTAAGTTTTTAAGTTTCATGTTTATACATGGTAAAATGATAATATGCATCAGGATTCGTGGAATACAAGAAAAATCAGAATGAGGAAGTATTACTTAGAGAGATACCGTTGATTAGTGGTATTTCGCATTCATCAGCAAAAAAAAATTTGGAAAAACATAAATTCAAGCTTTACAGAGTGAGAAAGGTACATTATTTGCGTTCAACAGACTAAAATAAAAGGATAGTATTTTGCACATGGCTACATGATGAAAATTATAGTAAAATTTTATAGTGCGATGAAAGTCGGTTTACAAATAATGAATGATTCAACAGGAATATTCATTACCACTGGCGCCAGGAGCATGCTAATCTACATAGGGAGGTTCGGTTATAATGTCTGGGTGGGTGTTTTGGATACCAAAATAATTTGTCCCTACTTTTTTGACACTCCATTGACGGGAGAGTTATATTTTCAGTTTCTATCGGAGATTCTGGATGATTGGTAAATTTGCCTCTGAATATCCTAAGGAAATATGAATATTTCCAACATGACGGAGAACCACCACATCGAACATGAATTTGTATGAAACATTTCTTGATAGGACCATGCCACGAAGATGGATAGAAAACAGCAGTCCTATTAAATGGCCACCCCGTTCACCTGACCTCACTCTTCTTGATTATTCAATATGTATTCGGTACAACTTTTGAGAATGTGGAAGAGTTGAAAGATTCAATTACACGAGCATACATGGCTGTAACTCACCAAATGCTTCAAAATTGCCACAAACATACCATTTTTAGTGCGAAAATGTATTTGAGGAATGGTGGGCGTCAATATGAACACCTTATCAGACGTCGGCAGCAATGGCAAAAAAATGTGTACTCAAGATATCAATTGTTGTTTTTTGTTATTTTTATAGTTTTTTATCTAAATTTTGAATAAATAGTTTCAAATTCAATGTGTAATTGAAAGCGGAATTTTTTTTGGAATTTTCATCGCTCGGACCTTGATTTAGGGGCAGAAATGTAAAAACAAATACCAGGTAAAATACATACCTAAAGTCGTTAGGATAAGGACTGCTTGAATTCGTTAAAAATTTGCAGGTCCGTATTATAAAAAATTGAGTTGAGGGTGGCCCCGAGGAACGACACGTCATTTTGGAAATTGAAGTACAGCACATGGAAGCAAATTCAAAGCAGAAAAAAAAGTTGCCTGGATACATTTCCCTATTCCTGAAAGTAGAGACGCCAGCGCAAAGAAAAAAAACGGGTAATTTCGGTTTTTCCCGTATATTTTGAAAACGGTTTTTAATACTTTCGATTTGGAAACATCATTCAATTGTTCACTGAAATAGGCAACTTTTGTTTAATTCAACGAACTTCGTATCATTTACCGTGTTCGAGATGTCAATAGTGGTACTACATTAAAAATGCGGAATGTATATTACTCTTCGTACTGGTGCGAATTGCTAGAAAAACAGTGCACGGTGCAAACCAAACATATTTTGCTGCATGCCTGCATTTCGGAATACGAATAATCCTACCGGTATTCCTGTTTACAAATCCTGTTATAGAATTTAGTCACGCGTTCATCCCGTTCCCACTCCCGTCCCGCGTTCATCCCGTTCCCACTCCCGTCCCGCGTTGGTTTGGGGAAACCTTAATAATTTGGCAACTAAGAAAAAGGAAGATACGCAAGTTTCTTTGAATTCAGGAAAATGATATATTTTGAAATTAGCGCCATTTTTTTAGAAAAATCCCTAAATAAATTGAAGTCCAATGGTGTTTTGTATTTTACGGAAAATCATCATTATTATTTGCCGTGGCGCTCCGGCTCACTGATTTTGGTACCAACTTTTCAGTTGCAAGAAAACTCAGAAAACCTACAGAACAACCCCAGTGGTCGGTGCACACTTCAAGCAAACATCAGACGTCGGAATTGACATCTCATGCAACTCACATCGCACTTGCTTTTCAAACATGGAATGCGGTCGCCTATCTATACCGATGTACTTGGAAAAAATTCTCTCATACTCCGGAATCGAACCAGGTCAGATGCTAGCAGGAGCTTCAACGTCCAACCTATCGAAGTGCTGAGCTACCACCACAACATATGATCCGAGCCATGAAAGCAAGTCGACCCTGAAGCCAAGTGAAAACAGTTGTTCGCATGCGATATGAGGTCAATAATGTCGAATGCCTTCAATAAGTCAATTTCCCCAGACAACAGGAAGGCCGTGAACTTCTGAGTTTGCAGTATCTGCATAACGGAATGGAACTGGATGAAGCCTCTAAAATCACCTTCTCTGCATCGACTGAGGTATTTGTTTTGGAGGCAGCAGCCCGTGCAGCCGATGAACTTCGTTTCGTTCTTGACAATGAACGGGTGAACCTTAACTCTGTAACAGAGTTGGAACCTTTGAGCACAAAGCTTACATCAAAGCTGCGGAGACTCAAAACCTTCTGCACCATCATAAGGATGATCCAATGCAAGGGGGCTTCTTCAACAATATCGAAGACCTTGGCTTCCTCAGGTCAAATGATCTGAAGTCGGAATCCAACGGATTCATAATGGCTTTCCAGTCTACCGTAGTTGCGTGATTGTTATAGAGGTTCCAGACACCAGATGCAGGGTGTGCCGTGCCTGATACCATAATGCATTTGCTGTCAGCATGCCCAGCGTTCTCATCCTATATCCACAGCCAAAACGCGGCAATGCGAGTGTTGTACTATGCTCCGGGGAATATTGAGTCGGTCTTGGGGAATGAGGTGTGCCGAATCTATTGGAACTACTTATTTCTCACCCTCCGACGAATACAAGTCAGTGAGCCTCATGTAGTCCTCCTCGAAGTAGGACGATTCTAGTCATGGAGTTCTCCGCTCCAGGCGCAACGAATAGCATCCAAAAGAGAGGAAAAACGTACAAAATATCGAGAACTATCATTTGATTTCTGCAGACTTTACCAGAACCATACTGTTGAAATGGTGATTCTGATCATAGCAGTCGTTGGTGGAATGATGGACACACTGCTCTCAGATTTGAAAATCATACCAACTTGTGATAATATGCAGAAATCTTAGCCAGGCGAATGCAGAAGGTCATTCTGGGTTCACTTCGTTTGCTCAGAGCACATGATTCTCTGACCGAATAATAACTCACCCGACGGACGTGGGTAGTGGTGGTTGAGGTAAACTACACAACACTGTTGGAAATAAGTTGTTATTTTTAACAACTTCTCATATTGTTGAAAAATTGTAGTAGAATTCAACAACTATTATGTATTATTTTCACTACAGATATTTCCGATATAATTGTTAACTCGCTGAGTTGTTGAATTCACTACTAATACTATGGCACATATTTTTATGTTGCCAACGGTGAACGGCAGCTCTTCGTCTGGCGGCACTGGGTCGTGGTTCAAATAATAAAAAATTTAAAAGTGATAGTTGCATTAAATTAAATGTTACATTAAATTACATTAAATTGCCTTGAGCACCACTAAACTTTTAATGGTCTGGAATTCAGAAACCTTTGAATTATTTGTGACAGAGTATTATGAAATAAAAATCGAAAATCCCCAATGATGTTTTATTGTTCAATACTGAAAACAAGGAAGATAATGTACAGTGGTGATTTAATAACAAAAAAAATGTTATGACCATATGATTTCTGGAATTGTATACAGAATGGTTACCCCAAAACAATGTGAATGAAATCTGATCAGTTTCAAATATAAATATGAAATCAAATATCACCAGCTAGACCATTCGTTGAATCAAAAAAATATACAGTTATGTAGGAAAAATAGTCACAAAGAATGACAGATACATAATTCCTTTTTATCTAAGAATCTCTCAGATAGTCCAACCTCAGATCATTCTTCTGTGATGTTAATTTTCATGTGTAGGTATCCAACGATGAACAGCAATGCCAGAGATGTGGATGTTCAGACTTCAGATAACTTCATTCAGACTGACCTTGATTCGGAGCTTGAATAAGGGTGACTAGACCTTCGTATAAGGGTGGAATAGGCCTTCTGGTAAAATTGACATAGGCTCTTGGGATAAATGAAATAGGGCCTCCAGTATAACCATTAACCGCTACCTATCGGTATCCCATACCCGCTGCTCTCATATTTTCCCGCTATTTTCAGCTATGTATGCCTGTTGACCTTGAGAGTCTCAGTACCTTCCAGAGTCAGGTCAATACGCATTTCAGTATCGTTGTGGCGTTCTGTGAAGTAGCACGGGTGAGATCTCAACGATATTTTACGATAGCGGTATCTCATACTGGGAAGTAGTGCAAGTGTTACGAACATTTTTATTGCATTTTTAACGTATTTCTCTCCAATTGCAATCTCCCATAAAAATGTCGCAAAGAGCGGGACCATCGCGAATGCATCCGGATGATCCAAATTTTGAAGATTGGTGCTTAGAGCAGTTGCGTGATGATGATAATTTGATAAGCGATGATGACCATAGTATCATCATTGAAAGTGATCACGCCACTGATTCTGAACAATCAGGACTCGAAGATATTGTAGAAGAAAACGAGGAGAATATCATACCAGTAGAAAATTTAAGTCAAGATTTTTTTCATCGTCATAACTTGGTAGTGCATTTACCTGGATTACGAGGCCCTGCAGCAGCGTTAGGTGATACTGCAAGCCCCATTCAAGTTTGGGATACATTATTCAGTGAGGATATGTTGCATGAAGTTATCCAATGCACAAACCGTAAACTCTCACAATGTCGAGCAAAGTACAAAAGGCCAGACCATACAACATTGAGAGATGTAGATACTGTGGAGATGAAAGCTTTTTTGGGATTGCTCATTTACACGGAAGTTTTCAAGGCAGGAAGAGAGAGCATAGAGGGATTATTTGCTACTGATGGCACTGGGAGAGATGTTTTCAGATGTACGATGCCAAGAAGGAGATTTGAGACATTACTAATCGTATTGAGAGTCGATAATGACTTCGATAGGTCTGAAAGAATGAAAGAAGATGGAGCTGCAGCCATTTCAGGACTCTTCAAAACATTCATTCACAAGTCTCAAAAGAATTTTTCTCTGGGGGCATATGTTTGCGTAGATGAAAGCTTAGTAGCTTTCAGAGGAAGATGCCGCTTCAAAATGTACATGCCAAAAAAACCTGCAAAGTACGGTATAAAAATCATGTGCCTCACAGATGCCAGGAATAATTATCTGTATAATGCTTATATTTATTGTGGAAAAGGTTCCGATGGCCAAGGATTATCAGCAACGGAAAAGAAACTGCAAGTCCCAACTCAAGCTGTTGTAAGGTTAGTGAAGCCCATAGAAAACAGCAACAGAAATATAACAGCAGACAATTGGTTTAGTAGTATGGAACTTGTCACTGAATTACAAAAAAGAGGACTTTTTGGTACTCTTAAAAAAACAAACCGATGATTCCTGCTTCTTTTTTGCCAAACAAGAAGAGAGAAATCAATAGTAAATTATACGCATATGAAGACAATATTACTCTGCTTTCTCATGTACCGAAGAAGAACAAAGCAGTGTTGCTAATCACTTCTATGCACCATTCTCCATATGATGATCTCGAAACGGGAAAACCAGAAATGATTGCAGACTACAATCTGACCAAGGGAGGAGTGGATAGCTTAGATAAAAAATGCGAGAATTATTCTCCTTGTAGAAGGACCCGTAGGTGGCCAATGACCGTATTCTTACAAATGGTGAATATGTGTTCAGTCAACGCATACATTTTGTATGAAAGTTATAAAAACAACAAACCAATAGAGCGTAGGGACTTCCTGAAAACACTTGCAAAATGTCTAACTGAACCATTTATGCAGCGAAGATATAGCGAGAACCCTAGATTACCAAGAGACCTCAAAAATCGTATAGCATTTCTATTGCGAATATCAGAATACCCTGAAGAAAATGACCCAAGTGATGATCGACTTCAAATGAAAAAAACATGCCAATTGTGCCCTTATCAACTAAAACGAAAAACATTCTTTGTTTGTCGTCAATGTGGAAAACCAATTTGTTTGGAACATGCAAAAAAAATGTGTATTGATTGTATAAATAGACGAAAACTATAAACTGAAAAAATCATAATGTAAATTTTGTTATTTTATTTTGTAAGGGTTTATTTTTCAGTTTTCTTATATTTTTGTTTGATTGAAATATATGAAAAAGGTTGAAGAAAATGTTGTTTCACTATTCCTGATAAAAAACAACTAATTAATGACGTATTCAACACACATACGTATAGCGGTATCTCACACCGATGGTAGTGGCTGCGTAATAAATTTTCAGAGTAGCGGTTGAAGGATAATGGAACAAGCTCCCAAGAATGACGAAATTGGCCCTCAGGTAAAGGTAGAATAAACCTTCCGGAAAAAAGCGGCCTAGTAAAATTGGCATACACCAGTTCTTCAGCAGAATTGGCATGAACGAGCCCTGCCGTAGAACCCTGTGGAATAGGTAAAATGAAAACCCATTCCAACACGTGCGAGTGAGGTAAAACAAGTTTGTGGAAGAGAAAACGTTAGTTGGATACCAAAAAAAAATACATACCTCTGTACTCTAGAGGGTTAACAACAAAATACGAAATACAATATTTCGAATCACTGAAAGGGGCAGATCCCTAAACTGAAAAATGTGGCGAAAGTATGAAGGACGACTGATCCCTTCGATGTCTCTCTGGTCACCACCGACTTGGAAGTGAAATTCTCCCGGAAATGTTCTCAACCAAAAAGCATGACAATCTGTGTTACCAATAGTCGAAAAATTAAAATGACATATCTCGTATTCAAAAGAGCATAGAACGAAATACGCGACAACAATGAATACTGGATCACGTCGGAGTTCACTCCGAACACCTGACTAGAGCAATGAAACTATCCATCGCTGGAACAGCTGTTGAAGTGTCTACTGTCTGAACGCCAAATGAAAACAAACTATTACCATCACGATATATGATCAGTGGCTCTGAAATTAATAACAAATAATATCAATAAAAATATGAATAACACATTAAAATAAAATGGAAAAATAAAGATAAGGTATGTACAGCATCATGATTGTATAATAAGTAAACAAAAGCTAAATAAATGATATTGTTCGTTAACAGAAACAACCCCAATATACGTAATTGTTGTTCAGTTCAGGACGATGGTACAATTTAACGCATCTGTGTACTTTAAAGAAAGGCATACTTTGGTCGCTGAACGAACAGGTGATGATGAAAATAAATATACAGTGGGTGGAAATTAACATCTGATTTCATTTCAGGTTATGATGGAACTTTTCAATGTTTTATGAAAATCAAATGAATAAAGTGAAAAAATCCTGTGAAATTCATTTCATTTTGACAAGTCAAAATAGAATTGTATCTAGAAATGTAGAGACAAAAACCATTGTATCACTAGCTGAATGAAAAATCATACTGATTACCAACAATGTAATAAAACTCGTTGTGCTATGCAAAGTAGGTACTTGTCATACTATTTAGGTATAAACACAATAGCATTTTGATATTTTATTTGATATACTGGGCGAGAAAAAATAAATGCTGTAATACTGTCAATACAGCAGCCACAAGTCTGCATCAAACGACTACATGATGTTTTTAACAAAATAACTAATTAATAATTGAAAACTGACAACAACGTATTGTAACTGAAATTGCAAGAATTTAGTTCTTTCATTGTTTGGGACGTTTTTTGAAAAACAATACACAATTTTGAATTCATTTCCACCGCGTTGTTGTTGAAACAAAAATTGTGGTGTATACGAAGTTCAGCATGTGATGGAGATAATTTTATATTGTTGTTAACAATCGTACGCTAAGGACAATAAGGACTGCCCCACTCATGGTCTCCGGACATCCACTGCTATGGGTATAGGCAATCGCGTAAACATAGAAAACATTATTGGCCTAATATATAGCATTCTCAGCAATTGATTCATTATAGGTGTCCACAGTGTAAACAATGATTTTGAACCTGAAATTCTGAGTTTCCTCGGCTGGAAGCAATTTGCAATCAAAATTACCGATAAGTTGGGTCGCTGGTTATGACAATAGCATTACATACTCACATCATCATATCAGTTTCTCAAGGAACATATAGGTAGGTACCTATTTATATGTATGTAATAGAAGTAAAATAAAATAAGTAGATACCCAGAAGGCTTCTGGGATCGAGCATAAGTGTAGGTACCTAGTAAGATGAACTTCAGTCGCTAAATACTGTCTTTTTGTCGAATTGTCGAAAATGCAATTAAAACGTGGAGAATTAGATCTAGTAGAACAACATCTAACTTTTGAAGGACGATTAGTAAGTTGCGAATTTGTCGCTCTCTGTTGACGAATTACCATAACTGTGTTACTCAATTCGCAACAGTTCATGCTCTGTTACAAATAGTTTCGTGTTACGTTCAGATTCCAAGTATTTCTGAACCCTTCGAGTATAGTCGTAACTTTCCGTTTGTTTTCCAGCAAAAATATTTCTTTCGAACTAATCAGTTTTTGCTGATTACCGTCGTGGACGTAGTGATTGTAACAGTGTTGAGGTGATTTTGGGTGTGGTTATGTGTTGTAAAACAAAAACAATGGAGGCATGTACCTACTTAACAAATACTTTTTTATATTGTTTCGCGAGTGGTGTAGCTAGGTCGACTTATGTAGGTACATATTGTGACCCGAATTACATATTTTGCAAAACTAGAACTACGTATCTGTGTTTTTATTTTTATGCAGATTATGAGTTGATTTTATGTTCATTCTACTTCAGGAGCTTCTATTGATTACCTATACAAGAATATTCATGTATTTGATACGCCGCAAACCAATAGGAGTTTTTGAATTGGAAGTTGGATAATGAGTCGAAATTTGATAGATACCTCTACATATTATATAGTCAGTTTGGAGTATGGTGGTTTCACCAAAAATTATTTCATTCATCTAGCTCGATAGTTTGTTAGTTGGTACTTCAAAAATGAACTTGTTTTCTGTAGTTGCAGAAGTGATTATTCCACTTGTTCAACTCAAGAGTATTTTGTCGTACACTTTCAAATAATTCTGATGAAAAGCTTCATTCTATTTTCAAAATTTTCAAATAATATTTTTTCCGTCATTCACAGGCTTATTGAAACAGGCCTACCTTACCTGTACCTGTTCCTCCCAGTTATAAATGAAATCATTATAGCAGTTTTGTATTACTGAGAGTCTCAGTAGTTTTGACCGAGGTTTGAGCTGCTTGACTCACATTAGAAATGAAAAACTTCCAAGAAAAAGAAAGAGTAGAGTTGGAGGAAAATATGTATACAGGTAATATTCGTCTGAATTATATTCTGATATTTGAGTTCCAATATCCTAATGATTTTTATTGTATACTGAGTTGATTTTTTTGTAATTCCAGCAACATTAAAAAATTCTGTTCTGAAATGTTCACAAGAAACTGATTTTGAAATGAAAGATACTATTTTAACTTCTCATCGTTTCAGGAATTGAGAGAGTAGATATATACTCAATGCTCCAGGAGGAGAAGTTGTATTTTTCTACAGGATTGATAAGACCCTGGATAACAAACACAGAAGGAGGTTAGTTCACATTGTGGTGAATCACATGCCGCAAGGATGATTTTCTGCCATCTATTGAAATAACGAAATACCTCAGCAATGGTGCACCAGTTTCCATCTTTAAAGGATAAGACAACAAAAACCGGATTTCAGAGTTTAACGTTTGTTCTTGAAATCTTTTTCAATTAGATTTTTTTTATTTCATATGAGCCTTTTTTGACCCCACCCCTAAAAAATGTTTTTTTGTTTTTTGACAAACAGGATCAGAACCCTCTGTACAGGTTAAATTGAGCATCCGTCAAAAACTGATACCATTTCATTTCATGTGGAGAATGACAGCCGCTTCAGTATATCCATTATTTTTAGATCCTGATGGATTGGTATTTGACTGCAAATGAATAATATCAGCTCTATTTTATCTATCACAATCGATTCTAAATATCTTATGAATTCTTTCTCAAGACTGGAAAGAATAAACACATTTTTGTAAAGAAATTTTTCTGATTTTGGAGACAAAATTCAAGAAGTATACAAAACATCTACTACCAGATTGACTCTTTAATTTTAATACCTTCCATACAGTCGAATTCAATGTCTCTGTTTATCATCAATATCTTCTAAATGGACATTTCAATAACTGAGTTATCGTCAGTGAATTGTATTGTGCACTTTTCCTACTTTAGATCATGAATAGTTCATCAAAATTTTGATTTAGTGATATCATTAGTGTGTTAGTCGACTACTTTCATCAGCTATTGAATGTTTTTGTTTTTCAGATTTGCCGTTTTTATTTGCCTTGCTAGCACCATCCACCATCATGAAGAAAAGTTCTGTGAAGAGGGAGACAGTGAGTAATGTCTGACCTGAACTCTTCAAATTTCTGCATCAACAAATTTACACTTTTCGTTATGACTGTGTTGTGCTTTTTGATTAAAGATGGAATCTTTTATTTTAATGTGTTTCATAAAATAGAATATGATAAATAATCTGATTTTTGAATGTCAAATGAAACCCATCATATATTCGGATAATTTGTTTCATGACGACATGAAAATCCCATTTTTACAGTAAAATATTGGTAAAAGTACAATAAGTTGAAGTACAATGACAACTTATTGTAGGTAGTGTAAGATTAGGAGGTAGTGCCCATAACAATTAGTTGAAGTGAAAGTTACAATTCGTTTTGGTTGAAATTACTTCAGCATATACTGCGAATACCAACAATAAAGTTCTGATGATAAGGCGATTTCAAATAGTTACAAACAGGATGTTAAATAAAATACATTCAGTTGAAGTAGAATTAGCAAATTTGTATAGATACTTTATCATTATGAAATAGTATACTCTCCACAATAGGCTCTTTGAAGTATGACATTTTCTAGTAGTGACTTCATATGGAATATGTTGCCAAAGATACGATTATTTGCAGTAAAATTGATAACTCACTGTATCAAATTCACCATTAAGATATAGTAGCTGTTGTCGATTTATTCTTTGAAAAATGTCCAATTCAAGATTAAGTATTGATAATTCGTTGAAGTGACAATAAAAGTATGTTCATTTTGAAATTGCATCTTGAAGTTTTGACGATAGCTATCATCAGAGATATGAAGATGATATAGTTGAGAGGAGCTAGCAATGACCATTTTAGTAAAAATTAACTTCAAATGCTTTTGACATTTCAACTATAAAATAGTTGTGGACCTACTGGGCCTAAAATTTTTAACGTCCCCGCAAGAATCCTATACTATTTTTCACACTACTTCCACTTTGCTTATATTTGAAATTTTATCTTATTTTTTTGTATTTTTTTTTATTTTTCAAGGCATAAGTAGAGTATTGTCAAATTCAGTTGCCATGAAACGCAATATTTTTTGAAGCTATAAGTATATTATTATTATATCAAGTAGCTGAAAATTAAGCGACTTACACTTAGACAGATCGCCTATCTGGATATCATTATTTTGATCATTACTATTCGAAACTGCAATTATTGTAAAATTGAATTTGGGTAAAATCAGAAGTTACCTTTTTTCCTCCGTTCCACGATTATTGATTGGCCATCCTCCCTTCTCCACATTATTTTTGGTGTAGGAAATCCATCTGCTTTACAAGTTAAACTAATATTCTGGTTTTCCCGAACTGCTATTGTCGATTGCGTGCTCTGCGCATCAATTATGCTTGGAGGAACTGGAATAAATACATATTTCAACTGTAGTATTACTGCTACGAGAAAAATCTTAGAAATCTGATCAATTAAATGACATCAATAAAAACCAGCAAAACTTTGCTAGCAATAATGTACCTACAAATAATGAAATAGCTGCGGATAATAATCAAAAACTTGAACGAACTGACGAGAGATCATATTATCATCTACCCATGTATACAGATGAAACACAGATGAAATCTTTCAATCGCAAGTTATGCTGTGAACCACAGTCAAAATCAAATAATAATTTTTCCCATTTTTCTTTCCCCAGTGGAGCCCAAAAAAATTATATTATTCAAGGAGAAAGAACGAATCAAAGCTCGGTTCTCAGAAAACAACTTTGAGAAGGATGTCATCAATTTCATTGAAGAACGTCTCTTTCCCAGGGCTCGTTCAACGAACGACTACGCTCTGTCACAGCTTTGGTAGATAAGCTGTGGCTCTGTCACTCATTTTCCAGAGTATTATCCCTTCTAGAACTTATAGGCAATGCTTGTAGCGTTCATCTTGTTGCTAAACTATTACCAATAACATTGTTTATATAGAAGAAGGGATTATAATTGGATCAAAATGGATGCGACATGTAGATGGCGATAGTGAGCTCGCATCCAAGTCATGTCGTAACTTCAGTGATCTGGCCTCCAAGTCATGTCGTAACTTGATTGAAACAATGGAACAGCATTAAAATCAGGGTTTTTTGAAGGAACCTGCATCAAAATGACGTCAAATATTCATGTTTGTAACTAATCACGCTAGATGACACTCGCGTTTGCGTCCAACACCAATTACACAGGCATTGACTAACTATCTTACTTCTATCATTGTCTAAAGAAGTATAGTCGGTCAACCTTATGGGATTATTATTGGATGACGATGGGGTTTATTAGTAGATGGCGCCAGCACGATTGCCCCCAAAAAGGAGACAAACGAATGAGATGGAAAGTGTTGTAGTAATAGCGTAAAGTGAATAATGAATGGACATTATTTTGTGTTTTTGATTGGCTCAGTGTCCGTTCCACCTGCCATTTGCAAGTAAACGAGAGAACAAAGTAGTGAACTTTCGTGGTGTTTGGCATTTCATTGTTTTTGTCTTGTTAAGCCTGATTCACATAATGGTAGTAGCAGTGGCGTCACCCCCCTCTATTGATAAGATAACCAATGGCAAACACGTTTAGACGACGCTGTAAATTCAACGTCACGCTGCTGAAAGTTTGATTCATTTAAACTTTTTGCAGTAAAATCTAGCAGTGTTCGCATTTCTAAACTTAAAATTATCATGAAATCGAGATTGCTGTAATGATTCCTTTCTACTGCTTGTAACAAACAATTAGTTGAAAATTTTCATCTCAATGTCACTCATTCGGATAACAGCGTCAAAAGGGGCGGAGTCACTGCCTTTAGTGCCACTGCTACTGCCATTATGTGAATCAGGCTTTAGGTCTCACAGTCAGTTTTCGAATTCACATAGATATTTTCAGGGTGATTTCTATTGACTAATGTTTAGGGGAGGATGTCCAACGTTCATGACATCCGATGATTGGTTTATGAAGGTGATAATGCCATTTCCGACAGTTACCATATCATTTTCTGTTTTTATTGAAAGCTTTTATTTAACTTGCTCTGTGTGTGTTAGATGGGTACAAATCTTGCAAGCTGAATTAGAATCACTCCCTCTTATTCTATAGAATAGAAATTTTTCGTGTTGGTTCAGTTCCGATGACAAAACATTAATGTCGAAGAAATTGTCCCCCCTGCCCCCCGAAAGTTAGATAGAGAACGCGTAGTGTTTCGGAAGTTTTATTGACGGATTTGGACGTCAGAATTAACAGCGGAAAAAAATAAGTAGGGGGTCGCCCCCCCTTCTCTAGAAAAGTTGGAAAACTAACTCGTGAAATTAAAATCGGAAAAATCTCTAAAAATCGTGAAAAATATCTGACAGTCGAATGTTATGGTTTATAAAAAGGAATTGTCCCCCCTCCCTCCGTCCTCCGAAAGCTAGATAGAGAACGCGAAGGTTTTCGGTCATTTTCTTGACGGATTTGGACGTCAAAAATTACAGCAGGAAAAAATAAAGTAGGGGGGTACTCGCCTCCCTTCTTTCTCGAAAAAACTGGAAAACACGCGAAATTATAATCGGAAAAATCTGTAAAAATAGTGAAAAATATCTGACCGTCGGAAATTATGGTTTAAAAAAGTTGGCCCCTCTTTTACCCCATCAAAAGCTAGATAGAGAACGCAAAAGAATTCGGAAAATGTTTCAACAGTTTCGGACATGGAAAATAATGATGAAAACAAAAATAGATCTTGGGGCTCGCCCTCCTTTCCTATCACAAAAAAAAATAAAAAACTCGCGGAATAGAAATCGAAAAAATCCGTAAAAATAGTGAAAATTATCTGGCCATTGAATAAAACGTATTAAAAAAAATTTACCCCTCTGCCCCCCTCTAAAGCTATTTAGAGAACACGTAGAAATTTGGAAAAATTTCCAACGGTAAATTACCAGGCAAGCGACCGTGCAACAATGGCGCATTGATTGAAATGAACAGACTAAGAAACATATTCACAGAAAACTAAAAAAGAAATAAATAAACAAACTTAAAAAACCTTCAGATAAAAGCTTATATTTAAATGCACAAAAGCGAAAAACCCATAATTTTGTTACATTATAAAATTTTAAATGATATAAAAGCTTGTCCTGAGAATAAATCTTGAGGTAATTATAAATTTAATTATAAAATTAGAATTACATATATACTTCTCGCGACAAGCTTTTATATCATTTAGAATTTTATATTATAACAAAATGATGGGTTTATTCACTTTAAAATATTTTTTTTCTTTTTAGTACATTTAAATAGAAGCTTTTCTCTGAAATATTTTTTTTTTCAAGTTTATTTATTTACCATAAAGTCAAAGTTGTAAAACCTAATAAGGGTTTTCTTTCGAAATTAGGTACTGAGATAATGGCATTATCTGCGACTGAATTTGAAGTTTCGGTCGATCGTTCGAAATGACCTCTATAAGTGCATATCCTTATCAAAAATGAAACTTTATGACTTCATGACCAATATGCTAAAGAAGATGAAATAGTTATTTATATATGATACAAAAATTCGTAAATTAGGACTTTCTTATGAGCGTGGAAACACGTGAGTACAAAAAAGCTCTTTATGAAAATGTATCTACAATTTTATTTCTACGCCTGTTATTATATTGGCAAATTGTAGCAATTGTTGAGTACATTTTATTCTATGAAGTATTAATTTGACGAGTGAAATGTGACGCAAAATACTGTCTTTTGGAATTATATAAACGATGCGTGAAACATAACTTTATGCAAATTTGATTTTTTCACTTACGTGTGTGCTGAAAAGTATCACGTTAGGCACTGTACGTGGACAGTGCGTAAAACCATAAATATTTCCATCTCCCCGATGATCGTGCATGGTCGTAAACTATATTTTTTTCCACAACCGTTTACGTTTACGTTTACGTTAAGCCTTTGACGCTTTTAGATCTCAACTCTAAGCTGATGTTTTCCCAGAAATGTCATTTTGTGACAGCTTTTTCGCTCTAGAGCGAAAATATTGAAGAAACGGTCGATCTCCACAGCTTTCGTTGAAAACGAACCTATTCTTGCGTGATGGTTAGTATAGACAATAAATTCATATAACACTCTTAGGAACTGTGGTGGTGTTGAGAGCGTAGCTGCTATTGAGCTGAAGGCCTGTGATTCGATCACGACATACGTTTTTTTTTCAAGCAAGTTATCTTGTTTTGTTAGAGCTATACATTATTGGATATTTGGATAGCTTATTCATTTGGGATTACTATTGATTGTTTATTTTCTCATGGGTAATATCAGGTGCCTATGTTGAATGAATTGTCGATCGTTTCTATGTTTAAAAGCAGCGTTTGAAGAAGAAAAAAAATAAAGTTTCAAGTGCCATTGCCGCTCTCCAAAGATTACCGCGCTCCTCGCGCTCTAAATATGATGAATAATTTCTGGTGACAACCTCCTTTGAAACTCTCCTTATAAGTCCATAAATTGTTGATAACATCGAACCATCAATTAAAGAACACATGTCCGCCAACACTTGAATTTTCTTTGAATTGTCCTACCCAAATAATTCTAGATATCTATCATGGACGGATTCGGACATGAATCACAAAATTTGTCCTCCATCTTCAATGTTCGTATTGGTCTCCAACACAACAAGCCCCTGTATAGGTACCAATTTTGAAAGAATCTAATCAAAAATCGTAATCGCCATTTCGAATTTTGAAAACATACAAAATCTACTCAAGATTCGCATTATGAATAGTTGGACAATAAATCACAAAAACTGTTCGCTATCTTGTTTTTTCTCTTGTGAATGTAGTAATGAACCTGAATGAATTTAATGGACACCTGCCAAATTTAAAGATGATTGGATCAGTGGAATTGGCTCAAAATTTCCATTGAAGTTTTGACCCCGTTATAGACAGTAGATACCATACCTGTTACGTGTGAGTGAAACTAAACAAAAGCTTGTACAAATAATACTGATATATTATTATTTACCTACTTATCAGGTACCTTCAAGCACTAATGAATATTCTATGTGTTTTCAAAACATATCAACTGCGATAGAATATCGTAATAGAACATTTTTTGTACCTATACATAGGCATCATTTTTCAGTAAGAATATTGCTATATTACGTGTTTCATTATATTAGGCTTAATTGCAGCAATATAAAATTACCACTGATCATCATCTGATATTCGAAACATCCGAATGCAAACTTTGACTCATCTCTTATTCTGCTAAACATCTCACCAATGGCAATATGCTGCACATTTCTGAATGAAGCAAATGAAAACTGGCGTTCTATTTTAAAAAGAGATAGAAGTATAGTTTTGCGTGCCATCCGATGACGGCGCCACATTACTTGATACATTTTCAATGTTTCCAGTAAAATAGTATAGATGTCTCAGGTGACGGCCATCCAATGCATTTTGCACAGGGATTGTTTGACTATTCTTCTTTAGGCAATGCTTCTATATAAACAATGCCAATAAGTTAATGTGAAATATTCGCAAATAAAGTTCTGCTGCTACAGCTACTGCTTAGCAGGTGGCGCTGTCATGTATTTGATGTTTAGCGAACACTATTTTAATGAATTTAGTGGAAGACTATTACAGGGATCTGTCTGTGCTACGTGTGAGTTCCATGGAATCTTACTCAATTAAGTTAGTTGGCAACAATGATCTCACAATCATTGCCTAAACAAGAATAGTCAAACCATTGTCTTAAGGGCAATGGCCAAACAATCCCTGTGCTGAATGCATTGAATGGCCGTCACCTGAGACATCTATACTATTTTACTGGAAACATTGAAAATGTATCCAGTAATGTGGCGCCGTCATCGGATAGCACGCAAAACTATACTTCTGTCTCTTTTTAAAATAGAACGCCAGTTTTCATTCGCTTCATTCAAAATGTGCAGAATATTGTCATTAGTGAGATGTTTAGCAGAATAAAAGCAAAGTTTGCATTCGGATGTTTCGAATATCAGATGATGATCAGTGATAATTTTATATTGCTGCAATTAAGCCTAATATAATGAATCACGTAATGGAGCATTATTCTTCCAGAAAAATGATGCGTAAGTATAGGTACAAAAAAATGTTCTATTACGATATTCTATCGCAGTTGATATGTTTTGAAAACACATAAAGAATATTCATTAGTGCTTGAAGGTACCTAATAAGTAGGTAAATAATAATATATCAGTATTATTTGTACAAGCTTTTGTTTAGTTTCACTCA
The DNA here is from genome assembly GCA_944452925.2 of Chrysolina oricalcia. Taxonomy (NCBI): domain Eukaryota; kingdom Metazoa; phylum Arthropoda; class Insecta; order Coleoptera; family Chrysomelidae; genus Chrysolina; species Chrysolina oricalcia. The sequence goes on along the minus strand of OX101809.2, from coordinate 29,452,885 downwards.
CAAGTAACAGGTATGGTATCAACTGCCTATAACGGGGTCAACACTTCAGTGGAAATTTTGAGCCAATTCCACTGATCCAATCATCTTTAAATTTGGCAGGTGTCCATTAAATTCATTCAGGTTCGTTACGACGATATTCACAAGTGAAAATACAAGATAGCGAACAGTTTCTGTGATTTATTGTCCAACTATTCATAATTCAAATCTCGAGAAGATTTTGTATTTTTTCAAAATTCAATACGATTTTTTATTAGATTCTTTCAAAATTGGTACCTATACATGGGCTTGATGTGTTGGAGACCACTACGAACATTCAAGATGGAGGACAAATTTTGTGATTCATGTCCGAATCCGTCCATGATAGATATCCAGAATTATTTGGGTAGGACACTGGAAAATTTGAAAATTCAAGTGTTGGCAGACATGTGTTCTTTAATTGATGGTTCGATGTTATCAACAATTTATGGACATATAAGGTGAGTTTCAAAGGAGGTTTTCACCAGAAGTCATTCATCTCCTACACGGGCCTAAAATACATTTTTTTGTTGTACAATATAGTTATTTGTGTATTTAGAACGCGAGGAGCGTTGTAATCTTTGGGGAGCAGCAATGGCACTTTGTTCTCGAAATAAACACATGTTTTTTTTCTTCAAACGCAGATTTTAAACAGAAACGATCGACACTTCATTCAACATAGGCATCTAATATTACTTATGAGAAAATAAACACTCAATAGTAATCCCAAATGAATAAGCTATCCAAATATCCAATAATTTACATCTCTAACAAAACAAAATAACTTGCTTGAAAAAAAACCGAATGTCGCGATCGAATCACAGGCCTTCAGCTTGATAGCAGCGACGCTCTCAACACCACCACAGTTCCTAAGAGTGTTATGAATATATTGTATATACTAACCATCACGCAAGAATATGTTCGTTTTCAACAAAAGCTGTGGAGATCGACCGTTTCTTCAATATTTTCGCTCTAGAGCGAAAAAACTGTCACAAAATGATATTTCTGAGAAAACATCAGCTTTGCGTTGAGATCTAAAAGCGTCAAAGGCTACCTACTTTGGTAAGCGGTTGTAGAAAAAAAAAATAGTTTACTGACCATGCACGATCATCGGGGAGATGTAAATATTTATGGTTTTACGCACTGTCCACAGTGCCTAAAGTGATACTTTTCAGCACACGTAAGTGCAAAAATCAAATGTGCGTAAAGTTATGTTTTACGCATAGTTCATATAATTCCAAAAGACAGTATTTTGCGTCAGATTTTACTCAGAAGTCATCAAATGAAAACTTCATAGAATAAAATATACTCAGCAATCGCTACAATTTGCCAATATAATTACAGTCGTAGAAATAAAATTGTAGATACATTTTCGTAAAGAGCTTTTTCGTACTCACGTGTTTCCACTCTCATAAAAAAACTCCTAATTTACGAACTATTGTATCATTTATAAATAATTTCTTCTTTATATACGTTTCATATTTGATAAGGATATCCACTTATAGAGGTTATTTCGAACGATCGACTGAAACTTCAAATTCAGTCGCAGATAATGCCATTATCTCAGTACCTAATTTCGAAGGAAAACCTTCATTAGGTTTTACAACTTTGACTTTATGGTAAATAAATGAACTTGAAAAAAAATATTTTAGAGAAAAGCTTCTACTTAAATGTACTAAAAAAAAGAAAATAAATCTTAAAGTGAATAAACCCATCATTTAGTTACATTATTAAATTCTAAATGATATAAAAGCTTGTCGCGAAAAGTATATATGTAAATCTTATAGTATATTAAATTTGAAATTACCTCAAGATTGATTCACACGACAAGCCTTTATATCATTTAAAATTTCATAATGTAACAAAATTATTAATTTTTCGCTTTAGTGAATTCAAATAAAGCTTTTATCTAAAAAGTTTTATGAGTTTCTATTTTAGTTTTCTGTGAATATGTTTCTTAGTCTGTTCATTTCAATAAATGCGCCATTGTTGTACGGTCGCTTGCCTGTTAATTTCCCGTTAGAAATTTTTCCAAATTTCTACGTGTTCTCTAAATGGCTTTAGAGGTGGGCAGAGGGGTAAATTTTTTTAAACCGTTATATTCAATGACCAGATAATTTTCACTATTTTTACGGATTTTTTTTATTTCTATTCCGCGAGTTTTCCTATTTTGTTTGTGACAGGAAAGGAGGGCGAGACCCCCGATCTATTTTTGTTTTCATCATTATTTTCCATGTCCGAAACTGTTGAAACATTTTCCGAATTTTTCTGCGTTCTCTATCAATCTTTTGAGGGGGGAAAGGAGGGGCGAAATTTTTTTTTCCGACGGTTAGATATTTTCACTATTTTAACAGATTTTTCCGATTATAATTTCGCGTATTTTCCATTTTTTTAGAGAAACCCCCCTACTATTTTTTTTCTTGCTGTAATTTTTGACGTCCAAATCTGTCAAAAAAACGCCCGAAAACCTACGCGTTCTCTATCTAGCTTTCGGAGGACGGAGGGGGGACAATTTCTTTTAATAAACCATAACATTCGACTGTCAGATATTTTTCATGATTTTTCAGATTTTTCCGATTTTAATTTCACGAGTTAGTTTTCCAACTTTTCCAGAGAAGGGGGGTAGCCGGGTAGCCCCTTCCCCTACTAATTTTTTTTTTCGCTGTTATTTCTGATGTCCAAATCCGTCAATAAAACTTCCGAAACCCAACGAGTTCTCTATCTAACTTTCGGGGGGCAGGGGAGACAATTTCTTCGACATCATCGGAACTGAACCAACACGTACATTTTCAATTCTATAGGATAATGGGAAGTGGTTCTAAGTGTCAGCTTGCAAGATTTGTACCCATCTAACACACACAGAGCAATTTGAATAAAATCTTTCAATAAAAACAGAAAATAATATGGTAACTGTCGGAAATGGCATTATCTTCATAACTTGAAACCAATCATCGGTTGTCATCATAACGTTGGACATCTTCCCCCAAACATTAGTCAAGAGAAATCACCCTGAAAATATCTATGTGAATTCAAAAACTGACTGAGACCTAACAAGACAAAAACAATGGAATGCCAAACACCACGAAAGTTTGCTACTTTGCTCTCTCGTTTACATGCAAATTGCAAATGGCAGGTGGAACGGACACTGAGCCAATCAAAAACACAAAATACTGACCATTCATTATTCACTTTACGCGATTACTACGACACTTTCCATTTCATTCGTTTGTCTCCTTTTTGGAGGCAACCGTGCTGGCGCCATCTACTAATAAACCCCATCTTTATCCTATAATAATCCCATAAGATTGACTGACTATACTTCTTCAGACAATGTCACAATCGTTTCATTCAAATCTTGAGACAAAACAGTTTTCTGTAAATAAATACTGGTTCCGTGAAAAATGCAAAATGGGTGAAATTCACTAGCTTTCTTCTCCTGATAGGGATTATCGCAATTGTCTTATCCCACAGTCCTTGTCTTATCCTAAGCCAGACTCTCGCCAATTGTATATTCCCGATGTTCATCCACGAAATACAAATGTCGTTTTATTCTGTAACAGAAATATGACATACCAAATAATCGGGGAAGAGAGCCGCCAAGCTGAAGGAAGGAGATTTGGGTCCTTTTTGGCCATTTTGGAAGATTCGTGAACGTGAATTTTCAGAAGAGGTGAGATGGCTTTGATACCAGCAAAGTTGTGCCCTGGGATCCCATTGTTCTACGAGCAATGGCTCTCCAAGCCGTTAATGCAAAATTTCACAGAGTGACTCTGTGGATACAGTTAGATTAAAAATATTGGACCTGCCATCATGCCATGGGCTCACTTCTCCAAAAATTAAGCCTACATTTCTGATCATTACCTACCCAACTAACCCTCCGAGCGAGGTAAGTTATAAACATTTCCACTGAGCCTGTAAATAAAACAGAGATTCTTTCTTTTACAAGGTTATTCGACATTGTGAGATTAACATTTTTTGTTATGGAATAATTACCCTAACCATTTTGGGAAGTTATTGTTATGGAAAAGAAAACTAATTCACAATGAGCTTATGACTTTAGGCATAAGATGTCCGGAGGACTGCTCATTGCAAATATCCTATACAATAGGAGAAGTTGGGTCGAAAATCCATCAGAAAACAACTACTTTCCTGGCTAATGCCACGACGAACATTGAATTACATCTGATGAAATTTCCGTGCAGAGTTCCTACAAGGTTATCTCTGCAATTGCTTGGTTGCATGGGAATGTTCATCGAAACATTCGGACCACCTATATATCGATTTCGGAGTGTTGCTCCTCATCAGTATAGGGTAGGTCTAGCAGTCAATAACTAATGACTGCAACGAATGAATCGACAGCCAAACCCATTTACAGACCGAAACTGAGACCGCGCCCGCACAGTGGATTATTTCCAAACTGCGAGCGCCATCTCAGTGCCGGAAGCCCAACCAAAGCAATACCCATGACACGATCGTCAAGACCGTATATGAAACGGAAAAGAAAACTAATTCACAATGAGCTTATGACTTTAGGCATAAGATGTCCGGAGGACTGCTCATTGCAAATATCCTATACAATAGGAGAAGTTGGGTCGAAAATCCATCAGAAAACAACTACTTTCCTGGCTAATGCCACGACGAACATTGAATTACATCTGATGAAATTTCCGTGCAGAGTTCCTACAAGGTTATCTCTGCAATTGCTTGGTTGCATGGGAATGTTCATCGAAACATTCGGACCACCTATATATCGATTTCGGAGTGTTGCTCCTCATCAGTATAGGGTAGGTCTAGCAGTCAATAACTAATGACTGCAACGAATGAATCGACAGCCAAACCCATTTACAGACCGAAACTCTCTCCTATTGTATAGGATATTTGCAATGAGCAGTCCTCCGGACATCTTATGCCTAAAGTCATAAGCTCATTGTGAATTAGTTTTCTTTTCCGTTTCATATACGGTCTTGACGATCGTGTCATGGGTATTGCTTTGGTTGGGCTTCCGGCACTGAGATGGCGCTCGCAGTTTGGAAATAATCCACTGTGCGGGCGCGGTCTCAGTTTCGGTCTGTAAATGGGTTTGGCTGTCGATTCATTCGTTGCAGTCATTAGTTATTGACTGCTAGACCTACCCTATACTGATGAGGAGCAACACTCCGAAATCGATATATAGGTGGTCCGAATGTTTCGATGAACATTCCCATGCAACCAAGCAATTGCAGAGATAACCTTGTAGGAACTCTGCACGGAAATTTCATCAGATGTAATTCAATGTTCGTCGTGGCATTAGCCAGGAAAGTAGTTGTTTTCTGATGGATTTTCGACCCAACTTCTCCTATTGTATAGGATATTTGCAATGAGCAGTCCTCCGGACATCTTATGCCTAAAGTCATAAGCTCATTGTGAATTAGTTTTCTTTTCCGTTTCATATACGGTCTTGACGATCGTGTCATGGGTATTGCTTTGGTTGGGCTTCCGGCACTGAGATGGCGCTCGCAGTTTGGAAATAATCCACTGTGCGGGCGCGGTCTCAGTTTCGGTCTGTAAATGGGTTTGGCTGTCGATTCATTCGTTGCAGTCATTAGTTATTGACTGCTAGACCTACCCTATACTGATGAGGAGCAACACTCCGAAATCGATATATAGGTGGTCCGAATGTTTCGATGAACATTCCCATGCAACCAAGCAATTGCAGAGATAACCTTGTAGGAACTCTGCACGGAAATTTCATCAGATGTAATTCAATGTTCGTCGTGGCATTAGCCAGGAAAGTAGTTGTTTTCTGATGGATTTTCGACCCAACTTCTCCTATTGTATAGGATATTTGCAATGAGCAGTCCTCCGGACATCTTATGCCTAAAGTTATTGTTATTAAATGGGATGTTGATGGACCGACCTCGTACAGAGATGTCAATTTATTTCACTTATCAATGGTATCCTTCCTGTTACAGACTAGTATTCGTTTGATGGAAAATAGTATTAGACTTTTACAATTTCCATGGTTAATTTACTTCATGGTACGGGATGGTTAGTACTTAGATCATCTTTGAGAGCATTCATGGAAATCATTGGAAGCACACTGGAATGTTCCACATAGTTTCAAAATTAGGAGATAGCCCCTGCTGTTGAGCCAATGCAAGATTCTTCCAGAACAGGCATTCATTTATTATACTATTAATATCACAAACCTTCACATTTTGATATGGATTCTTGATGATTATTTCACTTATATCATGCTGTACAGCAGACGCCCAGTACTAAGCTAGCGCTTCTTCTAAACATAAAGGAATCACTGACTTGCTGATAGAGAGCAAAAGTAACTTCAAACCTCTTACCACTTCCAATTTTATATCAATTAATTGAGGATATTACTCAGGGTTGAGGTCATTTAAATGTTGGTTCAGGCAACTGTGTTTACATCTATCTGTAGTGCACGCGAATAGCACATTTTACTCTAGTAGTTATTATTTATTTTTTTTATTTAAGTACTTCTGAGTAAGCTTCCATGTACATTCAAATACTTGGAATGGTTGCAGTCAATGCTCCAAATTTTTCTAGAATATACAGGGGAAATGTAAGTGTTATGTGTTAATATGTATGTGTTCAGAAAGGAGAAACTGTGTATTACTTTTTGACTTTTCAGGTCTTCAACAGTACGGTCCAATCATATTAATCCAATATTGATGTCAATCGAGTAAAGAAAGACTCTGGGCTCTGATTTTTGAACTTTCGATGTATAAAATTCTTGGCTTGAACAGGATATTTGAGTATTAGTTTTTAGGTCAAGTGGCGCCCAGTTCTGAATTGCTTCAAAAATTATTTCTAAAAATTAAATACCCAAGGCTAACACATCAACTCACCCATACATGCTCAACCGACTCCCATGCTAACGGCATTGTACGTTTCATTTTACCAAGGGAATAAAAATCGTTACAAATTTCAATGGAAACAATACTTCCTACCTACTTTCCCTTGGTTCGCTTGATATTCTCTAAATATTACAGGATTTTCCTAACGATGAAAAAAAATCCATGTTGGACCACGATACCCTCTTTTTCGAAGAAAACAACCGATATTATCTTCTATTGCAGCAACTGTTAGGTTTTTTTTTTTTTTTTTTTTTTGTGTGTGAGGTTCCGGAACTTCATATTGATAATGCACCTAATTCTGTAAAATGGATTCATTTATTGAAACAATAGTGGCTACTAATTTATTCACAAACATGTACAAAAATCAGGACATGATTTCTTCCAGCGGAATGATCAAGTATCAATAATCCAAGACTTATTGGGTAGGCTTCAAAAAGGCTGATATCATGAGCCCAAACACAATGGATTCTCTTTAACAATGCTAGAGCTTTATTTCAAATCAAGCAAATCTCATTTTCAATGCATAAAAAATTAACTGAGTCAACACTTTGACTTGCAACTTCTCACACAGGCACGTGCAAGTCAATGTATCTCATCTCAGTACTGTACATATAATAACACCTAACTTCTCACACAGGCACGTTAGTAGTTATTATATTTCCAATACAGCTCACAGACATGTAACTTCTCACACAGGCACGTTACAAGTCCTTGGTTTCTCGAAAATCCAACAAAAGCAGGCAACTTCTCAGAAAGGCACGTTGCAAGCCAATAAACACTCAAATCAGTCTGATAATAGGTAACTTCACACACAGGCACGTTACAATCACCAGGCTGAAATGAATACAACGGTGATATGCAACTTCTCACACAGGCACGTGCAAATCACCGAATGACATGTAACTTCTCACACAGGCACGTTACAAGTCCTTGAATTTTCGATAGCTAAACAATATATATTCACTCAATTCCAATGTGCTAAGACTCATGTACAACCAATAAATACCCAAATAAAACCTCTTTTCAAAACACTACTTTTGTAAACATCAATACAAATATCAACAAGTATTAAATATTCAGTATTGAAGAAAAGCTCCGTACCAATGATCGTAAGAGCAAAACACAAATTCTTCAAAATATGTGTTTGCCATGATTGGAACTTTCCTCAATTTATTCTGTTTAATAATCGACAATCAAATGAAAACACATCCAAGAAAAATATTTTGAAACACACTGATTCGGAGTAACAACGTTTTTCCTCCATTAAAGGAAAACTCCAAACTTTATTGCATCGAACAGGTATTAAACCTTTCAAATCAAAGATAATATCAACAAACCCAAATAAATATAATTCCTACCTTCCAAATCAACCGTAGGTAACACTTAAACACAACAACAATAAGTATATTGAACAATATCGCAATAACAACAGCAATTTTAGAAAACTAACTCAACTCTCGAGAGTAAAACCACAAATTCCCTTGCCTTCCCATGCTGTCCCCTCGCCTCCCACCAGCCAGGCGTTTTTCGTGGAGCCCACTAGAAACCGGCAAGTGCTTGGCAATAAAGAGCTCCCAACATTCGGCCATACGACTCATTAGCTCGCCTCGAGCCAATTCAGTCATCGTCACTTTCAACATCAGTTGGTAGTGGTATTTGTCCATCACCTCCACTTTCACTTCCTGGGGAATCCGACACTTCCCCATCTGGTATCCATGGTTTCATATGGTCAACAGCAATAGTATTTGCGTAACTTTTATTCGTTCTGTGGGATCCATCCATATCATGGACTACATAACGATCGGTAGGCAATACCTTTTCTACTACCATTGTACCATCAGGTGACACCATTTTCCTACTGGAACCTGCTTCTGACTTCTCTTGCTTCTTGATAAGAATCAAATCCCCCACTTTATACTGACGTGGTGCCTTCCGTTTCTTATCATACCTTTCTTTCATTTTTTTCCTAGACCTTTCAACTTTATCGCTGGCAGCTTCTCTTATTTTTAACAAATTATCGTATTCCGCTGTGACTGTAGAAACTTCATCTATAAGGATTTGATCGGAACTCCCTCTAGGCTTGTACCCGAAAAGTAGTTCGCTCGGAGTCTTGCCAGTTGTCTTATTGTTGACATTATTTATGGCAAATTGAACCTTCCCAACATTTTCGTCCCAAGTAGTCTCCTCGGATGATGTGGTTAGAAGGGAGCTCAATATAGTCCTATTGAGACGTTCTACTTGTCCATTGGCTCGCGGAGTAGCTACAGCATTAGTGACGTGCTTTATCCGTTGCTCCTTCCAGTACCGATCAAATCGTTTAGATGTAAATGCAGATCCTTGATCAGAGATTATTATTTTTGGTCTACCGCACCAGTTAGCGATTTCATCAAAATGATGTATCACAGACTTGGCATTGGTTGTCCTAACAGCTTTTAGAAAAACGAACTTTGTGAAAGCATCGATGACAGCTATCAAATGAATATTGTTCTTCCTTGTTTTCGGGAATGGACCTAGATGATCTACGTGCACCATGTGCATTGGTTCTGGTGGCTTTTCTATGGGATCTAGGAATCCTTCATGTTTGCCTGTTGGCTTTTTATTATACAAGCAAGGAATGCAACAAGATATATATTTCTCCACGTATTCCTTCATTCGTGGAAACCAGTAGTGGTAACAGAGTCGGGATAATGTCTTTTCAGTACCAAAATGACCCATCTCATCATGTCCTGCTCTATCCACTTGACTTCGCATTCCTCTTGGAACAACCCACTGAATGCCTCGAACTGTTATTCTATATACCCTTCCATCCCGTAAGGCATAGTGCTTATAGACATCCCGATCTTTATCTGTTTCAGGAGGTTTCATTAAAGTATCTCGTATTTGTTTGATTTTATCATCGGTCAACTGGCCGGACAAAACCCAGTCGGCAGGTTGTATTTTGAGAATGAACTCCTCCGATGGTTTTTCCGACGATGAAGGATTTCTACTCAAATCATCTGCGTGCTTCATTCTTCCACCAGGTCTATATGCTACTTCGAAATCGTATTCTTGGAGTTGTAACCACCATCTTGCAATTCGGGGCAAAAGATCTTTTTTTGTACTGGTTGCTTTCAGGGCGTTGCAATCCGTCACGACCGTAAAATGAATACCAATCAGATACACTCGGGATTTTTTTAGACTCTCCACCACAGCCAAAGTCGTATGAGTGGTACTTCTTTTCATTGTCCAAAGTCTGCGTACTGTAGTAACTAACGGGATGTTATCTACTATCATTATTTTTCTGTAATAATATTCCAGCTAGACCATGCATGCTTGCATCGGTAAGCACTTCGGTCAATGCTTTCGGATCGTGAATAGATAGGATCGGCCTTTCCATTAGAGCCTGTTTCAGCATTAGGAAAGAATTATCTTCTTCCGTCCTCCATCTCCATGATGTACTTTTTTTTTAATAAGGTTGTAAGCGGTCTAGACTTAGAAGCATAATCTTTGACAAAGTGTCGAAAATACCCTGTGAGTCCTAGAAACTGTCTCACATTGTGAACGGATTTGGGCGTTGGAAATTTCTTTATAGCATCCGTCTTATGCTGACCTGGTCTCACGGTACCATTGGCTATTTCGAATCCCAAAAAGGTTACCGTCGTCATTAAAAATGCACACTTCTCTAGATTGAGTGTCAAACCTTTCCTCCTGATCAGTTCCAAAACCTGTTCTAGGTTTTTCAAGCCATCTTCTACAGTTTTGGTATGTACCAACACATCATCAAGATAAACAGCTGTAGGATTTCTTGCTGGACTCAAAACTGTATTCATCAACCTTTGAAATACCGCTGGTGCGTTCGCTAAACCAAACGGCAATCTGTTAAATTCAAACTGGCCTTGCGGCGTAACAAAAGAGGTATACCGCTTGGAGGACTCCTCTACTGGAATCTGGTAATAGCCCGATCGCAAATCCAGACTTGTGAAGTAATTACTGCCATGTAACCGATCCAACTGATCGTCGATCCTAGGAAGTGGAAAACGGTCTTTTATTGTCAAGGAATTCAGCTTCCTGAAATCGATGCATAATCGGTTCTCACCATTTTTCTTTTTTACCAACAAAACCGGAGAGGCATACGATGAATTGGACTTTCGAACAATATCATTCGTTATGAGATCATCAACCATTGTTTCAACAACATCTTGCTCCGCTCTTGACATCCGGTAGGGACGATAAAGTAATGGTTCATCTTTCGCCAAGCTTATGTTCATTTCCAATGTCTTCGCGCAGCCAAGTTCGCTTAGACTGATTGCAAAACAATCACGGTACTTGTTCAGCAGCTGATACAAAGCCTCTTTGTCTTCATCATCCATAAGTCCTGTTTTGACTGACCCCACAGATAAATCAGGTAATTCCTCTTGATTAGTTCGAAGAATTGTCTCCACAGTTGTTGTTTCTTCTTCACACGGTATTGCTCTAACAAATGGGCTTTTTTGATTTATCGAAATTTCCTGATCAGACAAATTCATGACTGGTATAATCACGCTTTTACCGACTCCAAGATGTACTATAGTTCTGGGTATGCAATATTCTACGCCTTCTTGGAGTCGGAGGCTAGCATCAATGAGAAGGTCTCCTTCATAGTCAGTCTTGCATATAACTTCTGTAATTCCCAGGCAATGGGGTGGTATTATTGTTGGCTCAGCCCACAATGGGACTTTGGTTAAATGTGGCGTCCTAGTGGCATCCGGATGGGGTAACTGAGAGAAATGCAGTATTTGATGATCTTTTTTTACTTTGAGGTTCGCTTGATCTGTGAATGGTTGTCCAATCAAAAGGGGAACGACCTGTACATTGTCGGGAACAATCCTAGCTGAAACTTCCACCTCGACATCATCTACACGAAGGTTGAAAGTTGCAGTACCTGAAGTCTCTATGTGACTTCCTCCAAAACCTCGAAGGAGAACTTTATCCCCATTTACAATGTTGAGGTTCAGACGATCTACCTCACTGCTTTTCACTGTATTACAAGTGCTACCAAAATCGATATACGCCCTTGATTTATTACCATTTACAGAAACTTCTTTATAAAATTTTTTGTTAGCAAATTCCGTTTGGATCTCCCCTAGTCATGACACATTAACTTTTGGAAAACCCTTGTTTTTCCTGAAACATTTGTCCTCAGTATGTCCATCTTATTGACAATATCCACATTTGGGGATGGATTTCTTTTTTTGGTTTGGACAGTCAGCTGCCAAATGATCGGGTTTCTTGCAAAGAAAACAAGTCTTATGTCGGTGTACAGGCGGTTTATTTTTAGGGTAGTGTTTCTTTCGCTCCTTTTCATTTGAAGTGTTATAGTTGGAGGTCCTCAAATAATCAAAAAGCAAGTCCGGGTTTGTATAATTTCCTGCTCGAGCTGCTGCAATAACATGTGTTTCTGTGAGTCCTCCAATTATGCATGATACCGCATCCTTTCCACTTATTTTACATTTGTTCAGACTTGCCATTTTTTCATAAAAATATTTTGAGTAGGTTTCAGTTGACATTTTTCTTCTAGACATCATTTCCTCGAGTGTAGCGTGAAAGTCCCGTTGTGACGGAAAAGCCCTTTGTAAGAAATCCTTCCATTCAAGCCAGGTGTGTCTTATTGTTGGGAGGCCCTTGTACCAGGTGGCAGCCAATCCTGTCAATTTACCGAGAGAATGGTAAATAGTTGCTTCCTCCGACCAACCGTATATGTCACGCATCTCATCAATTTTAGCACACCACGTCATATCTTGAGAAACGTCTTCTGGATCGAAGGGAGGTATAACATCATCTCTAACATTAACATTAGGTCTGCTCGCCATACTATGTACAAAATCAGCCATAATTTCACTCAGTTTGTCAATAGATTTTGAGGTTAACTCCTCCCTTATTTTGTCTTTTCTGCGTTTTCTTCTGGGAGCACTTCTACTCGGCTCTTCATTATCACTAGAATCAAAGCTCGGTTCTCTCCTTGGTCTCTTTGGGCGGTCATCGCGTTCTCTGCTTCTACCCATTTTTTTGGTTGTATTCCCTTTTAAATCAACCATAAGTACGGTCAAAACAATCACGGTATAGTTTGATAGAATAAGGCAATAAGGAATTAGCAAACTCAGTGCTCAATCAACAAAATGAACAATAAACTCAAGTGAGTTCCATCCCACTTCTGATATGTTAGGTTTTTTTTTTTGTGTGGGGTTCAGGAACTTCATATTGATAATGCACCTAATTCTGTAAAATGGATTCATTTATTGAAACAATAGTGACTACGAATTTATTCACACACATGTACAAAAATCAGGACATGATTTCTTCCAGCGGAATGATCAAATATCAATAATCCAAGACTTATTGAGTAGGCTTCAAAAAGGCTGATATCATTAGCCAAAACACAATGGATTCTCTTTAACAACGCTAGAGCTTTATTTCAAATCAAGCAAATCTCATTTTCAATAAACTCATAAAAAATGAACTGATGAGTCAACACTTTGACTTGCAACTTCTCACACAGGCACGTGCAAGTCAATGTATCTCATCTCAGAACTGTACATATAATAACACCTAACTTCTCACACAGTAGTTATTATATTTCCAATACAGCTCACAGACATGTAACTTCTCACACAGGCACGTTACAAGTCCTTCGCTTCTCGAAAATCCAACAAAAGCAGGCAACTCCTCACCAAGCCAAAAAAAACACCCAAATCAGCCTAATGATAGGTTACTTCACACACAGGCACGTTACAATCATCAGGCTGAAATGAATACAACGGTGATATGCAACTTCTCACACAGACACGTTGCAAATCACCGAATAACATGTAACTTCTCACACAGGCACGTTACAATGTCCTTGGTTTTTCGAAAATCCAACAAAAGCAGGCAACTTCTCACAAAGGCACGTTGCAAGCCAATAAACACTCAAATCAGTCTGATAATAGGTAACTTCACACACAGGCACGTTACAATCACCAGGCTGAAATGAATACAACGGTGATATGCAACTTCTCACACAGACACGTGCAAATCACCGAATGACATGTAACTTCTCACACAGGCACGTTACAAGTCCTTGAATTTTCGATAGCTAAACAATATATATTCTCAATTCCAATGTGCTAAGACTCATGTACAACCAATAAATACCCAAATAAAACCTCTTTTTAAAACACTACTTTTGTAAACATCAATACAAATATCAACAAGTATTCAATATTCAGCATTGAAGAAAAGCTCCGTACCAATGATCGTAAGAGCAAAACACAAATTCTTCAAAATATGTGTTTGCCATGATTGGAACTTTCCTCAATTTATTCTGTTTAATAATCGACAATCAAATGAAAACACATCCAAGAAAAATTATTTTGAAACACACTGATTCGGAGTAACAACGTTTTTCCTCCATTAAAGGAAATCTCCAAACTTTATTGCATCAAACAGGTATTAAACCTTTCAAATCAAAGATAATATCAACAAACCCAAATAAATATAATTCCTACCTTCCAAATCAACCGTAGGTAACACTCAAACACAACAACAATAAGTATATTAAACAATATCGCAATAACAATAGCAATTTTAGAAAACTAAATCAACTCTCGAGAGTAAAACCACAAATTCCCTTGCCTTCCCATGCTATCCCCTCGCCTCCCACCTGCCAGGCGTTTTTCGTGGAGCCCACTAAAAACCGGCAAGTGACGATGCATGACACACAGCCGGTGTATACTGGAGGTACTTTCCTAGGCTGGCGCTCGGCAATAAAGAGCTCCCAACACAACGATAAAAAACCTTGTAATTTTCCTAATGCTTGGGTGTATTGATAATGAAAGCGTTGAGGAAAACAATTTGATAAATAAATGATGCGTTCTTCAGACATGGTTGCAAATGTACATGAATGAAAAGAATCATTCAACTATCAAGTTTGCAAGACAGATGTAATTTTTTTAACAAATTGCAATGGGAAACTCAAACAAATGAGAAAAAACAAGGTACCGTAACATGTACAAGGTTGCAAACCCAATGCATGTTTTGAAACGTAATTACTAGCAGTATTCCTGGTTTGCAGAACTTCTGCATTTTTTAGTGCAAAAATACAGCAATGAAAATTTTTTCGACATTTCAACAATGTTTCGTTCATCTCAGACTTCTGCAAAATTTTACAGTTTATTCTCATTAATACAATAACATAACACTGAAGTTTGAAAACTTTTGGAATTAGTGTGAATTGATTGTCTACATTTACTGGCCTATGAAGCGAGATAGGACCTCTACAACCACCGAATATCTCAAGGTTTTCAATGCTTCAAGGTTGGAGGAGTAGGAGACTTAGCCATGCACAGCTGAATAGTATAAAACCTACATTGAGTCAGTGTACATTTATTTAGGAGTTGTATGCTTTCTAATTAAATTTTCAGCATTTATGTCTTGAAAAAAGTCTTCATTTCAACGCGAAGTTAGGAAAATGTTAGTATTTATAGATGTCGATAATGGAATGGACGATTATTGTTCTGCTCCAGGACCTGCACTATGATAAAGAAATCGGCGCCAAAGATACCACGAGACAAGTGAATGTGCGAAGCAGACGAATGAATCTGCGAGAAAAGCATATTCGATTCTACAAACTGCGTTTCTTTGATTTAATTACAAAGGTACAGATAAGACCTCATTCTGATAACTTACACATATGTCTAATTATTGTGCTACGTTGATACTAGTAAAATGGTTGAAGTTGGGAAACTGCATACGTATGTGCACGAAACCGCCACCATAAATGATGAATTTTCCAATCATTGTGATGCTTGTTGAAGGCCACTATCAAATTTATATTAACATGAATGTGTTCAACATGTTAAATGGGACATTGATTTTTCAATTTAGTTATGTTTTAAGTATAACAGTTTGTGAATATTTATATTATTACTTTCATATAATAAAAAGTTAGTTTTCAAAACGAAATGGATTTGACACAAAAATACACGTTGGTTATATAATTGTTTGCAGGAAAAGTTGAATGAATCCACAGGTAAGCTTCTTGTGATTTAGAAAATAAGTTTTCTATTGAAAAGGAATCTATCGATGCTGCAGTTGGTGATTATCGTAATATTTCGAGTATAGATATACGTTCTTCACTTCGAAACAAACATTCAAATTCTGTTAGCTGAGCGATTCACATGATAGGACTATCATTCTAGCGAAAATGGGTGAAAAATAGCAGAACAATTCAAACTTTTACGAATGTTTTATAGCGCTATACCAATAGTCTTTCAAATCTACAAAAGGCAATCATTTCTTGCTGCTTACTTTTATCGAGAAAGGAACCACCGTAAATCCCTTCGAGCCGGATCTACCACCGTAGCTACCTTGAACATGGTCTTTCGAGCATAAATCAGCA
Organism: Chrysolina oricalcia; assembly: GCA_944452925.2. Lineage (NCBI taxonomy): Eukaryota > Metazoa > Arthropoda > Insecta > Coleoptera > Chrysomelidae > Chrysolina > Chrysolina oricalcia. The sequence continues at coordinate 29,436,607 of OX101809.2, read as the reverse complement.
ATCTTTCGTGAAGAAGTCCACGCAACTCATCAGCCAGCCCAAAAACTTCTATCCAGTTGACAGCCAAACATTAGTCATTCATCCAGATGAATATCTACGAGGCAGCAGACTCTCAATCCACGGAAGGAACCCTCACAAAAGAGTACGTCACCAGAGGTACATACATACTACGAGGCAACAGACCCTCAAATCTACGAGAAAATATCTCACAACTCCAGGAGTACGTCCACAGAAGTACATCCATAATACGTGGCAGCAGACTCTCAATCCACGGAAGGAACCGTCACAAATCCACGGGAGGAACCGTCACAAATCCAGGAGTACGTCCACAGAGGTACATCTATACTACGAGACAACAGCCCCCCAAATCTACGAGGAAATCTCTCACAAATCCAGGAACACGTCCCCAGAGGTATTTCTATACTACGATGTAGCAGACTCTCAATCTACGAAAGGAATACTCATAAATCCAAGAATACGTGTCCAGAGGCACATCCATACTACGAGGCAACAGACCCCCCAATCTACGAGGAAATTTATGAAAAATCCAGGAGTACCTCCCCAGAGGTACATCCATACCACGAGGCAGCAGACTCTCAATCCACGAAAGGAACCCTCACGAATACAAGAAAACGTTCTCAGAAGTACATTTATACTACGAGGCAGCAGACTCCCAAATCTACGAGAAAATCCCTCACAAATCGAGTTCTACGTCCACAAAAGAGGTACATCCATTTACAAGGCAGCAGATTCTCAATCCACAAGAGAAATCCTCAAAAATCCAGGAGTACGTTCTTAGCAGAAGTTTACTCATCCACGAGGCACCAGACCCTCAAAGACACGAAGTAAAACTTCCAGCATTAAGAATCAAGCACCTACAACAGTATAAAAAATATAGAAACGAATTCCATATTAGCAGCAGAACACCTTTTCTTGCAGAATCCGGAAGAACTCAATATCATCTATGATTTGGAGGCAATTATACATGCAAAATACTTGGCTGTATATTGTTGCCAAACCAACAAGCATTGCGGTTACCTACAACGGCATTCGTGAAGATATCAAACTTAACCGCACAGGAATGCTACAAGTGTCCCAGGATTGCATTATAAAAACGAAACAAAATACGTTGACACCCAGGAGACTAGACACTGTTCCTGTAATTGCTAGCTACTCCAAAGCGTCAGCAATAAAAATTGATTCCAACTAGGGTATACCACTTCACCCGTGAAGGTCGACGATGAACCTGTTTCTGAACTATGAGATGACTTGGATGGTCTACGGAATGATGAAGAACGATTGCATCAACGATAACAAGAAACAGTTTGGAAAAAACTGCGACATCATTCCCATATGACTAGCAGCATCTCAGCCACCAGTTTAGCCGCACCAGCAGTACTAGTATGGGTAATATACTGGATTTATTCACGGAAAACGAAGTCACCAAGTAATCGAAGACAAGAAGACAACTCGACTACTGATCCTGCTATGTACGAATTACAACCCCTTGGCACAACTCAAGCAGTCGAGACATTTTGTAGAAAACACTATTGTTCTCAAATTCATGATTTACGTTAGTAAACAATTAGTTCATTGACGAAGACAGAAATATTTGGGAGATCGTTTGCTAACGAACAGTCGTTACCGACCAATGATGAACCCTTTACTCCCATAAACACCTACTACGTAGGCTTATTATGGCAAGTACCTGTCAGAAAACAACTACTCCCCTGGCTAAGACCACGACGGGTATTGAATTAAATCTAACAGCTACTTGTGCAACGTTCCTCAAAGCATCAGAGGACGCAATTGCAAGTGCCCCCTATGACCAACCAGCAGAATTATGTTTTGATTTGGACAGGGTGACCACCTGCAGACTAGTTTCGAGGTTGTTGCCTCTCATCAGTGCAAGGGCAGGTCAACACAGACAGCACTGAAGCCATCTGTTCCCCGTCCAAACCAATACACACTCCGCTGATCAGTCAATTCTGGTTCACGAGATGAAAGCAGTTTCTAGGCTGCTCCACCTAGCGAGCAGAGGAAGAACACTCCGAATCTCCGGGTTAAGAGTATTATAATTAGTTCATTGTTCAACGTTTTTATGTGTTAAAAACAATAACTAACCTTATGATGATAAAATTAAAACTCAATAACAAGCCATGGAAATTGTTAAATCGATTAAAAACCCGAAATATAGAACCCTCAACGAGCAACTCGATTTATGTAGGTCTCCACCATTGAATTTGTGAGTTTAACAACCCTGGTAATTTCTGTAATCTCCAGTGTTAAATTTATATATTTGGCACCCCTGTTCACTCAATTACCTCTCCATCCAGCTCACCTACAAACTCCCTATTTAACCACGTTTTTAGATTCCAAATGAATTGGTTATTGAACTTGATAATGGAATGAAACCCGAAACCGGTCGTAAAAATAAAATAAATAGTGGAAATTCGACAAATACCATTTCAATTCCAATTTCTCATGTGATGCCAAATTTCTGAAGTAAATGTATAATATTTTTTGCAACACTGCTCTGCAAATTCATTTACCTAACATAAATGATATCCACTTAACACGTGCATATACCATCTCATAAACGTGTTTCAGTTATTTTTGAAAGACACATTTCAATAAAAGACTGGATTTCTCCACAAAAAGTCACATTCATCAAAAGAATGACTAGATATTTCTGCATCAATTTTTTATTGTCGAAATCTCTGAATGTTTATTTTTTGTCTGGTGAAAACTTCAATCATTCTCTTGGTGAATCTCAATCTATCTATTCAATAATATCACCAAATCATATCCATTGTAACCCTATTAGCAAAGCTCTATGATATTATTCAGTGAGTAATATTAGTTTAATGAAATGAATGGAAAAATACTTTTCCGAAACTAAACATAAATATTTTATAAAAGTCAAGCGGATTGAGATCAGGTCATTTGGAAAAGGGGACACCCAACTGGAACTAAAATAGTATTTCCAAGACAAAAATATTATATAAAAGTCATCGGATTGAGATCTGTTCATCTAACGATGGGGGGGGGGCTGATTGGAAATAGAAATTAATCTCTGAAACTAAAAATATTTTATATTAGTCAAACGAATTGAAGTCAGGTCATCTAAGGGACTCCCAATTGGAAATGAAATGATATCTCCAAAACTGAAAATATTTAATTGAAGTCAAACGGATCGAGGTCAGGTCATCTAGAGGATCAGAGAATTGAAAATAAAATGGTTTCTCCGAAAATGAATTTATTTTATAAAAATCAACTGGATTGAGATCAGGTCATCTAGGAATTCACCCAATTGGGAATAAAATGGTATCTGAGAAACTTAAAACATTTTATACAAAATGCAAACGGATTGAGTACAGGTCATCTAAGGGATCACCCAATTGGAAATGAAATGTTATATTCTGAACTAGAAACATTTTATAAAAGTCAAACGGATTAAGGTTAGGTGATCAGAATCTCCACCGAATAAATAAATAAACATTTTCTGATCAGCACGTATATTGGAAAAAATACTCTTGTATACTTACTGGCGAAGCAACGAACTCAAAACTGCTAGATGAATTCTGGAATTGTCAAAACAAAAAAAAATCACATGAAATTTGCTATGCTTCTAATCCCTTGTTTCGTAATACATGAAATTTTTTAAAACAACATTTCTGTAATAGTTCCAATACATTTACAGAAGTATACAAGATTTGTTGTAATAGAAATTTTCCAATCAGGTTTTCAATATTTAATCAAATTATTTAAAGTTATCAAACATTTTGACATACCCTGTATTTAATTTAATATATTTGACGTTCAATTAATTTTCCTTCAAAAAATATAGCAGCAAATTTTTTTTAATTTCATTTTATCTTAATATATAGCCATAAATTATACGTCCCCCTTGAATGGTCCACCCTGTATCGCACTAGTGCAGGAACGGGACAAAGCTCAATTTGAACTCAAATAAAAGCAAAATGATTTTTTCATTCAAATGCATATCAAGTGTGCGGATCTTGCTAAAATAACCCCCGAGCGTTGAATGCTGTCAGACACATTTGTGGAGTAGCATTTGTGGAGCAACATTTGTACATTAGGGTGCGGCCTCACTAGGAAGTTCTGTAATTTGGTTAGATGTATAACCTGAAAGCATCTAATGAGGCTATCCAAGATGCTGTCAAACTAAAAGAAAGATGGCCGCCTGCAGGCACACATTGTATTTGTTATTGTTTGGATGTGACTGATTATCGTTATTTGTCATCTATTGCAGTGAAATTTTTGTATGAAACTTTGCCAAAAAGAATACATGCCTACAACGTGTTATGTTGTGAATTATTGAAGCCGTGGAGATTGCGACTCAGTGAAGTTTTTCAAAATTCCTAGCTAGCCATATTTTGATAATGTGGTATATTAAATCAAAGACTAGGTAGATAGATATTCATTAAGTAGGATAGTCTAATATACATACAAAATTACATTGATTCGTAGGTAAAAATATGTAACAAATTTCAAGAAATTACTATGCCATATCTGACACTCGGTGTGAAATCTGAAAAAAAAACTATCAATCCAATGAAGATTTAAAAATGAAAACGGACAAATGTGTAGGCAATCAAGTATTACAAAAAATAGTGTTGAACAAACAATTAAAACTTCACGCACTGAGAAAAATCCAGGGTTTTTTTGATACATTGGATAATCATATACGGTTCAAATGAAACCCTCGAATTTCATAGATTATCACAAAGACACCATCTTGGCTCTAAATGTCTTCCTTTTGTGAAGCTCAGAAAGCACAACTTCCTTATGAAATTTGTACGCTTTTGGAAAATAACCTACCCAGAAGTTTTCAGCTGAGAAAATTCACTCATAAAAATATGACTAAATCACAAAATCGTAGAATTTGTATTCAGTTACTCTCATTCGTAAATGAGTTTGGTAATGATAAGCATGGTCACGTTTAAGGGTAATTTCAATTTCATCACATTATTATGAAAGTTGAGGTTTGCATATCTAAATACTGCCCCATTTTAATATTCCTTAATGAATATGGACACTTCACCTCCATACTTCCACAGCAGTCACAAGACACTGTCACATCAGGAAAACCATCAATTTATCAAATAATCTATACTTTCAGCAAAGGACTATTCATTCCCTATGAATGATTCACCTGGAAATTAATTGGAAACATTAATGAACAGTTTATGAATTACAAAAAATCAGTACTTTGGTAACGACAGTATGTTCATCCATCTTTCTTGCTTTGCAGTCATGGACAAATCCATCTCCAAAATATTTATCAAACTTTTGTGGGACCTCATTTGCTTTTTGAAAGAAAACTATGAATCGCCAGCAGATATGTAATAATGTCGAATGCCGTTACTGGTGGGAAAAGATCTAGAGAGGTGTCCATTTCATGAGGAGTGAAAGTAAAAGTATCCATGCACTTTATCACTCTACTTTTATCTGCATTTCTCGATGCAATGTCTTTGTTTTCTCGTTCTAATGATATTAAATGAATGAATTTGAAACATCCATAATAACATTTTGAATCACAACTGAACAGAACTAGTAGCACTGCACAAACACCATTCTTGTGTGTCTACAGTCGGCCATTTTTAAAGAGCCATAGTCACGTGTTCTGGATAGCCTAATAATCTGCATCAGATTCCTTCCGAAATAAGGCAAGGAAAAATTCCAATAATTCGGAGAGAGTGAATTATGAAGTTTGGTAGCATTATATGAGCAGCTACGTGTGGATTAACTACTTAGTTATCATTTTGCTGGTAATAACTTGGTATGTATTCGAGAAGGCGGCTAATATTTTGTGCAGATAATGGTAGCTCAATATCAGCCAAATCAGGCAATCCACAACAAAGCAGTTCAATGCCACATTACTTTATTTGTCTCATATATGTTATTCTACCATGTTTGCTCCATGAAGGTTGAACTTCAGCCTCGTTTGTCTTCTACGTATGTCCATTACTTCGTTCGTGTTTTTATATTGTGACCTTTGATTGTTTTGGTGGATAGTTTCTTATGTGACAGTACTATTCTGTTGTTGACTTTTTACGACTCTCCGAGGCTATTTTATCGTGTGTGCTCTTGGTTTTCGATTTTTTATAAGTGTTTTGACTACTGTTCGACTCTTGAGTGTGGGATTGTTTCTTATGTGACTGCACTGTTCTGTTGGTGACTTTTTTACGACTCTCCGAAACTATTTTATCGTGTGTGCTCACTTGGTTTTCGTTTTTTTTTAAATATTTTATAAATATTAGTGTTTTGACTACTGTTCGACTCTCGAGTATGGGATTGTGCACGCTTGGTGTTCCTTTTTCAAACTATTTTATTATTATTACTACTGTTTGACTCTCGAGTGTGGTTTGGAAGTGCTATTATTTACGTTGTTTGTTATTTCATAAATATAATCTTTTTACATAAACATTATGTCCATGCCTCTAACTCCCGAAAAATTGGACAGTGTCCATATTGGCTCTGACATTGATTCCCCATTGGTATCGTCAAAGTGAGTAATTTTTTTTTTATTATATTTTATAACTTTTTCATTATTCAATTTTATTTTTATTTAACTTTTTTTTTTCAATTTTCATTTTTCAGAAAAAAATTTCCTTTTTCTTTCAATTTCAAACGAACGAAACTGCCATGTTAACCCTGGTCAGTTTGAGCTGAGCGTTTGCAGTGAGTGCATATATACAGGTTCGCTGATATGTATGGAAACGGACGATTATTTCCTAAAGTAAGAAAGCTAGCGAAAAATGTTGGGATTCAAAAGTTTTAGAGTTTTTTAAAATCCATCATATTAACGAAAAATTAAGTATACAGGGTCAGTCAAAAAGTCAGGACGAAACAAAGTTGCTTTTTCTCTAATGGGACACCCTGTATATTATTTCACATTCAAATTTTTCTCAAAATCCTGAAAAAAATTTATTCAGCACATCATTTCCTAAATTCAACAGTTTTCGAGATATCGAATTTTGAAAATAAGTTTCTAATAAATTATCCAAAAATGTTTTAGTCCATTAAGTTCATAGTTCATCAAGTTTCCTTTGACATTTTCCTGCTCCATATCAACGCTGCCGCGTTCTTTTGTCTAACAGTGATGATTTCGACAAGACATGTCAAAAATACATTTAGTGTAAATAATTTTCGCGCAAAAATGGCACGTTTATCTGATACTGAGCGTATTGAAATTTTAATGATCATAGGATACGGTGATAGAAGTCGAAGTTGTTACCAAGTAGTGGATATTTTCAATGAATTGCATCCCAATCGGGAACCCATTTCTAAATCAACCGTTTCAAAAACATTGCAGCGTTTTCATGAAACTGGAGTTGTCAAAGATCGACCAAAAAGTGAAAGACCAGTAAGTGTTACAAATGAAGAAAACTCTTTGAATGTCATGTTAGATGTGGTGGAAATTCCAATAAATTCAGCACAACAGAGGGGTTTGAATCATAACATGAGTCGATATTCCATTCAAAAAATTTGCAAACTGCAAAAATTCCATCCATATAAAATTCATTTGGTACAAGAATTCACTGAAGACGATTTTGATCTTAGAATCGAGTTCTGTGAAGTTATTATGGATAAATTAAATGAAAATGTCAACTTTGTCAACCACATATTGTTTTCTGACGAATCTACATTTTGTTTAAACGGGCACGTAAATCGACACAACTGTAAGTATTGGTCAGACCAAAATCCACATTGGATTGAGGAAGTTCACACTCAACGGCCACAAAAAGTAAATGTCTAGTGTGGCATTATTGGTGGACACGTCATAGGACCTTATGTTATTTACGGAAATTTGGCCTCGATAGTTGTCACTTTTACAACAGCATATCATTCCAGAGCTTAGACGATTATTCCCAAATAATAACAATCTCAATTTGCTGGCAGAACAAATATGGTTTCAACAAGATGGGGCTCCTCCACATTTTGGACGTGTGGTACGGGCATTTCTAGATAAAACGTTTCCTAATAAATTGATTGGGTTCCGGGGAGCAATTGAATGGCCAGCTAGGTCTCCCGATATGACCTCACTTGACTTATTTATGGGTCACATGAAAAATGTAGTCTACAAAAATAGGCCGCCAAATATCGAAGAGTTGCAAGAAAGAATAAGGCATGAAGTTTCTACCATTCCTCCTCACATGGTTTTAGATTCACTACAAAATTTTGTTCAGCGAGTTCATTACTGTCAGGAGGTAAATGGTAAATACTTTGAGCACCTTATTAAATAGAAGTCCAAAGAAAAATTTGCTGTTTATTAAATCTTGTTTTCTCTCTTTTTCTCCTGGCATAACTATTGTTTCATAAAATTTAAAATATCCTAGACATTCATTAAAAAATAAATTTTATCGTTTCATGCATTTTTATCAACCCTGAACAAATATGCTTTTTTATTTTCTGTAAAAAAAAATTATAATTAAATTGTTATCATATCCACATACTCCACCTTGTGTGACTTTCATAATAAATATCCATTATTTCGTGCTTTTTCTTTAATAAATATGAGAGTAGTAACAAGTTATTTTCAAAATTCGGTATATCGAAAATGGTTGAGTTTAGGAAATGATGTGCTGCATCAGTTTTGTTAAGAATTTCAAGCAAAATTGAAATATGAAATAATATACAGGGTGTCCATTTATAGAAAAGCAACTTTGTTTCGTCCTGACTTTTTGACTGACCCTGTATACTTAATTTTTCGTTAATATGATGGACTTTGAAAAACTCTAGAACTTTTGTATCCCATCATTTTTCGCTAGCTATCTTACTTTAAGAGATATTCGACCGTTTCCATACATATCAGCGACCCTGTATAAATAAGTTTTCGAGCGTGTTATTGTAATTTTTACGAGTTCAAAGAGTGGAACTGGTAAGTTGATTTAGGATACTCCATTAATTATTCAGTACGCTGAGAAAGCTCGTTTTCTTATTTTTCCAATAATGTATTGGTGATCTGTGCAAATATTTACAACACTAAGATACTCAGATATAACCTAAAAAGTGCGATGTGGCTCAAGATGTTGTAACCGGTTTTGGGGCAAGATGAGGTATACCGTCTTGCTCCACACTGGAATCTACATTTTATTTTCAGAAAATAGTTTTTCAGAGAAAAATTGACCGAGGACGAGTCCACGATGAAAGCTGTTTTGGAGGTTGTCGATGGTAGTAGTGGGTGTAAAAAAGCAGCAAGAGCATCCGAAGTTCCTCAGTCAACGCTTGAGCGTAAGGACAATGGCGTTGAAAGAACCGAACAGTATTCTTTCAAGAAAGAATTAGAACCTATTGCGACCGTTTTTTCGAGAGAATAAGATGATGAACTGGTTACCCATATTGAAACTATGGAAAGCAGGCACTTTGTTCTAACCACAAATGATTTATAGCGATTAGCGTACGAACTAGCTGAGAGAAATAATCAAAAACATTGCTTTAATCAAACAAAACAGGAGGAGGGTAAGAACTGGGTCCTTGGATTTTTGGAAAGAAATCCAACTCTATCAATTAGAAAGCCAGAAGCAACCTCAATAGCTAGAGCAATGGCGTATAATAAGGAAAACATTTCAAAGTTTTTTGAGTTGTTGGGTGAGATATATGAAAAGTACTACTTCAAAGCAGACAGGATCCACTACTGCGATGGAAGTGAAATCTCAGCGGTCTCAAAAACTGCATCTAAAATATTAGCTTCCAAAGGAAAAAAGCAGGTTGGATCGCTGTCCTCTGCTGATAGAGGCAAAACTGTATCAGTAGAGGTTCGCATGAGTGCGTCATATGTGTACATGCCCCCCCTTTCAGTCCACCCGAGACAACGAATGAAGCCTGAACTACTCAACAACTGCTCGCCTGGTATGTGGGCTGAATGTCACGTCAAGGGATGGATGCAAAAAGAGATTTTTGAGAAATGTATTGAGAAGTTTATTCAGTTCTCTGGTGCGACAACAGAGCGGCCTGCTCTACTTTCGTTGGATGGCCATTCAACGCATGTTCAAAGCCTCAACATAATTGACAGAGCTCGAGCTAATGGCGTCGTCATATTGTATTTTCCGCCACATTGCACGCATCGTCCACAGCCCTAGATGTGTCTTTGATGAAGCCTTTAAGACTGTATTACGACCAAGAAAAATCGAACTGGGTCAGATCCGACACTGGAAAAGCCGTTACGATGAGCCAAATTGCAGAACTTTTGGTAAAAGCTTTTTAGAGGGCTGCCACTATGAACACGGCAAATGATGGGTTCAAAAGTACAGGTATTTGGCCAATAAATGTGAATATATTCCCAGACTCTGCTTTCACACCTTAAGTAACAACGGACAGGCCTGTGGGTACATCTTCAACTGACTGCTCTGAAAATGAAACTGTAATTGGGGTTGAAAGTGTACAATCACAAATGGAAAAAGAGAACTCACCCTCTAGAGCAAATTGTCTCTTAAATATCCAGCCTAGGTATTTTCATTGGGAACAAATGAACCACTTGACTCAAATAAGACCCAAGAAATGATCGTCCATAAGTCACATCAAGGACCTGCTAAACAAAATAAAACAAATATACATTTTTGGTCTTCCCTAAACAACTACTGCATGTCCCCTACGTTGGAAGATGATTATGATGATGATGGGGCTAATCATATTTGTGAATATTGAAAACAAAATGATGACCACTAATACATGTTATGTTTTATATTTGAGAACGTTTTTACTTTTTGAAATGAATTTTGAAAACAAAATGTATTTCTTGTGTCTTATTTGGTTCTGAACAAAATAATTACAGATACTTTATCTTGCCCCATGCCTTGCCCCATCTCACCCCCTAAATGGAGCAAGATGGGATTTTAACAAGGTCTTTGGAAATAAATAATTCAAACTATGAAAAGTAAAAATTATCGATTCCCTCAATTTTGCCAATAAAGGGGAGATTTCACTGTAAAAGGTAGCGATAAAAATGATTTTGCAGAGTTTACATGAAAACAAAAGGAAATAAATAATCCTTAAGTGCCCCACTTTGCCCCACCTTTCCCTAATATAACTTTTTTTTTCGAAGATCTATGACTGCCTTCTTGTCTTCGCCTTTGTGGGAAATTCGTTTCAACTTAACTACAAGGTCTTGTGCCAACAAGGAGGTACTTGACATCCTTCGAACGAAGTTTAGCTATAAATATCACAAGGAATTACACCTTGTTGAATCGGGATCTCACGTGCTAGCTTTGCGTGGGACAAAGTCTATTCCAGTCGGTTCTCAAATACTTCCCTCATTGCTGCCACGAGCGTCCTTGCCCCGAAAAGCAGGACAATAACACATGGAACACCAACTGAGGTTATTGACGCCAAGGTGAGTAAGTTACGCATCTTCAAGGAGAACGCCACTAACGTGTGGTTAACACTGAATTATTATTTCGTCTACCATCGAGCTGATGCTGCCGCCTCAGAAAGAGCTCGACTAGACGACCCTGAGCTGCCACCTCCAACCGACGACAATGCTGTTTACGAATGCTTAGATTTTTTGTTCTACCGATGTAACCACGGCCTACTAGCAACTCCTGAATCTGCCATAGGGGAGTTACTCCAAGCTATGGCAGATGCTTCGGAAGTTTTATGGGTACAAATCTATTCCGGGACAACATTGCTCCTCCTCGGAAAGCCCATTTTCCTCCACCTCTCAAGTACCATCCAGTTGTTGAAGTCGGCAACTAAAGAGAGCATTTATCATAATCACGATGTAATAAATGGTGGCTTTGTCAGATGCCACAATCCATTTGATGATATGGACGAAATATCATCCCTACAAAGCTACGAGCCTTCCTACCTCTTGATCCAATATTAACGAAGGGCTACCGCTGCTGTTGACGTATTATTTGGACTTTTGGTGCATGCAACAAATATGTTACAAACAAGGTTGCCTACCTACAAATTTTCTCATCGGCACACTTACAGCACTTGCAACAGGTTTACAACCTACTTCAACTCAGACTGGAGTATGTTGCTAATTTCGACAAATTTGCCATTACTGCCATTAGCAGTGACATATACTTCAACTCAATCCAGAGCCGATTTTTCTGCAACGAACCAGATTATATGGAAACTGACGAAGCCGACAGTGACACAAGCTTTGGCACCTCTTTCAATTGTCCTCTGGGAACTTTCTCTGGCGACTGGCCAGCTCACGTCCTTGGCACTGGTATTCACTATTTAGAAGCATTCATATGAGCCGAGAGTGACTGAAAAAATAAGCCTTCCGTGGACGCTATTCGACGTCTTTACGACTTAACAAGTTAACGAGTTAACTTATTTCAATCATGGCAATACACGAATGCTGGACTATAACTATTTGAAGAAACTCCTTGGCGGGAAAACAATTACTTAGGACTCTGACAATACCGGTATTCTTCATTATGTTGTGAACGACGAAGATAACTATCACCTAATTTCGACTTCATTCACTTCCACAGATATACCATTGATTCATACACCCATTAATCCACCTCTACCATGCCGCCTCGACTCATGACTTTATTTGGTACTTGCAAAAGTTTTAGCACATTATTCTTATGACCTATCGGGGCTGAATTTGACGGTTTGGACTCGTCGTACCACATATGATTTTAGCAGTACACAAGTTCCTTGGGCATATAGCAGAAAGTTAACGTCTGAAAGGCTTTGACATGCAACGTTGGCTCTATTCCTCCAAAATCTGTGATCGCTTCGATTGAGGAGCCTAGCCACCAGGGAGTTGGAATATTTTATTCGGCAGTCTCGAAGCATTCTTACTACCGTCCCCAACACATCCATCGGTACATTCTCGTGTGTGTAAATTATTTTCCCTATTTCCTCATCAATGGAATTGCTCGAACTTGTTTCCAATTGTTTTATATCCATGTTATATCTGGGTTTTCACTTTGGACTTTTAAAAAATTGTATTCAGGTGGTTCGAACCACCGTTTAATAATTACAGAAAATTGAAAATACTAAGATGACTTTATTCTACTACATGAAATGAATAAGTGACAATCTACATTTGAAAACGTGAATTTATGCTGACGATGCTGCTTGATAGTTGGAATTGGATATCCATCGCTTGGGTCCGTGAGACTGTCGAGTCGGCGGTTTTCCTGGAATGTAACCTGATATGCCTGGGACGGTTACTGTAGATGTTGAATATAAGAGCTCCCCTTATATTAGAAAAGTTGATGCTATGCAACAACTTTTAGGGTTCCTCAGACGGGGGTTGCTTAGGCGACTGCATCTAGATTGAAGGATTCGTTTTGCACTTCTTCTTGTAGGTTTGTTTTTCTCCTTGGAAAGATGCTTTGAATCCTTTGGAACGTTCTGAACGATCTAGTCGGAGGAAGCGGCAAAGCGTCGCGTCTAGTTGGTGCCAATTTTAGTTTTCTTCTACACTTGCAGATGAGGTAAAGGCCTGCTAAAAGTATGATTGATATTATGGTGGTGTATGTAAACCACGAAATGTTTTTCTCGACGAATGGTCTCTGGATTATGTCGTCCAAAGTTTTGGAGTACGAATCCAACTTGTGTTTGGCGATGTTCAAATCATCGAGGTCGTCTAACTTGAGTGGCTGTAATTTTGGAAGTTTTGATTTTTCCGGGATGTCAGCACAGCATTCATACGGAATTGAAATTGGATGTGTTTTGTAGGTAACGTTCGAAATTTTTGACAATTGGGAGTTTGCTTGAATTTTGGTTATTGCAATGAAGGCACTGCATTCTGTCTGTAATTTAACTATAGAATTATTATACACTATTTCAGTTTTCGAGTTCAGTTTTGGGCAATTCACAGTAACTTGCAATGGTTCGGAAAGGATCACTAGCCAAAGGTTGTTTTCAAGTTTTTGCACTTTATAACCTTGGCTGAAAATTAACGAACTTCTGCAACTTCGCGGAATGTCTTTATTGTTTTTGAAAATTTGGGCTTCACAAATCGAATTATAGTCAATGGGGTACGCGAACATATCGGAACATAGTTCAGTTTTATACGAAAGTGGCTTGCACTGCTTCAAGTCCGTCACTGGTATAAACATTAAAGAATCATCGTCTTTCGCGATATATTTTTGAGAAATAGAAAGAATGTGATGCAGGCCAGTTCTGTTATCGTAAATCGGAATAGGAAATAGTTGGTATAGAGTATAGATTTGAGGTTCGATGAGAGGAATTTTGAGGATGAAAACTAAATTTTAATTGGTTTGAAAAGCTTCAAGTTCAATGATTTCAAGATATTGGGCTATGTTGGAAAGTTTCGGTTGGAGAGAAAGGTTGTTCCGTCGTAAATTTTGGGAAATTTCTTGCAAAGCAGTAACAAATTGATCAGGTCTAATAATCAAAGAATGAATGATATTTAATCGGGCGAAGGTGATCGAGTCCAACACATCATCAATGTTTTCTTCGAGAAATAAAAAGCTTTCCATTAATTTTTCGCAAATGTCGAAGAATTTTGATTTAGCTTCGATTTTGTTTATATTATCGCTCAAATTATTAATGGAACTTTCTACGATTTTTATGTTATAGTTTCCCCATTGATTCGCAATTTTCGAATGGTATCATTGAAATTTTGAATTACGGATGCTGTTACCGAAATTTGGTTTTTTATTAGGTTTTTTAATTGGTGTTCATCGCTCTTAAATCTATTGATACAGTTCGTGTAATATTCACCAACGGTAGCGTCTAGATTTCCTGTGATTGATTTGAAAATACTACCTATACCATTGATAAGGCCTCTTTTATACCTTTTGGTATCTAAAACAATTTGTATTAGTTTTTGTTTTATTGAATTTGAAATTTGGGTGAGAAGACTGATGTTGGTCTTTACTTCAGAGTGAAATTCTTTCATACTCTGACCAGTGAATAGGGTTGTATTGATAAGAGTTTCTAAAATGTTCCTATTATTTTCGTATATGTTTTTGAATACTGAAATGTCTTTGTTCACGAGTATAGTGCATTTGTCATTGGTGAGTACGATGTTGTTTTCATGGTAGTAGACGCCAATAGTATTATTGATCGATTGGATTTGGTATTGACAGACTACTGATCCGAACAGCAGCGGTAACCTGAAAATAATACAATTTTCAGTGTACGGCTTCATACGATGGAAGTTTACTTTCGATCTTTGATTGGTTCAAGGATTCAAAAGAATAGCCGAAATTCGAAGTATCTGTTCGATTATGAAGGGGCCATTAAACTTATTTTGCAATTTATCTTTGATTTGAGATTCTTTGACATAGACTTTGTCCATTACTTGATAATTTGGGGTTTCTCCGGATATGTTTCGGTCAAATCGAATTTTGGCATTTTGTTTTTGTTTCAGTATGCGTTCACGAGCAAGTTTATAGAAATGTGAAATTTTGTTATTCAGATCTCTTACGTATTTGGTAATCAGTTGTTCCTGGTTGTATAGAGTTTCGGGGGGTCTATTAGATGTGTGCCCGAAAACTAACTCATGGGGGGTGAAACCATGACTTTTATTCACCGAGTTATTGTAGCAAATAACTGCATGAGGAAGTACGTTTAATGGTTCTTCGTCTGGGTGTTCGGCTAAAAATACTCGAATCATTTCGAGAAGGGTTGCATGAAATCTTTCTACTGATCCATTTGATTGAGGGTGATTTACGCTGGAGTATGTTAATTTAATGTCGTAGAGTGCGCAAAGATCTTTCATGATTGCATTGTCAAATTCTCTGCCGTGGTCGCAATGTATTCCTAAGGGTGTGCCAAAATGTTGGAAATACCAGAGTAGGGCGTTTGCAACAGTTTTTGAGGATTTGTCTTCAATAGCGTAAACTTTGTGCGTGAATTTTGTTAGTTCGTCGCGTATACTAAGTGCATAGTTTTTCGTCGGGATTTCTATGATGTCGATGTTGATTCTTTCGAAAGCAGTTCTGGGAGTCTCGGTTATTACTAGCGGATTGCTAAGGTATTTCCTACATATCTTGCTTTTTGACAAATTTGGCAAATTTTAATATATTTTTCGACTTCTTTTGTGAGACCTTGCCAATTATATATTTTTTTTATTCTGCGAATGGTTTCATTGATACCTCTATGGAGATTATTTTTTCCATTATGAAATTGATCGATTATTATTGGGATTTGGTCAGCGTCTGGAGTTCTTATTAAATTTTGACAAACTTTGAATTTAATATCTTTTTCTGCGAAAATGAAACAAAGTATTTCAAGAATAGGAAGTTCTGAGTTATTCTCAACGCAATAAATGTGTGATATGTCAAGTTCATGTTGATTTCTATACAGGGTGAGAAACAAATGTTCTATCACTAAGTCGTCATCAAATGGGAGATATATAATGTATATTCTTTCGAAAGCAGTTCTGGGAGTCTCGGTTATTACTAGCGGATTGCTAAGGTTTTTCCTACATATCTTGCTTTTTTGACAAATTTGGCAAATTTTAATATATTTTTCGACTTCTTTTGTGAGACCTTGCCAATTATATTTTTTTTTTATTCTGCGAATGGTTTCATTGATACCTCTATGGAGATTATTTTTTCCATTATGAAATTGATCGATTATTATTGGGATTTGGTCAGCGTCTGGAGTTCTTATTAAATTTTGACAAACTTTGAATTTAATATCTTTTTCTGCGAAAATGAAACAAAGTATTTCAAGAATAGGAAGTTCTAAGTTATTCTCAACGCAATAAATGTGTGATATGTCAAGTTCATGTTGATTTCTATACAGGGTGAGAAACAAATGTTCTATCACTAAGTCGTCATCAAATGGGAGATATATAATGTAGTATTCTCGACGTTTGACTGTATTGATTTTAAAATTTTGGATGTCGCATTTTTGTTCAAATATATCGTCAAAAATCGTATGGTGGAGGTTTTCGATTTTTTTCTGTCGGGGAAATACAATAATATGTTTGTTTTCTTTGTCGAGCAATTGACAGTTTGAATATTCGACTTTCGAATAGTCAATTAGTGATTTAGTTCGATACAGATTTATAAAGGTTCGGAATTCTCGTTCGATTTGTTCGGAAGAGTATGTTGGAGGGTCATTTTCAGGAATGTCTCCAGTATCGGAAGGATTTTCGGTATCGGGAGGTTTGTCAGTATCGGGAGGTTTTTCTTTCGGTTCTGGGACAGGTGTGGTTTGTTCTTCGTCACTGTCTGAAATAATTTGTGTGTCGGTGTCTTCGTTTGTAGGTAGTTCCAATGAACAGGGGGTGAATATTTTGGAATTCAAAGAGAAGCATTTTGTAAGATCTGGCAAGGGATTTCATTTTAACTATCCCAAAATGTCCACTATGCAACTCGGCTAAAATTGCCCCCCGCAATGAAGAAGGAATAAGCACACGATGTCCCCACAGAAGCACGTCTTTCTCCACTCCTATTTCATGACGTCTACTAAAAAAAGTTCTGATTTCCTCGAAACAATTCGAAGGCCACCCATTTCTGACGTAGTTCAAAATTCGTGTTAGCATAGGGTCCGCAATGGTTTCTTCTTTAATTTTATTTATGTCGATTGGTAAGTCCTTTGAACTAGACAGGTAATTCAAATTTATGTGCGAATTCTCAAAGTCCTTCATCTCCTTTTCGAGATCAAAAATTTTTTCCCCATTTTCCGCGCCCCTGTCAGTAACCGGCAACCTCGAAAGAAAATCTGCAATGTTACTAGACGTATGAACGTATTTGATAGTAAAACTGAATCCGCTCAGAAAATACGCGTACCGCTGCAGCCGATTTGCGGCCATCATTGGTATCCCCTTTTTAGGGCCAAAAATACTGATCAACTGACGATTGTCACTAAGCAACATGAAATGTCGCCCATATAGAAATTGGTAGAAACGCTTCACTCCAAATATAACCGCTAATGCTTCCTTGTCTAATTGATAGTAGCGTTTCTCGGAATCTGTAAGGGTACGCGAAGCAAAACATATAGGACGTTCTACCCCATCTCTGCATTTCTGCGATAAAATCGCACTCAAACCATAATCACTACTATCCACAGCTAACGATAATTCTAGGCTCGGGTCATAATGGACCAAAAAAGTATCAGAAAGAAGAACCATTTTAATTTTCTCAAAAGCGACCTGACAGCTTTTCTCCCAGTGCCACTTCACATCCTTTCGTAATAATGCATATAACGGACTTACTATATTGGGCATATTAGGAATGAACCTATTATAATAGGTTATCATTCCCAAAAAAGATTTAAGTTGGGTTGAGTTTTCAGGTACTGCCTTTCTTTCATTAGCCTTTAATTTATTAGGATCTTTATGAATACCATTTTTATCAATTACTAAACCCAGATATGAAATACTATCTGCAAATAATTCACATTTCTCTTTTTTAATTGTAAGACCACTTTCTTGGAGTATATGAAAAACATTTTCCAAATTATCCAAGTGAACTTCTCGTTTTTTCCTGTGATGATAATATCATCCAGAAAACACACAACTCCATCTAACTTCATAAGCAACTGTTCCATGATTCGCTGGAACTGCGCAGGCGCACTAGCTATACCGAATTGTAAAGAATTGTAGTGAAACAATCCCCTGTGAGTTGAAATAGTGGTTAACAAACGCGAATCAGGGTGTAATGGTACTTGCTGATAGGCATGCGCTAAATCAATTTTGGAAAATTGTACTCCCCCACTCAAATTTTCTAACAAATCTTCGATTCGCGGCAGTGGGTATTTATCAATGATCATATGAGGGTTAACAGTTATTTTGTAGTCCCCACATAACCTCACCGAATTATCTTTTTTGAGTATAGGTACCACAGGGGTTGCCCATGGGCTGAACTCTATCGGAGAAATTATTCCGTCCTTTGAAAGCCTAGCAATTTCTTCGTCTACCTTCCTCTTCATTGCGAATGGTAGTGGACGGAATTTACAAAACTTAGGTATGGCGCTTGAGTTCATTTTTAACTGTAACTGCAGTTTGTTGAAATGACCTAATGTGTCAGAAAACACCCCTGGAAATTTTTTTATGAAATATTCTTTTATGGAGGTGTCGCTTTGCAAATTATGAATCTCACGGTGCGATTCTTGAAATAACATATTATACTTTCTAATAAAGTTTCTACCAAGAAGTGAGGGCCCTTTCGTATCTACCACGCAAAAATCAGGTAAATTTTGTTTAGAATTAAAAATAATTTGAAACTCTGCCATGCCTGCAGGACGAATCTTGTCTCCAGAAAAATTTATAAGTGTAATGTTAGTTTCAGATAACTTCACGCCAGAAAAATATTTAGCATATATGGACATTGGTAAGATTGACGTAGCTGCGCCTGAATCTAACTCCATTTTCAGCGGAACATTGTTTAAATAAATATCAACGATAATAGGTTCATCTGATTTCTGCCTGATGCATAAAACCGGTGAAATTTCAATTTCATCGGGATTGTCTACCACTGAATACTCTTCTTGAGTTAGATAATTGAGACTGTTTCCTTTCTTTCTGCAAACAGAACTCAGATGACCCTTTAATGAGCATTTGTTACAAGAGTACTCACGATACGGACATTTATTAGCATAGTGATCCTTGCCGCACCGGTAACACACAATTTCACGCACACTTTCACTACCATTTCTGCCTGATCTTCCACTCGAGGTCGCACTTTGCATATTTTACACTCCAGAGCCTGAGGGTGAACCATTTTGTAATTTACCGCCAAATCTTTGCCGGCTTACCCGATGTACATCGGCTTGATGTGGCTGTCACACTGTAAAATTCCAGCCTGAGCCGCTTCTTCCGTCAAGGCCGCAGTCAATGCTGCAGAAAAAGTAACTGTTCCTTTTTCACTGAAAAGTCGATTGCGAACTTTTCCTGGGTTGTAGCCTGTGATAAATTTGTCGCACAACTTGGTATCAAAAGATGTACCAAAATCACAATACATGGAAAGTTTTTTTAGACGCGCACTCCACTCCTGAGCACTTTCGACATTCTGCTTCGCAGCAGAATAAAAATTAAATCTTTCCACGAACACTACATTTTGTTTCTTGTAATAACTATCCAAATAGTCAGTTATCTGTGCCACATTACACGATTCTGGATCACTTGGGACACATAAGGTTTGCAGTAAACCGTAAGCATCCTGATGCAAGCTTTTCAGTAAAATTGCTCGCTTTATAGTATCATCGACGATTGCATTTGCGATGAAGAATTGCTTCAAACGCTTCCAGTGCACTGTCCAATCATTGATTGCTGGATTGAATTCCAACTGAATTCCTTTTGTCGCAGCCATGATTGTTTTTTTTGTAGTACCTATACCCTTGCCGGTACGCACTATCGGTTCAACAAAAACAGCACGGTTGAGGTAAACTACAACTTATGAAAAAATTAACACTGACAGAACATTCAACTGTTCACTTTTATCCTCGTCGCCAATTTTGTTATGTACTGATAATGGACAATAAAACTCGTAGTCAATTGCACACATATATTAACTGCCAAAAAGTGAAGACAACCCGATACACACTGTATCGTTCCGTTCTGGGTTCCCTGCATTGCGATTAGCGCGCATGAGTATACATACACATGTATACGAGGAAACGCAGAAGTGAACAATTCCCAGAACATTACATAGGGGAGTCGATTTTGATTCTGGAAAGTGCATCAGCATTTTTATTGATCTTTCCAGGTTTGTAAATGATTTCGTAGTCATATTCCTCTAATTTCAGGCACCATCTCGCAAGTCTACTTCCGGGATCTTTGATAGAAAATAACCATGTTAGTGGTCGGTGGTCAGTGATGAGTTTGAACTTTCTACCGAATATGTATGGCCTAAAATGTTTCACGGCCCATACGATGGCTAGAAGTTCCCGTTCTATCGTAGAGTATTTGGATTCTGCAGAACAGAGCGTCCTTGAGTCGTGAGCGATTGGTAAATCTTTACCGATCGGGCCTTGGGACAATACGGCGCCAATGGCGAATGCACTTGCATCTGTGGTCAATAAGAAGGTATCTTCGAAATCGGGGTATATGAGTATGGGTGTCGAAGTGAGTGTTCGTTTTAGTTCTTCGAAAGATGTCTTACATTCATTTCCAAAAATGAATGGGATGTCTTTTTGAAGTAATTTTGTCAGTGGCTTAGAGATTTTGGCAAAATTTGAGATAAAACGTCTGTAGTATCCAGCCAGTCCGAGAAAAGATTTGATCTCTTTCTGGTTCTTTGGCTCAGGGAAGTTTATGATACAATCGACTTTGCTTGGATTTGGTTATACTCCATCTCTGGTTATGAGATGACCAAGATATGCTACTTCTTTCCTTAGGAATTCGCATTTGTCAGGCTGTATCTTCAGGTTGGCTTTTCTGAGGCGTTTGAAGACTTCTTTCAACCGAGAAATGTGTTCGTGGATTGTTGGTGAATAAATGATGATATCGTCCATATAGACTAAGCATCGTTCATTCTGAATTCCGAGTAGAATGTTGTCCATAACTCTTTGGAAGGTTGATGGAGAATTTTTAAGACCGAAAGGTATTCTGACAAATTCATAATGACCATTCTCAACGGTGAAAGCAGTTTTTGGAATGTCTTCTTTATTGATCTCGATCTGGTGAAAACCTGATGCGAGGTCGAGAGTGGTAAAATATTGGCATCTGCCAAGTTGGTCTAGTAGATCTGATATCATAGGTAAGGGGTATTTGTCGTCGATGGTGAGCTCATTTAACTTTCGGTAATCGACAACAACGCGCCACTTTTGTTTACCTGAAGCATCGATTTTTTTCGGGACCACCCATACAGGGGAGGACCATGGTGAAATGGAAGGGCGTATAATTCCGTCTTCCAGCATTTTGTTCATTTGTCTTTTGACTTCTTCTTTATGGATTTGGGGGTAGCGATATGATTTCGTGAACGCGGGTTTGGCGTCTGTGGTATCAATGGGGTGTTTTGTTTCGTTCGTAAATGTAAGTCGGTCGCCTTCTAAATAAAATATGTCTGAGTATTCAAGACAGACGTTGGTTATGAGTTCAGTTTCTTCTTCGTTCAGATGTTCTAATCGAAGTTGATTTTGAATCTCAAAGTTTCTGTCCGTCTGTACGTCAATGTCATTTGTTTCGTTGAAATTATTGATTGAATAATTTTGGATTGGTTCCAGTTGTATATCAAAAAAATTTACTGTTTTTGGCATTGCGTTTGAGTTTATCACAGAAGTGAGAAATTCGCCTCTATGGTTCACTCTAACTAACGCATTGGGCAATCTAACATTGTATTTTACCTGTGCTACCAGTATAGCTTCAGTGTTGAAAAGATTGCACCTAAGTTTAGAAATTTGTTCGGTTCGTGGTTCAATTGAGATTATATTTTGGATGTTGCCCACGGGTGTCGGAATTGAATCTTCGGCGGGTTTTTCACAGTCGGTTACTTTAATCAGGGGGATTGTTTTGAAATCAGTAATGAGTTGTCTGTTTTTCAGGTCCACTATGCAGTGATAATGTTCCAAAAAATCAGATCCAAGGAGTCCATCAAATTCTATATCCAAGTCGTAAATAAAAACTTTGTGAGGGTTGTTTGTGCAAAAGGGTATCAATACTGATTCACAGATATTGATTTTTTGATTGGTTATACCTTGAATCAAAATATTTTCTGGGGATCTATTGAAATAATTTTGAACAGTTTTTGGTTTAAATATCGACAGACCAGCACCGGTATCGATAAGTATTCTGAAAGTATTGGTTGCGTCCATGATATAATACAAATTTTTTGAACTAATCATAAGCGACTGGGTTATAGGAATTTTTGTTCTGGAAAGTTCAGGTTTGGGTTCAAGTCGTCTGATAAGTTCAAGGTTTGCATTTGATTCTGTAGTTCCAAAGTGGGGTTCGTTTGCTGATTTATTGGTGGATCGAAACATGTGGGGCTTATTGGAAAAACCTGGTAATTTTCATATTGGTTTGACTCTAAATATTCAGTATTATAAGAGTCGGACTGATGAGTGAAGTATTGGTATTCCTGATAGTTATCAGTATAACCGTCAGCGTCAAAATTTTGAGGATCTTGATGATTATCATTATAATTATCGTCAAAATTTTGTGGGTCCGAATAATTAGCGGTATAATTATTTGGGTCAGGATTCTGTGAATTCAAATGATGAGTTCTTTGAGCGTTATTAAATCTATTGAAATTTGGGTTTGGATGAATGACTGATGGTCTCTGTTGGTTGAAATTAGGATTTGGCCCACTTATTGGGGGTCTGAATTGTGATTGATTTTGGGTAAACGTTTGATTTGGTTATTTGGGTCTTGGATTCTGATTGAATCTCGGTGTTTGTTGGAAATTGGGTCTCTGGAAGTTTTGTTGAGGTTGTTGAGACTGTTGGTATTGTTTTGTACTGCATTCATTCAAAGTGTGTCCTTGTCTTTTGCAGAAAGAACAAAATTTTTGTTGTATGGGGTTCGGATTTATCTTTCTAAATTGATCATTATTTTGTGAATTTGTGTTTCTACTATTTGTCGATTTTTGTTGTTGAAAATAATTCAACTGTATCTCTCTTCTTACTCTCTGAATTGCAGAGAGCATGTCAGTAGGATTACCTGCCCTAACTAGTTGTCCTACTTGGGGTTCTAAACCGGCTAAGAGGGTGTTCAGTGCCATCGTTTCGACGAGTGCACTTTGGGATACTTTTTGGTCAGACGTAAGATTTTGTTTTTGTATACACGCATGCATTTTTGCATTATGTGTTTGCAGTCTGTTTATAAAAATTAGTGGCGACTCTCCCGGTAGTTGGTGAATTCGTTGAAGATCCTGTATCAACGAGATTGAATCGCGAGTGTCACCAAAATATTGGTTCAAAAGGATTCTTATTTCGTCCTATGTTTGAGGGTTACAAGAACTTATTAGTTCCGCGGCTTTTCCTCGAAGTTTGTTTTTGATGTGCAAAACTACGAGCACCTTCTGGTCTTGCACTGCCATGCGGTAAGCAGTATTACATGCATGGGTGAAAGTATTTAAAAATATTTGGTCACCGTCATATTCGGGGACGATAGAAAATATTTCGTTTAGTCTATAAGGTTCAATTGCAACTGGGAGATTTTCGGGATGATTATCAGGCATGATTGATTGATAAAAGAACTGGTTATTTGATTAAAATGAAAATAAATCGATAAAATAATGTACGAGACGATTCTTAAATTGTCTTACCAAAGGATGTCCATACGGTGGAAGAAATCCGACTTCACAAGCGATGCTCCGGACGAACTTAGCGTTCGCGTGTTCTTCCTCCGTTGAAGAGATCGTCCTGCTGTTCTTCCTTGGTTTTCTTCGTGTTGAGCTGGGGGTTTCTTCGTATTGAGTTTGCTGCTGGAGCTGCTAGTTCTTCCTTTCAAGGATTGGAATCCACATCCTTCGGTTTAGGCTTTCCTTGTTCCGCAGGAGTTGAAGGATCCTACAGCGACTGCGCCAATTGTTATATCTGGGTTTTTACTTTTGACTTTTTAAAAATTGTATTCGGGTGTTTCGAACCACCGTTTAATAATTACAGAAAATTGAAAATACTAAGATGACTTTATTCTACTACATGAAATGAATAAGTGACAATCTACATTTGAAAACGTGAATTTATAACATCTGAGATGCTGACGATGCTGCTTGATAGTTGGAATTGGATATCCATCGCTTGGGTCCGTGAGACTGTCGAGTCGGCGGTTTTCCTGGAATGTAACCTGATATGCCTGGGACGGTTACTGTAGATGTTGGATATAACATCCATTATGATACTAACAATATTCACTGTATCGGTTCTGATGCCTCTTTTCATGACTCCTCCTCCGACAACGTTGGACGTATTCTTCCTGGAGTTACAGGTCGACAACTCTACATTAACATCACTCCTTTCGACAGAACATGGCCGTCTCATTCCACCTCTTTTCCTATGGGTGAACCGATTCCTTCAACTTCCTCCAAAACTACACCCCATTTTCCTCGAAAACGATATTCCTACGACTCTCGACAGGACGAAGCAATAGTTACTTTCGTTATTCAGAATATACCTACTATAAATAAAAGTGTTCATATTTGGGATACAGCCATATCAACTATACCGATTTTATTTGATGGCCCTCCTCTGGGCACACACTTTTGCAGAATTAATAAGCTTATGAGTATGGTGATGCTGATTCCATTGACTCTTTATTTTCTATTTTATGTTGTCGTTTTACATTTCTTTTTCTCATTTCACTAACCTTACCGTTTCCTCCTCGTTCTTTTATGCTTTCACTCTTCCTTTCCATTCTTTCCTTCCTTCCCGCCCTTTACTGTTCTATGCGTTCCTTGGCGAGAGATGCTCTACACCTCCACGTGGTTCTTGCTGGGCAACAGCGATCTGCATTTGGTGTATTCATATATTTCACCACCTTTTTATATTCGATATATATATATATATATATATATATATATATATATATATATATATATATATATATATATATTTCTTCAGTGTCATCACCCCTCCATACTTAGAACTCATATACCATTGCCGATCCTGAATACTCAATGGCGCAAACCCACTACATCAGAAACAAAAATTGTTCAATATTTTTCCATCACTTGAATAATTCGTATGGGCAGAAATGACATTGCAAAACTGAGAAATTTTTTTATGTCTGGGAACTGATGGGTTGATAGTTATGTTTTAAGGTTTCGAGAATATAGATGATTTTTTCCGTGCTTACCTATTGAAGACCATGAGGAGCATACTTTTGAATTCGGAGATATTATGAAGGGATTCGAAGGTTCTCACATCATTTCAAATTACTCATCATGTTGTACAATACCCATTTATATCTTGAGTATGGAATGCGAAATGGAGACAGACCCTGACTTGGGAGATATTTTGTCGTATGTGCGAAAAAGGTGACCGCCAAACTCAAATGAAAATTTGGAAAACTATATTAGGAATAATTATAAAATCAATTCAGAAGAAAATGTTTTTCAAAAAATATTTTGAATGAATTACATAAAAGTCACTTGTATTGTAATTATAAATAAAGATTTCAAAAAGAAAAAACGTCAACAAGATTTCAATTACGCTTTTCACTTCATGTGCAGCTATGGAAAATATATTTAAGCACTCATTCGTTCGTTGTACTTATACGATTGTTAATAAACACTCAAAGGTCCTCCGAAAGTTTATTTTGGACAGCCTCCTGACTCCACACACACCAAATCAAGACTACTCGACCTAGCTCACTATTGGATATTTCCTCCTGAAGAATTGTTTGGCTATACCTAAACTGATGTATACTCTAAGACGTTGTGCAACATGGACCTGTCAAAAGGAACTTATTCAATTTGATTCAATACTTTAGACGATTTTGGAGCAGATAACCAATTACAACTTCAACGATCTGACATGGCTCCAAGCAACCCTTTCCGTGAACAAGGGTGGTCTAGGCACTCGTTCAGCATCTTCACTGGCATTACCAGCTTTCCTTTCCTCTTTCAACAGCATCCAAAATTCAATTGACCATATTTTACCTTATTACTTCTCTGACGTACCAGATTCATCCTACATAGAATGTGAATCTATTTTTCTCTCGAAAACTGGATCCGATGTACCTAGCTGTAAATTCTCACAGAAATATTGAGATCTTTCTCTTATCGAATCGTCATCTACTAAACTCCTTGAGTCAGCTGCTAACTCTCAATTTGATATGGCTCGCCTCAAGGCAGTTTCAACGAAGGAATCTGGTGCTTGGCTTGAAGCCCTTCCTGTTGCTTCCCTTAGCACTTCATTGGATAATGATTCCTTTAGGGTTACAGTTGGTTTTCGCTTAGGATGTTCAATTTGTGTAAGATATACTTGTAGATATGGATCCACCGTAAACGAGAAAGGTGTTCATTGTTGGTGTTGTAAATTCAGTTATGCTTCATCAACTGCTGATATTCCTTCTGTTTTGGAACCTTCGGGAGTTTTCCTTGATGATGGTTAACGTCCAGACGGGATGTCTCTCATCCCTTGGAGTCATGGCAAACCTCTAGTATGGGACTTCACTTATGCAGACACAGTCTTGTTTAATTGACCAATACATTTTTATCCAATAGCCATCGAAACCTATGGCTATTTTGGTTAATATGCTTCGGAATTTTTCAAACTCATTGGCCACAAACTTTTAAAAATAACCTACGATCCTAGAGAAGGGTCTTTTCTTTCACAAAGAATAAGTATCACGGTTTGAAAACGAAATGCCGCATCAGTCCTGGGTTCCATCCCAATGTCTCAAAGTCTGGATGAAATTTTCATTTGTGCGCAAAGATTGAGTTTTCTGAACATATCTTCAATCAGTTCAGCACATCCTCTTTCTACTTGCCCACTTCCTCCGCAAGTTATGTCCAGCAACCTTAACTCAAGTTCGATATCACGCCATAATAACAGAGGCAACCACTCAATTACAGACTACTCAGAAGATAACGTCAGTGGTAGAAGCAGCAGAAAGCCTGTAGTACATAGTTCTGCAAAAACACTCGGTCTTAAAGGGTTGAAATACATTGGTAACACTTGCTTCGTGAAAAGTGTTTTCCAGTGTTTTTCCAATACTGAATGGTTGCTAGAGGATTCAAAGAAGGACGCCTACACTAGGGATATGAACACTAGTTTCTCTGATATGAGGGAAGCTTTATTCATAACTTTTGCGGAACTGATCAAGGAACTGTGGTCAGAAGATTCGTTGGATCGAGTGGTTGATACAGTTCCTTAAAAGTCAAATCTAAAGTTTCGCACCACGTTTCAATTATGCCCAGCAAGATGCCCAGGAGTTTATACGTTACCTACAGAAAGGACTTCATGAAGACGTGAATACAGTAATGGATAAGCCTAAACTCATTTTGACTGAGATTGTAGAGAGATTGATCATCAGTGAAGAGGCAGATGAGTCATGGCCGAGATACTTGGAATTGATCAATAGTCAGTCACATTTGATCAATTCACAAAGTACAGGGCAACTTGTTCTCTCGCAATGTTTAGATTAATTCACTAAGGAAGAAACTATAGATGGTAATGAGAAACTGACATGTTCGATTTGCGAAGAAAGAAGAAAATGCACAAAATCTCTATTGATTTATAAATTCCCAAATATTCTGGTAATCCACTTAAATAGGTTTTCTCAAACAGAAAGGTTTCGAGGAAATTAAATGTCACCATTGATTTTCCTCTAGACGCATTAGATATGAGGAACTACACAGCAGAAAATGAAGCCCCTTGTTGCTTTAACTTATATGCTTTGCTGAATCACAGCGGCACTTCCCATAACGGACACTACACTGCTTACTGTGAGCATCTATATACAGGCACGTGGCATGAGTACAACGATTCTCATGTTTCCCCGATTCCATCAGAATCAATGGTGAGCGGTCGAGCATATGTACTCTCCTATGAGCAGGACGGCACTTATTGAAATATTTGATATTATATTCAGTTTTATTTCATGAATATTATTATTGTTATTATTTATTTTAACAAATAAATTTCAATCGATGATTGTAAAATTTAAATCATTTGCGAGGTCATACAGATGAAGTTGTCAAAAGTTGACCCGTGTGTTAGACATTTTGTAGGTTTCCAGATAAATTGTATATTGTACAACTATTGCGGAAAATAGAATAATATAAACGAGTGTGACGAAATGATAAATCACGAGCCATAGGTGGATGGTGTATCATTTGATACAAGCAATCACACAAGGTACCATAATTACAAACCGCTCAACGTCATGTTTGGATAACATATTTGGTAATAATTCCCTAGCCTTTTTGGACACAATCAAAGAATTTCACATCTCACATCACATTGCTCAGATAATAACAATTCAAAACTCCTTTACTAATCAAGAAAACTATACATACAAAAGATAATTTTCCGATGAAAGAATTCAAAATATTTTGGATGATTTAAGCAGGGAAAAAAGGGGTGATATATATGAAATGGCTACAATTGATTCCAAATGTAATGCCTTTTCAGAATTTTTTAAAAATTATTTCAATGTACATTTTCCCAACAAAAAATTCTACAAAAATAACAAAAAGAGAGTTGAACTGTCCAGAAGAAATAAAAACACGACAAAATTTGGACTTTTACAGACAGTTAACTGACTTGGGCCCGGAATACAAAACAATTTATGAAACCCACAGAGCTCAATACAATGATATGATTAAAAAGTATGAAAGTGAACAGCTGAAAGATCGAATTCTAACATCTAGTGCTATTGTTGGTGAACTTTCTTCCAAAAATAATAATTATAAAAATAAAATGAAATCCCCCATAGGTGATAGTAAACTAATAATAGCAAATAAACTGAATGAATTTTTCATTAACAATATCAAAAATATTCAAGAGAATGGAGATGTATCTGAAAACCTAGTGAATAATGTTGAAATGAGCAATGTTAACTAAATGTTTTTAAAGCCAGTTACTCAACAAGAAGTAATTGATATTGCCAGGAACATGAGAAACAAAAGAAGCTCCGAAAACGACAAGATACCACTTTTTCTTCTGAAAAATTGTATACTTCACCTTTTTGACCCTCTCTGCGACATTTTGGACTGTTCTCTCACTGAAGGAAAATATCCTGACGACAGAAATCTGTTAGAAAACTACCGTCCTATCAGCTAGCTCACGTCATTTTCTAAATTTTTCGAGAAATTTTATTATTCGACTTCTAACATTTTTTTCAAATATGAATAATTTCTCTGATTTTCAACATGGCTTATCAAACAAAAAAGTACTGAAACAGCTATTTCTGATTTCGTAACAACTATACTGAACTCAATAGAAAAAGGGAAAATTGCATGTGGCATTTTCCTGATCTCGTCTTAGCAAAACTACAAAGTTATAGTATTCGTGGGAAAGCGTGTACATGGATTGAATCATTTCCTATCAATGGGCAACAAAAAGTGAAACTAAAAGATAATAATACAAACATATTCTCTGAAGAATTATATTACAACATGGAGGTTCCCCAACGAAGTATTCTCGGTCCCCTTATCTTCATATTTTTTTTGAACGACCTTCCCAACTCCATAAAATATATGAAAGTAATCAACTATGCAGAAGATACAAACGTAATTATGTCAGGGAAAACTATTGATAACATCAAAGTGGCAAATAGTCACGAATTCATTCAAATACACAAATGGTTCTCTGAAAATGGCCTCGTCTTGAATAAAGAAAGAACTCAAAGTATAATCTTCAGAACAGCTCAAAATATACAAATAGTTCCAAGTTCTATTGACTTCGATGGCTATACAATAAATATAACAGAAGCTTGTAAACGATTAGGCATTTACGTAGAGTCAACATTGAAATTGGAACCTCAAATTGAATATGTATGTTCCAAACTCTCCTCTTGTCTTTATTCCTTCAGAGTTATTGCAAGAAAACTTGATGTCAATCTTACTCGCACTGTACATTACTGTAATTTCATGTCTTTCCTCAAATATGGTATAATGTTTTGGGGTAACTCGTGTTCTTTTGATCGAGTGTTCAGACTACAAAAAATGGCGATTAGAATCATGTTTCACCTGGGTCATCATTAATCTCGTAGAACTTTCTGAAAAAAAACTGTTTACCACAGCCTATGGTACATATTCTTGATAGTGTCAAATTTGTTGAAGAATCCTGAAAAGTTCTAAGTGAACAAAATAAATCACCCCCACAATACAAGGAGCAATATAACATACAACTATCCGTTTCATAATCTAAGTATAACCGAAAAAATTGCATGTACTCTGCTTTAAAATTTTTCAATGAACTCTCTCAATATATTCAAAACCCAAAAGACGATAGTGTTTTCAAGAAAGCCAGTTTCCAATATATTTGTGAGATTGAGCCAGCCTCAATTAACAAATTTTTATTTTCCTAAGCACTCACTTTTGTATCTGTTTTTAATATCTATTATTTCTGTATTCATTATTATTAAATCTAATCTGATAATGTGTATTGTATGTTCTAGGTATGTATCAACAATTTTGACCTGTTTCAAACAAGCACAATGTGCAAACTTGTCTCTGCATCTTGTATAATTAACTTGAAATAAATGATTTTATTATGATTATTATATCATCTTGTCCCCCGAGTATGAAATATCCAGTTTCCGAAAGAGATTAGCGCTATACTTTTCCGACGATCGACCTGAAAAACAGAATGCTACGGAATTCTATTAATAGGACGTTAACAAATCAATTAATTATTACTGGACTCCCATTATACTTTCGAATATATTATACATTTTACAGTAAAACATAGTTTTATGATCAAGTATGTGCTTTATTCAGTATTTCATGTCGCAATTGTGCGAAATGAAATATTTTGCACTGGTGTTTTCTGTTAATGGTCCATATAATGTAATTCTGCCTTTCGCACTATTGTGAAATACGTACCTTTGAAACACTGGCAACATATTTACATTTATTTCATCGGCCAATTGAAATTTTCAATCGTTACTGATGAGTTTCCGAAATGGCTGGATGTATTCCAATCGAATTCGATCTCTTTGGTAGCCACAACTGAAGAATTGAAAAATCATTTTAGTTGTTTTGATGTACTCCCATGATGTACCCCATCCGTTAAAAGACCTCAACTGATTTCGGAAGACTTTTAGTCATTCTCAAAATGTAATGGAATCAATTATATGTTACTATTCATCTGCATAATCTTGTTTCGAATGAAGCAACGGAAATTTCTCTGAAAACAGTAAAACTAATTTGAAGACATTTCTAATAATCATCTGAAAATATCACACCCGCTTTGTTTATCTGGTGAAACCAACTGAAATATACATATAACTGGAACGCCAATACGAGTATGTGCGCAAAGAATTTTTGTACTCCTCCTGGGCACTGAAATATGAACTTATGCGCCGCCGCAGTAGACGAAAATCATGACTTTGATTAATACAGAGACCGGTCAATGGTAACGTACGTGCTTCATTAATGAATTTTTCCAGGAGCAGCTTGATTTCATTCCATTTCATGATATCTGGCTGGCACCAATGAGCAATGGCGCTTAATGATAATGACATTATGAATATAAGTATGGCTTGGCTTGTAGTTTTTCATTTTGTGTTTAGTTTCATTAGTGCGACGAGTGCAAATATTTGCTTGGTGTCTTTGTGATTGTATTCGATTATATCATTGAATTTGGTGTGGTTCTTGCAGAAGAGTTGAAAATAAAATGGGGTTCTTTACGGTATTGCAATGCAAAAATAGCCGTAAAAATGCCACTTTATCCTTTTTCAGGTATGTTTCACTTGTTATTTTCCTTAGTTTTGTTCAGTATATGAAGATATTAATTATAGGAACATTATAATAAGTTGTATACAAAGTTATATTCTAGAAATTTTTTAAATTTTCGTTATTTTCACCTCTAAAGGAATGAATTTTTTTCTATCTTACTTCATTATTCATTTCAGTTTAACTGAGAGAAGACATTGCTCATGGATGAACGCCATTGGCAGAGATCCAAATAATGAAAAACTAAGCACTAAAAATTATATTTGTGAATAACATTTTTCCACTAATGATTTCACCCATTCAGGTGGAAAAAAGCGATTAAAACCAGATGCAGTTCCAAGATTAAATCTAGGCCTTTGGAAGCCTTTTTCCACTTTGCAGGGTAAGATTTATTCATCACTCATGTTGAAACTTTGAAAACAAGTATGTAATGATTTTAGTGTTGTGGATATATCATTACCATCATTCTAGACCAGCAGTACAAGAAGATGCCAACAAGGAAAATATTGATTGCCAGAGCAGGTATGTTATTAGTTTACAATCACTACATATTGAATAAGATAAAAAAATACAGAAACTCGGATTTGATATGGTCATGTTCTATATACAACTGACAAGTTCTCGAACGAGTAGCATAAATAAATGATACCAACCAATTCGTTTAAGTTATAAGTATCACTAGTCTCTCTTCTAGTCGTTGGCCATGATCTTTCAGTTCTGAGTTTTTTTCCAAGTAACAACATAGCTTTGATTCATCATAACACTTCAGGTTTATTTATGAAATAACTCTGCAACTTGGGTAATATGAAGCATTGAAGTTGCCGATGTGGGTCCTGAAATACGACTTTCAGTTTTCATTTACTTGCCTTCAGGGAAAAATAATAGTATTTTCATATTGTTCATCAATCCCATTGGTTTACTTCATCCCATCAACTCAAAATTTTTAAATGGCATGTGGGGTCTAGTGTCACATCGTTGAAAAGAGAATTCAATTCTCTTTACAACCATCTAAATATTTTTTAATTTTGTTTATAATTTTTTTTCCAATTTGGATTTTTATACCTTTCGAAATTTTTAAATTAATGTGCCCCCAGCACCATCTGTCGAGTAATTGCAATGTTTCTTCTCTCAAAAAGTAGTATCGGTAATACCCTTCAAAAAAATTTTGGTTTCATTGTTCTACATCCAACCGTTCAAATTTATCGAGGTATGAGTAGTATTCAGATCCGCATTTATATTTGATATTTCGATTTTGAATTACAAAAAAATATTACCGAAATTCAAAAATATTTAGATGGTTGTAAAGAGAATTGAATTCTCTTTTCTACGATGTGACACTTGACCCCACATGCCATTTAAAAATTTTGAGTTGATGGGCCCCCCTGCGCACCCTATTGTGCAATCACTATTTTTTTTGTTTTAAAAAGTAGTATTGGTGAAACCTCGAAAACATTTTTTTTTCATGTTTCTACGTCGAACCGTTCAAAAGTTAACAGGGGGGGAGACTATTAAAAGCCGCACTGTATACTAATAGTGGGGTGCGTTAGCTTAAAATTATACCAAAATATTTCACAGCTGGCAACCAATACGCCCATTTGGATTTAGATAGTACATAGATAGACAAGTTCAAAAAGCCTGGGACACAAATTTTCCCGGCCCTCTAGCGGTGCTGATGACGTTATCAACATGGCCGCCAAAGTTTTGTGACACGCTTCTACATTTCCCTATATAACTCGGATTTGAATTATGATATCAACCTATTTTATTAGTGATTATCAACAACAAGAAAACTCGCCTTCCAACGGTATATAACAAATTTTTTGTTAGGCTTTTAATAGCAGAAATATTTCTAGCTTTATTAAAATTTTTCTTTTTTATTTTGATTTTTCGAAACATTTTTCTCACTTACTTGGAATCCGTTTCATATAGCTGAAAATGTGTTCTATACTTTTTTGTTAACCATAAAATTGCCTTTCGAAAGGTATATGTGACTCTTATTTCATTACAATCAGTTGCTGCAAATTTGCCAAAACTATTTAGCGTTACACAGCGAGTCGTTATGACAACAATGTGATTTATAGGCTCCAAAAAGTAATAGAGGGGCTTTATAAATGCTTGAGTAGGAGAGAGAAATGTTTGTTATTGTTGATGTATATGTTAATGAATTCTACCTTTTTAGGGCTTTAAAATGTAAATATTCGTTTCAAAATCAGTGACATGAGACATACTTATAACCGTAAACATGAGGAACAAAAGAGTGCCCTATTCAATATAATTCTAATTTAATATCTAAATTCAACAATATCATTTACATTGTCAAATGCACTAACGTCAGTCATAATATCCATCAAATAATATCTTGCTATCATATGCAATAATATCCAAATGATTTGTTTAAATTCACTTGTGATTACCGATCAATGTCAGAGCACTGTCCTTCGCATGCACACAGTTTCGTACATCGTATTCCCATTTTGACACATTTACAAGAGGTGCATCGCTTGCGGCAAGTACAGGAGGTAAGTTCTACACAGTGTTTTGCCACTTCTGGAATTGTTGTCCACAGAGGTCAATATGATCCTTCTGAAGTCACTATCCATCCCTACTTGGTTGGCAAAGGCATTGTGTATTGTGCAACGAGGCTGTTGTTCCAAACTCTTGCTTGGAGAGTAGCTCGTTTGACGTGTTGTTTTAAAGCATCTGCTGTAGGAGGAATGTTCTCGATTACTTGATTATTTCTTGTAAATAACACTCGTCTGCAGTCATTGATGCTCTGAAGATCTGATGCTTGATCATAAAGTAGAATAAAAAATCTTTACAACAGATCATGGCATTCATCATCAATATCAGAGGTGCCGGTACAGAGCTGATGCCACACACAATCAATTTCACGAAATGACATCCACACCTTCCAAGCTGTCTTTTTGCCAATGCCACAATATGAGGAAACTGTGTCACAACCAGTTACAGAATGAAAAGCCAACAAATTTCTGCAAATTTCCGGTGAAAGTTTAGCACAAATCTCATGAATTGGAATGAATTTCCTGTATTTCACACAACCATAGTCAATCCATAGTTCGTGAATATCATGTATTTGTTGAAACAGTGATATAGTAGAAATAACCACCACATCTGAGTCGACAGTTCGTATTAAGATGCGAGTATGTCCACTTTCTACTGCATGCTTAACATGGAGAAGTAGACGACCATCTGCTTCTTCATGTGAGGCGGGGGAAATTTTTGAAATATCCATAGTTTTTGACTTGAGGACTCGATCATCATAAGTACAGACAACAAGTTTTTCTGGATACTCTTCTCCCACCATTTTCTCAGCTATCAACCGAAACAATTGTGTCTTGTTTTAGTTGACACGTAGGAATTCCTCAAATTTTTTTGGAATTGCAGTTGAATCTGAGACTTTAATACTTATATCACTTCCTCTTGTTTCTCGGGTATCTGCCTTCAAACTGTTACTAGCATATCTAGTCGTGGACTATTCTTCAGTTGATTAGAGAAATATGGTTTCAAAACATGTTCATAGTATCCGGAAAATGTCGAAGCAATACCTGGATTGAGCATGTGTATTACGGCTGCTCCATCTAATATTTTAGCTGTTACATTCGGTTGGCGGTGATTAAAGTTAATGTCATATTTTGTTTGAATGCAATCAATGATATACGACTTGTTGGTTGGTTTTCAGAGTTTTCCATCATCTGAAATAGATGATGGGTATATTTGATTTTTATGCGAAAAAAATCGTCAATGTTGCCATCCCGTGCCTCAGATGCGACATACAATCTGCAGAACAAGTTGGAGTCTTTACGCAAGTTAGCAATTTTGGACTTTGCCTTATACGTTTTTTTCTTTATAGTTTTGAAGATGTGAATATTAGTTCGAGGAATGATTTCATGGACTGAATTTTGAACTTGATCAAGACGGGACACAACATATTCATCATACTGTTTCAGTCCTACAGTAAATGCTTCCGTAACATACTCGATGGCTCCGACACTTGGAATTATTTTGGAGCTCGCTATTGACACCAATTCAGTTTCTTCAAACGGATTTCCTTGTTCGGTGAAGACGTTAATCATTTCTTTGGCATGGACCAAGAACCTTTCCTGAAATGCATTGTTATCTTCATGATGCTTTGCGACCACGTTTCTGTCATCTTTCAAATTTGATGTCTCTTCAAATTCCTCAATTAAAGAACTGATCCTAGGTCCTGCCACCATCCACTTAAGCTGAGCATTTTCACTATCAAGGATTCCAATAGCTCAACCTTCACCTTTTATGACTTTGTTATTGTGTTCATGAAGCTGATCGTCAGATACTGCAGAAAACGGTATAGCAGTTTTGCTGCTCGTAAAGTTGCCACGAAGAAATTCAGCATGTATGTCTGGATGTTTTTCTGGAAGGTCCTGTAGGGTGCGTACAAATACTGGTAACCACCAAAAATAGTGGACTGCATCCAACGCAAATGTCCACGGACATATCTGAGCCAAAGTATCGACGTACATTTTAAAGTTAGGTGTTCGAATACTCAATACAAGTTGCACAAGATGGGACTCAAGTTTGATGACTATGTTCCAACAGTGGAACTGAGGACATTCAGATATTTTCGATAAAATCCACTGTTCAATACCTTTCACCTGTAGACAATGCAAGGTAGTTAAAGTAACTTCATGCGCTGAGACACTAATTTCGTGAGATAAGAAAGTTTAAACACTGGGGAAGTATTGCTACATGAGTACAAATCCTGCATGTATTAAACCAATTCGGTTATAACTGTACCATAAACAACTTCTTTGGGATCATGGTAATCTTCTCTTCGAGAACGTTCAGCAGCTCTTGCACATGTTAGAAAGCGAGTATAGCATAGCTTGTGATATATGGCTTCTAACGCTACCAAATCTGTTGACGATAACTTTTTCAACAGTTTTTCATCTTGTTATTATAACACAAGACTATGAATTGTAGGCCCAATACCTAGCGTGGATGCAGTCACAAGTTTGTCTTTACCTTCTTCTTCATCACGAAATCAAATCTGAACAAAATACTGATGATCTTGTTAATTTTGATGTAGATGGAGTTTGGTCCAATAGGGAGCAATGTGGACGTCCTTTCTGTTTCTTTTCACCAACTAGTCTTTCCGCCTTTTGACTGTCATGTTTGTTCTTGCAAGATTTGTGATATTTTGCTGCATGGGCTACTAGTGTTTGTGAAATACCACTTCCATCGTCCAACTGATCCAAATTTTTTATAGTACTTGGAAGCTCACCATGTTTCGCAAAAATTTCAAGATTTTTCGCTATTGTTGAATAACCTTCATACTTCGGCATGGTTATGCACTTTTTTAAATGCTTCTGGCATAACAAACAGAGGTCCCATTCAAACGGGGCCACCACTGGATCAGTCGTAGCATCAACCAATTCATGCTTCCTCTTCGTTGGCATGATTGGATCTTTCTATGAGGTAAATAGAAGCAATATCTTATTTACACGATGAGGTTCGTTACACAACGTCAGCTTTGTTATGGTGGTTATAGTTGTATCATTCTGTAGATTTATATTCATACAAAGAATAGATATCAAGTAGTATGAGGTTGGTTGTTTGGGTGATTTTGTCAATAGAGATTAGACAGAGAATTGTCAATACATATTTGAATATATTTTCATTTATAATAGTCTTTACTTTATTACTTCATAACATGGCGCAGTCGTAAAAACTGAACCAAAATAAGATACTTGTTTTGATACCTACCCCACTGCCCTACCCAAATACAAAAATGGAATTTTTGAAGCAGCCGAAAGAAACTGGATGAAATTCAAACAAAATTTTGCAACATATTTATTGGCATCAGGAGGGACAGAAAAAATTAGAAATGTGCAAGCAGCCGTATGTATTCCTACATTGTGTAAGTGATGAAGTTATGGAAATTCTGGATACATTTCAAGAGAAGATAGAGAAGATAATGATAAATTAATGAATGCTTTAGAAAACTCTTTTGTACCAAAGAAAAATCTGAGTGTAGAGTGTCATAAATTCAATCTCAGAGTCCAAGGAAAACATGAATGTTTCGATACATTTTTGACTGATTTGAAGAAGATGGCGACATCTTGTGATTTTGGTCAATTGAAAGATGGGTTGAGTTGTGATAGAATAGTATGTGGTATTAACGAAGTTAAATTAAAAACAAGGTTGTTACAAGAGGAAAATCTGACGTTAGACGAAGCTACAAGTATATGTAGAGCTGCAGAACTTGCTGATAAACATACGAACAAACTTGAGAATGTTGAAGAACCGTACGGAGTAAACACTGTGGAACAATATGAAAATAAACCTTTCCAGAGAGAAATATAAGCAATTAGATGTGAACCATCATTCAAAGGTATGAGTCATCATGAGAACCAGGGAATGTTGAGACAGATGTCAAGATACAACCAGACAAAAAATCGACCAAACTACAGGATCATACAGCACACTGGATATAGACAGGAAGAGTCGACTAATTTTCAAGCTGAAAATTGTCAACGATGTGGATATGCTATTAAATTTCAGAATCACATTTGTGCGGCTA
The DNA here is from genome assembly GCA_944452925.2 of Chrysolina oricalcia. Lineage (NCBI taxonomy): Eukaryota > Metazoa > Arthropoda > Insecta > Coleoptera > Chrysomelidae > Chrysolina > Chrysolina oricalcia. The sequence continues at coordinate 29,397,811 of OX101809.2, read as the reverse complement.
TGGGTAAAAAATGTAATGATTGTCAAAAGATCAATCATTTCACAAAAATGTGTAAATTTCAAAAAACAAGGTTAGATAATGTTATATGTGATACTAACAATAATAATTCTAATAGGTATTCTGATGTTGATTTTGTACTGGGTATCGTGCATCATTCAAATATTTTTGATGAATGGGTTGAAAACATATACCTTATTGAAAGTGGAGAATGTTTAAAATTCAAATTGGATACAGGGGCACAAATAAATGCTATTCCCGAAATTATTTTTAAAAAATTGAAAAATACTGGTCTTTTATCATTTTGTTCTTATAATCTGACTAATTATTCTGAAAGTAAAATAAATGTTATTGGAAAATGCAATTTGGAAGTTCAACATCAAAACCAAGTTTATAATTTAGAATTTATCGTTGTTGAAACAATACCTGATGGTTCACCAATATTAAGTTTAAAATCAATTCAGGAACTTGGTTTATTGATGCGAATTCGTAATATTGAGAATAATTGTGCTTTTATTGATTTGTATAAAGATATTTTCTCTGGAATAGGAAAAATTAGAATATGTCCAGTAGATTTCAAATTGAAAGCTGATTATGAAACGTGTGTTTCTCAAGCTAGAAAAATTCCTTCCCAGATTAGAGATAAAGTAAAAAACGAATTAGACAGAATGTGTACTGATGGTATCATACAGAGGGTCACAGAACCAACCGAATTTGTAAATCCCATTACTTTTGTGCGAAAACCAAACGGGGAAATTAGGATTTGTTTGGACCCGCAAGTATTAAATAAGAATTTGTTGAGGGAACACTATGAACTACCTACATTTGAGGATATTACCCATGATATGGCGGGGGCTGGTTATTTCTCGACATTAGATGCTTTTAAAGGGTTCTGGCACATAGAACTTATAGAGAATGCTTCAAAAATGACAACATTTGCAACTCCTTTTGAAAGATATTTTTTCAAACGTTCACCTTTCGGAGTGTCTGTAGCTCCTGAAGTTTTCCACAGGGTTTTCACAGAAATATGTGAAGGTATTCCAAATATAAAAATTTATATCGATGATATAATAGTATATACAAAAACAAAAACAGAGCATATACAAATTTTGCATTCTCTTCTTCAGAGAGCTAGAGAAATGGGAGTTAAATTCAATAAACAAAAATATTAATTTTTCTTAGAAGAAGTAAAATATGTGGGTCACGTAATTTCAAAGGACGGAATCAAAATAGATGAAAATAAAGTCGAAGCCATTAAACAGATCCAAGTACCAAAAAACACCAAAGAGTTGGGTAGGTTCTTAGGAATGATAACTTATGTTTCTAAATTCATACCTAATTTGAGTAAATTAACTTCAAAATTGAGAGAGTTGATGAAGAAAAATACTATTTGGATTTGGAATGACACTCATGCTGATGAATTCAATAAATCAAAAGACATTTTGATGAAGACTCCTGTATTACAATATTATGATGAAAAGCTTCCACTTGTTCTATCTGTTGATAGTTCCAAAGATGGAATGGGGGCTGTTATTCTCCAAAATAATGCTCCAGTTGCTTATGCGTCAAAATCTCTCACTGATTATCAAAAGAATTATGCACAAATTGAAAAGGAAATGTTGGCGATCGCATTTGGTTGTCAGCGTTTCCATCAATATATTTATGGAAAAATTTTATTGTGGAGACTGACCATAAACCGCTAGAGATTATATTAAAAAAACCTCTTAACAAATGTCCATTGAGATTAGAAAGACTACGAATCAATCTTCAGTGTTATAGTTTTGCAGTTAAATATAAACCAGGAGTACAAATGTATTTTGCTGATGCTTTATCCAGAGCCAGTTTTGATGATAAAACTTTTAATGTTGATGAATCGGTGGTGAGTGCTCATTTGAATATTCATTTAGATAATGTTATAAGTAGAGCAAAATTTGATCAGATAGGAAATGAAACGAAAGATGATCTAGAATTACAGGCCTTATTGAAATATATAAAATATGGTTGGCCGAATGATAAAAGGAGAGTTAAAGAAATAGTTAGACTTTTTTGGAATTACAGAGATCAGTTGAGTGAAGTTGATAATGTCATTTACAAAGGTGGGCAAATAGTCATTCCAAAAAGTTTAAGGGCAGAAATGCTAAAAAGATTGCATTTCACTCACATGGGTATTGAGAAAACCAAATTGAGGGCAAGGGAATTGATATTTTGGCCATTCATGGATAAAGAAATTGAAGATATAGTAATCAATTCTAGGACTTGTATGACATTTCAGAGAAAAAACCAGAAAGAGACTTTGATATTGAGAGATGTTGCGAATAGGCCCTGGGAAATTGTTGCTGCACATTTATTTTATTTTCATGACCAAACGAATCTTTTATTCGTTGATTCGTATTCCAAATTTCCTGAAATTTGTGTTTTGAATGATACCACTAGTAAAGGTGTAATTCTGAAACTAAAAGAATTTTTTTCCAGACACGGTAAGCCGGATGAATTTTGTAGTGATCAATTTAGAAGTATTGAATTTCAGATATTTATGGAAAATGGTGCATAACACATAAAATTTTGAGTCCCAACTATCCTCAATCAAATGGCTTCATTGAAAGGCATGTTCAGACAATAAAAAACCTAATAAAGAAAGCACACCATGATAAAAATGATACATATTTAGCATTATTAGAATATAGAAATACTCCAGTTGGTAGGGACATGCCTTCTCCGGCTCAATTACTATTCAGTAGGAGGTTGAGAGGTTACATCCCTACGAATCCTTCTTTATTGAAACCATATGTTCCCAGGAATAATTAAAAAAGTCAAGTTCAAAGAAACAATAATTTTCGATCGAAAGAATACTATGACAGAACTGCCAAAGATTTGTGTGTTTTGCGCAAACATGATAATTTGGGAACCAGCAGTTGTTGTTGATGTAGATAATAATAGACCAAGAACGTATAAAGTAAGAATAACTAATACAGGGCGAATGTTGATCAGGAACCAACGATTTTTGAAAAAGAGTAATAACGTTAATTTAAGTAAAAATAATGATTTCCATTATGAATTTGAAAATAATTTCAAAACTCCGGAATCTAAAAATACAGGTTTGAATTACGGAAATATAGAAAATGAAAACGATGATATTTTCAATCAAAATAGAGAAAGTAATGTGGATGATCATGAGCGAGAATATGCTTCTACTTCTGATACGAGTGAGGATAATGCTATGGAAGTTCGTGGCTGGGCTGAGAACAGAGGAATGGAAGAGATATTGAAAGAGACAATGAAAATGTTTGTAAAGATGATACGGATGGTAGAGACACGTATTTTACCCGAGCAGGAAGGACGGTCACTAAACCAACTTACCTGAAGAATTATTGTTGTTAGTGATTATGGTTTTGTTATTGTTTTGAAATATTACTTTACATTAGATATCAGTACTTTGCAAGGAAGATGTTATGGTGGTTATAGTTGTATCATTCTGTAGATTTATATTTATAAAAAGAATAGGTATCAAGTAGTATGAGGTTGGTTGTTTGGGTGATTTTGTCAATAGAGATTAGACAGAGAATTGTCAATACATATTTGAATATTTTAAAGAGAAACATTCTCAATTGAAAATTGAATCAATACATGACTCCTCTGGAAATGGAAAAAAGCCCTACGATAAAATTGAAGTTACTTTTTTGTAATATCTAACAGAAAACAACTACTTCCCCGGCAAAAGCCACGCTGGACATTGAACTACATCTGATAGATATTGAGAAAGACCCTATCTAACTTGAGAGAAAAAATCTGAAAGTGAAAATTTGCATTTTCATTCAGATAGTTGATTATTTATTAAATGTCCAGTTTCCATTGGAGATTCTAATTTATGGATGAGATAAGGGAGAATGTTATTCAGGAGTATCACTCACAGAAAATCGCTCATTTCATTGACGCGTGGATTGCATCACTTTCGCTAGGCCTCCAATACATTTTGGTCGACAAAAATCTATTTCACTCTTCTAAGATCATCAGGGAGGTCGGAAGAATTGGAAAACATACTCTTCAGAAGCAATTTCGCACTGTAATGAGGAATTGTTGGACTATTTCTTGTGCGGTGAAACTTTGAAAATATTTTTCTGACATAAAACCTGTCATGGGTATGGCATGTTGATTTCATTGAAAATATGAACAGGATGTTCATAAAGTCAGTTGTGGAATCATCTGCGACTGAAAGTTGGAATTTAGTTGCTGTTCTCCATCGTACAAGATTACCTATCTTGGAAGGGATTCATGTTTTAAAGAGAAACATTCTCAATTGAAAATTTAATCAATACATGACTCCTCTGGAACTGGAAAAAAAACCCTACGATAAAATTGAAGTTACTTTTTTGTAATATCTAACAGAAAAGAACTACTTCCCCGGCAAGTTCTATAGGGTCTTTCTCAATATCTATCATATGTAGTTCAATGTCCAGCGTCGCTTTTGCCGGGGAAGTAGTTGTTTTCTGTTAGATATTACAAAAAATAACTCAATTTTATCGTAGGTTTTTTTTCCATTTCCAGAGGAGTCATGTATTGATTCAATTTTCAATTGAGAATGTTTCTCTTTAAAACATGAATCCCTTCCAAGAGAGGTAATCTTGTACGATGGAAAACAGCGACTTAATTCCAACTTTCAGTCGCAGATGATTCCACAACTGACTTTATGAACATCCTGTTCATATTTTCAATGAAATCAATATTTGAATATATTTTCATTTATAATAGTCTTTACTTTATTACTTCATAACAAGCCTGAAAAAGAATCACATATCTAGTATAACTGAATATAATAAAGAAGAAATTGATCAAAATTTTCTAAAATTCAAAATAAAATAGAAACATTTGAATGAAGCTACAAATATTTGTGATATTATAAACCCAATCAATAATGTTCAATATAACTTTGGAAAGCTCCTGAATAATAATCACATATAAAATAGGTTGTTACCAGAATTCAAACTCAAGTTATCTAGGGAAATATAGAAGCGTGTCTTGAAACCTTGGCGGCCATATTGGAAACGTCATCAACACCGCTAGAGGGCCAGGAAAATTTGTGTTCCGGGCTTTTGAACTCGTCCACCCATGTACTATCTGTATCCAAAGTGGTGCATTGGTTTCCAGTTGTGAAGTTTTTTTCAGCTATCGCACCCCACTATATAACTTTTTGTTTTTTACAGCAAAAGTTTAAAAAAAATGGACATGACATGACATGACATGACATCATCAAAAAAACCTTCATAACAAAGTAAAATCAATGAAAAATCGTGTCAAGTGGCTCACAAAAAAAGTAACACATTCAAAAGACATTGTTTGGCACCTGAAGCACAAAAAAATTATGTCTGAGGAAGCAACAAATGTACTTGAGAAGACATTCTTTGGGATAACCCTAGATATAATGAAGAGATATGTAGCTAGCCAATGTTCAAAGAAGTGCCAAAGTTAAAAAACATGACAGTGAAAAATTTCCCGAAGCTTTGAGGCTTTGCATTAACCCTGCAATTTTATTCAAGCAAAGCATACAATTATGTAAGGAAAGTTTTTAGATTGGCATTGCCAGCTCCAAGCACAATAAGGGCTTGGTTAGGTGACACCCATTGCGAACCAGGATTCTCGGAATGCTCTTTCATCTCTTTGAAGAGAATATATGAAGTCAAAAAAACTAACCATCTGGAAACCATTTGTGCATTAGTTATTGATGAAATGGCAATTAAAAAACAAGTGGAATTTGTTATCAACAAAATGTGGGGATATGAGGATATGGGTACGGGAATATCAGATGATGAACTGAAATGTACAACAGAGGCATTTGTTTTAATGGTTGTTTCAGTCAATAGTGATTGGAAAGTTCCTATTGGTTATTACCTGATCGATTCTCTATCTGGAACAGAAAAAGCTAACATTGTGAATGAAGCTCTCAAGAAATTACATAACGTTGGTGTTAGAGTAATTTCAGTCACTTGTGTTGGCCTTAGGGCAAATTTCACAATGGCCACACAGCTCGGTGCAAAAGTCACTAGGATTAACGACATCGAACCAAATTTTGAACAACCAGTGGATGGCATTAATGTTTATGTAATTTTTGATGCTTGCCATATGATTAAGTTATTAAAAATAACTGGACCAATAGTGGAGTTTTCGTGGACCAAAAAGGATGAATTATTGATTCCAAACTATTCACAAAACTCCATGATATACAGGAAAGAGAAATTTGGAAACAAATTGAAACGTGCACATATTGAATGGCAGCAACAAAGAATGAAAGTGAGTTTGCGTTATTTATCATTTGTATTTCATTTCATTCAGTTATTTAATTTCAGGTGAACTTAGCTGCTCAAACCATTAGCAATAGCATTGCTGAAGCTATAGAATTTTTAATGAAGGACATACAACACCTTGAATTCTCAAATGCTGAGGCAACATTAGAATTCATTCGATTCTTTGATAGAGCCTTTGATATATGCAATTCCCAAAGTCCTGTTGGAACAGGAAGTTTAGCTCCACTTAGAGAAAGAAACGAATTATATTTGAGATTTATTTTATCGGAAACCATAGAATTTACAAAAACCTTGAAAACAGAAGAAGGACACTTACTTCATCTTACCAAAAAAAAACTCCATTCAAAGTATTTTGTATTACAATGTTGTCTATCATGGGAATTCATGAAGGATATGTAAAACAGGAAAACTCTCCTTTGAAGTACTTGTTGACCTATAAGTTCAGCCAGGATCACATTGAACTGTTTTTTTGTTGTGTTAGGTAAATGAAATGACATTATATTTGATTTTCATCACTTTTGTATAATTAGGTAACTGTTGTGATTTTTTTAAATTTCAGATCCAAAAATGAATGAAATAATAACCCCACATCCTACCAATTTTATCATACCTACAAACGCTTAGCTATGAGGCACGATATCAGTGATTTAAAAGGGAATTGTTTAAGTGATTATACGACCATACTAACAACAAGTTCTAGAGACATGAAAAATATTGTTCCCTCTGTTTCTATTGATTATGTGGCTCTAATGGAAAATTACAGTTTGGATGTTTCAGATGTTACAATTATTGATGGAAATATTATTGAGATATTGAATATGAACTAAAGTTTTTGCCTACATTGAGTTCGCTCACAGAAAATGTTACGTAAGTGGCTTTGTTGTAAAAAAGCTAAAATTGATAAATAAGTGTTCTGAGTGTCTCTCAAGAATAGAATGTATAAATAACAATTCTGTAGATGAAAGTAATTATAAATTACTGAATCGAGGAGGGCTTATAAGACCATCAGAAGACATCATAAAAATAAGTATGTTCTGTGAAAAAAAACTCCGGTTCATCTTGGATATCAATCAAAATGAAGTTCCGAAAGAAGAAACTTTTTTTAACGTTTCGATTCAATGAATTGTTCTTGACAATTCTTTTTTAGATAATCATAAGTTTAAGTTGATCAAGACATCTGTGGAAATTGATCTGAGAATAAAACTATATCACATTAGGAGAAAACAAACTGAAGATATAAATGGTCATGCGATAAGGAAATTGCTGAATGAAATGATTTTGTTTTCTCATCAGTAACTCTTATTACTTAATAAATTGAATAAGCAGCTTGTAGTATAGTAGTTAATTTGTAAGTGTTTTTGTTGAATAAATATGTTGGACTTGATTCTGTATTTTTTCTGGGTATTTTATATTTTAGATGAATGTTTAGTGTTCTAGTTTTTCTCAGTCAATTGAATAAAGTTATTGGTATAATCACTTTTAAAATGGCATATCAGTCCCTATTTCATTCTGTCATCTCTCATCAAATTTTGAATATCAAAAAGATGTGTGATAACTAAAAATCAATCCATGAACAAGAAAGATATTCACAAGTGGAAAAATCTGAATAGAATATTCATTATTTTTCCATGATTTCATATTTGAGGAGAATTAATTTTATGTTGATCTGAATTGGATTGGGCCTCATAGATTCGTAAGTACAAACACGTCCTCCTACATTTTATATTGAATATTACGGACCAAGCCGGTCCTCTTTGAAATATTAGTGCGCATGCTCACAAGTTCACTTTATTGCACTAAAATATAACCTTTATTAACATGTGCGCGAGGTTCAATTTGGTACACTTTTGAAAAATTGCTTTTGCGTTCCAGACGTATATATTTCAATGGTGAAACCCCAGCTGAGTTACTTTTTGTAAAGACCTTTGAGAACTCGTTTGAATCTCGTCATGCCGATGCAACAAAGTAATCCTGTAGTTGAGAATTATATTGCGATGAAAGCAAAAAAAAATATGTTCAGCGGAAGGCGTGCTAATACTTTTCAAATAGGACAGATTGTGTATGGTTGAGATCATAGAGGTTCTGAACCGACATGATAAGAGGAAGACATTTTGAATTTTTGTGGTAATGATAAATGTTGGGTAGAAGAGTTTAAAAGCAGTGTGGTTTTGAAAGACATCTCAAACAAATAAGTTTATAAGAAAATGATTTTCTTTTGAAAATTGATAAGTCTGCCAGAGAAAACAGGGCTCTGATTGGATAAAAAGTATAAATAACGCTATGGTGAAGCACAATCTGATGATACCATCATATTTACTCAGAAAATGATTGTTCATATTGAAATAATTCAACAATATATCGTCCTGAATCGATATGAGAAATGATCCAGTTGAATTAGGGAGAATATAATGTTTCTTAGAGGTCAAATAGGGAAGGCTGTGGGTGTGATGTATATGGTTTATGGTTTCTGATCGAAGTAGCTTCCAAATCTTTATGCTATTGAGTGCGCATAAGCAAAGAATGCTAATTAGTTATATCCTTCTCATCAGGGAGGCATTTTTCACAATGTTTTATGTAGCCCTGTACTTGATTATTTGTTTTAAGTAAATGTTTATACATCGCTGAATTTTCATCCGATAAAACATGTTCACGGCATATCATAACAAAATTTCTGTATGTTTAGCATATAAATTCTGCTGACCATTTCGTACACTTTAGTTTATCCACCTGAATTTTTTCCATTAATCTCTCTAGGGCTTTGCGTTTGATAAAATAATTCACACATTACTCTCATTGAAGATTTAGGTATTACTTTGAATTTGGAAGATATTTATAGGTAATACAAATTATAAAACAACAACAAAATTAATTGGCGCTCCGACTTGATTCATACCAGTGCTTTTTCAGCTGCAGGAAAACCCGGAAAAACTTGCAACACCACATCATCTGAAGATCTTGATCTGCCATTGTCCTCTGTCTCTCTTATAAAATGCAATGTAGGGTGTCTCCAAAGGCTCCAATAAATTCAAGATATCGTCAGAATATTTAGTGACACAACTATGTCGTCCTAACGAGTATCTAGTGGACTTCAAATACCTCAGGAAATCGGTTGGTGAAAAAGATGATAAATTCTTACGAAACTGCAGCAGCATGAACAGGTGTTTGTGTTTGGTGAATAAGTGGAAAACATTCTCGTTCATCGTTAAAATCGGTCTTGAAATTCTTCGTCATGAAGTACACTTGTGAAATGCTATTCAGCAAGTGTTTTTCAAATTATCTAATCCAATCTTCTCCGCAAGATTTCTGGCATTACCAAGTTGAATAGCAGACTGATTCTTTCTGTCGAAAAAGTCGTAGAATGGTCATCCTTCGTTTCTTGGCCAAATCTCCTTCTGAGTTCATGAACGAATAACAGAAGTCTCTCTCTTTTGGTATTACTTGGTCATTGCTTTCTATAATCGGCGCATCGGCTCAATCGGCTCAATTTCGGGAGCTACAAACTTGTCTGATTGCCTGATCATGTTTTTACCCTTATTCTTGGTATTATCGTTCATTTCTGTTCCGTGCTTGTGTGTGTGTGTTCGCTCCTTTTTCTTGATTGCTCATCTCATTGGCCTTGTGCAGGTAATTTGTTAGTAGGTCGATAATATAACACAAAGGTTGGGGTGATTTGATATATTGAAGGCAGGATGATTTAAATGGGTATGATTCGTTTATTGTCATTAACAGTTTGATCTGTGATCTGTAAATTGGATTATTAGCTTGACTATTGCAAAATGCATATTTCTGAGAACTTATGAAAAATGATAAGGGGTATGCATTTTTTATTTACTATGGAAAAGCAGAAGTCTTCAATTGGAAGCTTATTGATATGACATTCTAAAAAAAATGGGTTTGAGATCCTCAAAAGTACAACACTCGCAATACGGATTCTTTACGACACCTATGTTCTTTACTCATACAACATCGTACATTTGTTCTGAACCATATAGCCTCACATTTACCAGTAGACAGTTCACGCCCCATCATCCACTGACAATTTCATGGGTTTGCTTAAACTTGCTTTCAATTTCCTTGAGCTCCTGTCCTACAACCAAAACCACATCAGCATATGCTATAACCCAACTAACTATGTGCGGAAATCTTATCAAATAATGAGCAAATATTTATTTAAATGTATTAAAGAGAGTAGGACTCAGTGCGACCCTTAAGCCAACCTCATCGTGGCCATAAGTGGCCCATGTATTTTCCTATTGCTGACTTGTACGAAATTCCTACTGTTTTCCAAAATTTGGAAAATTAGGTTTGTTAAATCTAATATGACCCAGTATTGAATCAGGTAATTGTATTTTGTGTGAATATTACCGTTGTCATATGCACCTTTTATGTCCAGGAATACTGCCACCACTGATTGGTTCAATCCGAATGCCATTTGTACATACAATGTTAGGAAAACAATACTATCCATTGTGCTCTTTCCTTTTCTACATTCTGTTTGGCAGTCTGATGAAATTTTCTCACGTTCGATGTTCCATTCCAACCTGAATTTTACCCAGTTCTCTATGATTTTGGGTCCGAATGATGCCATTGTAATCGGACAGAGGATAATTAGTTCATTTATGGTTTTATTATCTTCGAGAATTCCAATACTCCTACATGTTTCTGGAAGTTTGCCATTATCTGATATCCTGTTATATGTTTCCGAAAGGTTTTGTTTTAGAATTTCTGTAATGAACATGAACATATGACATGGTATATCATCCCGTCCGGCTTTAGTGAGTTATTCAACTTGTACGGACATCAATGAAAATTGAGGTGGAATATTGCAAATTGAAGCTTTATCCAATAATCTTCCTGCATTGATACTATCAGGTAGGATACTTCGACAATTTCTTATTAGAAAATGTTTCAATCCAGTCCCAGACGTAGAACTTATTTTACAACTTGATAACAGTATATTTTCAAAACAACAAAAATACATTTTTTGATTCAATATAACTTTCTGAGCTACGTCTTTTTCAATCATACAAACTAGCATATTTTCCTGTGTTCCTTTCGGTTTTGATGAAGTTTTGCCAAGATGATTTTCTGGTGTAGGTTTATTTGATATGATTTTGTGAATTAGGTAAACTGAAATTTGGTTGTTTGTTGTTTTATTTCTTCATCTGTTTCATGATTTTCTTTTGTGGTTATCCTTTTCCAATTGAAGAATAATTCATGCCTATGAGCCATTGATCTGAATTCCGACACTGATTGCGTAATGTACTATAATAATAATACTTTCTGTGAAACACTCGTAGAGTGCACTCAAAGGTTATATTTCTAAAAACGTTCATTTCCTTCATTTTTACTGTAGAGCACGGCAATATAAATCAAATACTGACTGAGTTCCTGAATGAGACAGTGTTTTTGTAAATCAATATCTCATTTTACAGCTCGAAAAACCCTGCTGAATACTCCACCAAGGCTGGATGATTGATTATTTAATAAAATATGTTCGTTTATTTTAAAACAAAGTTGGTTGTATCCAACTGCAAAGTAATTTTTGATTTTTAATTCTTCTCAACATTTCCTCTTTCCTTCCTATTTTCAATTTGGTTTGACAATAAGAGACAAGAGAAAGAGAGAGATAATTCTGTTACCATAAATGTGATTTATAACCATCACGCAGAGAGATATAGTTTAATTGAAACTTTTATGCGTAGCCAAGATGTTGGTTTCATTGTATCTAAATGTGAGCAATCAGTTAATCAGCTGTTCTTTGATAATAAGACAATTGGTAACACTGATGACACTGGTAACACTGATGTGAGGAAGGGATTCAATATTGAATTTCCGTTTATCCTCCATTTCGTCTATTTCTGCGTCTGGTCTCAAAGATCTAGCTGATGGTTTGATTTTGAAAATCATCCAATTAGTGTCTACTGATAACTTCTGATGAGAGGTAACTATCTATTTAAAATTCAATGTGGAATTCATTGGAATTCATATGTTTGTCATTTATGATGCTTTTAAAATTATGTTTTTTCCAATTAATTTTTATGATTTTACAAATGGCGTTATAGGACATGTTTTACACCAATTCCTCTTTTCTTCATGTGTATAGTTCTGCCAGAAAGTTCATACTCTCTATTTGAAGATGAATAGATTTGAAACTGCATAGTTTGAAACTATACCATAGTAATAATTATAGCTATCGAATCGATTAACTATCATTCTCTTTGTGATCATCCATGCTGAAATAGTCCGAAACTCCTCAGTTTAGATGAGAATCTGAGTCTCAACTTCTCGCCATTGAATGAGCGATGAATGTTGGTGGCCGATTGCTAGAATAGTAGAATACTGAACAAATGTAGCTACCTATGATAACACACTCAATCAGGTCTCCAGAACCAGGTGGTGGATTCAGAAGCGATCCAGAGCTGCGGTTACTGAATATAAAAACCAAGGAACCCGAGGAGTCTGAAATATAATACATATATTCACAGAAAAAGAGTTTGGTTGTTTCTATCAAGAGTACTATAACCTATTGGTTATGAAGAGCATGTGAGGTTTGAATGCATTCAACCCAAGAATATTTCAAAGATTATGACCACTTGGATAACGAACAGTATAGTTCAAAGAACCAAATATTCTTCACACAACCTGATAATTATTTATAGAATATTCAAGATCTCATCATGTCCTGAACTTGGTTTAATGAACGTTTAACTCATTAAATAACAATATTTTTCTGCCTACAGATACTGGCTTCGAAAATGACATACTTCATCATAATTTCTGTGGATGGCGTCCAAATGACAACTTTCATTCAGCTATTTTATTGTTTCCGCCATAAATTGAATTTCTAGGAATATCTTTGGGTACATTCACCAACAATAACACAACCTTTGCCTCCGGAATAAGAGTTAGCCCTCCGCATTGGTTGTATAAGGTTCAGCTGAAAAACCCACTAAAGAGGAAATCAAACCTTATAAGGCATAGCATGTGTGGGTATAGAACAGTTTACTGTGGTTATTTGCATGACACTCCGGGGCGACTATTTTTTTTGGTTGCAGCTGTAAAAATACCCAGAAAACCTACAGCACCATTCCAAAAATGAATTCAAGACGTCAGGATTGGCATCAAAACAACCTTCATCACACTTGCTTCAACAAGGAATGTGGTCGTCAATCGAAACCGATAAGTCTGAAAAAAAATTGTCTGTACCGTGTGTTGATTTCTATATTTCATTCCTTCGATTTCATGTTTATTCAAATTTCGTGTACTATGGAGGAAAGGCTAGAAAAATATGAAGGAAATAGCAAATTTATAATTCAATATTTACCCTACTAAAATCAGAAACTACCCTTTCGTGCACCCCAATTGAATATTGTGTTCTGATAAGTTCATTTTCAGGACGTTCGTTGAAGGCCAAGCGATCGCTTATCTTTTCCAAATTATTCGTGGAACTCTTTTGTAGATGAAAATTATTGAAAGCATCGTTACCAAATTCACCAAAACGTAATTCTTCTGTTTAAGAAGTAATGCTGCGACAAGGATTGAGCAATAAACGTGAGTTTTCAATAATTATTTAATTTTCAAAATCTAAGATTCATAATTATTAAATTAATCGACTTACCTGAAGGATGATTAATTTTTATTATATGAACAATCTCCTCCGAAATGATTACATAACACATGTAGTTTCCATCACCTTGGGTGTCTGAGCCACAATCTTTCAAAGAGTAAATTTTTCTTATCCCGACCCTGTGTAGTTACTCACCAATGCCGAATACTGTGACAAATATATAAATCACTTCATTTCTCCACCTGCAAATAGCTTGCTGAAAAGGGTTGCATTAGTAATGGGAAGGGTGGGACTGTAATCATTTCGGAGGACATTGTTCATATAATAAAAATTAATCATCCTTCAGGTAAGTCGATTAATTTAATAATTATATTTCACAATCTCCTCCTCATGATTACATAACACATGTAGATGTTTGAAGATGAGGCAAGCTAGTTGCGCAAAATATTTTATTCAAATTTCTCCAAATTATGTAGGTACATAACTACAACTATTTAATGAAATCATTAACAATTCTATAACATATTATGTATAAATACATAAATGTAATCCTCAATTTCATTAAGATAATTTAGATCCCTGTAATACACCCTCAACAAAATTTTCTTCTGCTATTACATGCCTATTATAAAATTTATTGAAAACTGTGGACTTGTTGGACCAACCAGCAGTCTTTCTAATTGTTTCTATACTAATGCCACCCCGAAAAGCGGCTGAGGTTGTTGCATGACGAAAACTATAAGCAGTGAATTTTTCATCAACGCCACATTTTTTCATAATATATTTCAGCCACCTACTGAGGGTTTGTGCCGTTGGCACTCGGTAAGGTTTTTTGTATGTTAAAATGAGAGCATTTTCACCAGGCGGTCTAATTTCCCCCGATTTTTCGAGGTAAAATATTATAGTACACGCAACGCACAAACCTGGCTTGTCTGTGAAGAATTTAAATTTCAGTAAGGGCTGATATTTATTGATGTTAGATGTTTTTATTTTTTCTGATATCTCGATCAGAATTTCAGAAGAAATTACTTTAATATTTTTATTATTGATCTTAGAAAAGGTTTGAATTCTATGACCTGTAGTTAAGGCAAGTAAACCAATCAGCTTCAAAGACAGCTGCTGTAAGGTAAGTGATTCTAAGGGATATAATTTTTCCAAATAGTCAAGAACAGGTTGGGGGTCCCAAGTAGTCTGATATTTGGGGAGACTGGGTCTTTTGTTATAAATTCCTTTTAGAAATTTCTTTATAAATTGTTTATGCTGGTCCTCTATTTCAAGAATGAAATAGAGTGCAGATTTACAGGCATTGATCGTGGAATAAGATGATCCTTCTTCAAAGAATATATTAAAAAATCTTATAACCTTTCCTAACTCAAATTTGAAAGGATCTCCTGTCACCTCATTACAAAAGTTCCACCATTTTTTCCAATAAGTAGAGTATTGTCGAAAAGTGTTTGAACTCAACGACGAAACCACAGCTTCCAATCCAATCTCTAGAAATCCTCTCAAACGAAAAGCTTCCCCGATATATTGCCTACTACCAGGGAAAGGTCTTTCCAAATTGGATGAGCTTCTCTGAAAGGAGAAAAAATCATGTACTGCTGTGGATGAAATATTATAGGGTTTCCAAGCAATATTTTCATGAAAACCGTATACCAAGCTTGCGATTCCCATAAAGGAACTACGAGTATTCCTTCTGCTTTTTCCGCAATAATTTTATGCAGCACCTTTAGAACTATGGCAAATGGTGGAAAAGCATAAAAATATTCTCCACTCCAATTGACAGTAAAGGCGTCAATGGCGATGGAATCTGGGTCTTTGAACCACGAAACATATCTTTCACATTTTGTGTTGAGTTTTGTAGCAAATAAATCAATAGATGGGGTTCCAAATTTCTCGCAAATTATTTTGAAATGACGCCCTGATAATTCATATTCTGTTTCAATAGCCACTGATCTGGATTCCAAGTCTGCCACTGTATTACTTTTAGTATTAATATATGATGCGAATATTATTATAT
This sequence comes from Chrysolina oricalcia, assembly GCA_944452925.2. Lineage (NCBI taxonomy): Eukaryota > Metazoa > Arthropoda > Insecta > Coleoptera > Chrysomelidae > Chrysolina > Chrysolina oricalcia. The sequence continues at coordinate 29,381,928 of OX101809.2, read as the reverse complement.
GCCTTTCTTCGCACCACTGCCATATCCTTCTAGCAAGCTCATTCAAAATTTGATATTTTGAACCCCCCATTCTATTAACTTAGGCTATTGCAGTTGTGTTATCTATTCTCAACAGAATTTTACAATTTTTTAATATTTTGCAAAATGACTTCAAACCATAGAATACAGCTGTTAGTTCTAAAATATGAATATTGAGTGATTTTTGTTGGGAATCCCAGAACCCATGTATTTTTTCTCCGTTGCAACACGCTCCGCACCCTGACAGAGATGCATCCGAGTATATTTCCATTTGAAAATGATTTGGAGAAATATTTCTATGAATAGCGTGAATATTTCTGATCCACCAAGCAAAATCTGATTTCAAATTATCTGGAATAATGAATTTTTTATTGAATTTTCCTTGATTTAATCTCAACACAGTCGTTTTTACCCTTTCAAAGTTTTTTGTGTATAACCAGCCATAATTAGTGGCTGGACATGCAGCCTCTAATTTTCCAATGTATTTTGCGAAGTCACGAATTCGACAAATTTTTCTTTTAGACATATTCACCGATTCCATCAATATGGTTTCCCTTTTTTCCTTTGGTAAAGATATCGTCATACTAAGAGAATCAAATATAAACCCGAGATATTTACAAGTTTGAGATGGTGTCAGTTTGCTTTTTTGTTTATTGACTATTAAACCTACTTCCACCATAGTTTTTACCACTATATTAGTATGAACAAGACAATCAGAATAAGTCTTTCCTATTATGAGAAGATCATCCAGATACGCAACAATTGTAATACCCTGCTTTCTGAAATGTTTCAGTACAGGTCTTAGGACCTTCGTGAAAATAAATGGTGCAAGGGCCAAACCAAAAGGTAAGGAATTGAAGCAATATATTTTGTTTTCAAATTCAAATTTTAAATATTTTCGGTCCTTTTTATGTATAGATAACAAATAATAAGCGTCTTTCAAATCTAGTGTAGTGAAAAAACATTTTTTATACATTAAATGTAAAACTGTTTTATAGTTTTCCATTTTGAAATGGGGTGGTTTCAAAAAAGTATTAAGTTCCTTTAAATTCAGGATAAATCTGTGTGATCCATCCTTTTTTGGAATCAAGAAATAACTCGAATAAAAATCTCCCTTGGTTTTCTTCGATATAGAAATGACACCCATATTCAACAAATTGTTGATACTGTTGCTAAGGGTTCGTTTCTCAGATTTTGAGATACATTTGTTGGGTAACCTTTTCTGATTCGGTTTTTTAAAAAAATTTATTCTATAACCCCATTCAATCCAGCTCAAAATCTCAGAATTCTCAGTGATTTTATTCCACTCATCTGAGTAGAACATTAATCTACCAGAAATATTTCTATATTGTACCTCTAATACTTCCTCTGCAGGTTCGGCTGTCTGTACCGCCGTTTCCTCTCTGTAGGTGTAGTCCGTTCTTTCTGCCTGTCTCTCTCCCCCCCGGTAGCCTTCCAACGTGTTCTTTTCACCTGACGCTGGGAGTTTAAAGACGTGGACGCAGTGGGTACAAATTTTTTCGTGGGTTTTACGAGTGCCGTCCTGGCTCTCTTTAATGCCTGGGAACTCTTGAGTCTTTCCGTGAGATTATCCCCAAAAAGATATTCGTCGATAACAGATTCATCCAAAATTTTCTTTATATTCTTATTGATATGAGGTTCAATCAAATATCGCCTGTGCATAGATAAAGAATGATGCATATCGGTCAGCATTTTCCCGACATCTATGAGATATGGCAACACCGCATTCTCTTTGTTTCCTGATATCACCAATTCATTCATAGGGGTTCCTTTACCACTAATACTAGAACCAATGTGATTCTGCAGAATTTGAAGGTATTTGTCCTGTTTTACACAAGATTCTGTGAGAGATGCTTCAATTTCCCCGTTTAACTTTGGGGCATTCAACAGAACACAATTTCTTACTCTAGGGTATTTTTCAAGTAACTCCTTCCGTATGTCTTTTTCAAGACCCTTTTTCAATACCGCCGTACATCTCTCTACAATTTCTTCATGTAATACCGGCCCTTCTTTTTCTGCATTACTTGGGTGGACCCCTAATAATGATTTTATTTCCTCCTGAATCTAATTTTTTGCAGATTCACGAGATGACTCCGATGATGAGGATGAAGAAGACTCAGAAACAGAAGAATCGTCCGAGCCTACGGAAAAAAATATATGATGTGAACACCTGATTCAAATCAATCGGAATCATATATTTTACAAACAATTCTTGCTCCGTCGAACTAATATATAGTCGTGAAATAATTATCATTGTTTAAATAATGTAAACAATGGTATTATCGAGCATTTCTGTTGACAAGCGAGTGAAAACAGTATATATTGTTTTGCCGTCAGTGAGGGTTTTTATTCCGAACTAGCAGTACTTTTTATAAAACCAATTCATGTGAATGGTATGTCGGTCAATCTGATTTTTATGAATGTGCATTAAAATTTTGTGAAGGACCTAATAAAACAGTCATATGCCTGTTGCTAGACTGAATACGATACATGTGTATTTTATTTCGGAAAACCCTTTCCATGCCATGCTGAAAAAATAACAGGGAAAACTAATCAAAGTACTTACTTGAACTTTCCTTATGCATTTTTGACAAACGTCGTTTCAATCGTTTTAATTTGTTCTTGAGTTTCTTCTCTTCTCGCTTGCGTTTATATCGAGACATTTCCGAAATCCGAATATCCAATTCAATATACGTCTGCTCAGACACACACAAAGAAATGAAGTGATTTATATATTTGTCACAGTATTCGGCATTGGTGAGTAACTACACAGGGTCGGGATAAGAAAAATTTACTCTTTGAAAGATTGTGGCTCAGACACCCAAGGTGATGGAAACTACATGTGTTATGTAATCATGAGGAGGAGATTGTGAAATATAATATGTACCCACGCTCATGAAATGAGATCTATTGTGAATTGTTTGTCTGGTTAGAACCTTAATTCTACTATTCCGACTCTTGACAACATTCAATATTTCACTTGATTATTTCTGACTATGTTCTGAAGTCTGTAATGATTCTGCAAACATAACTTTTTTGACAGCCTGTTACACTAGAAAGAAAACGTGAACACTCTCTTAACCTAATCACGATGTGGCAAGAGGTGAGAGTCCTATATATCCCAAAAGTAGGGAGGGTCGGCAACAAGGCAACCAATGCATATCGTCTCATGAGTTTAATGTCTTTCCCACTAAAAACTTTGGGAAGGTTGATAGGTAGATAGTGACAGATGAGGTACTCCAAACAATCCTGTTCAACGATCGCTAATATGTGTTTGAGCTAAGCAAGTCAACAGAATTACCACTGGACGATCTCAACAAGTCCTTGGAAGACAAACATTTAAATATAACAACATATATACCTTCAGCAATGCATTCACCGAGTCTATAGCAAACTTTCTTTTAAAAAGGGTTACCTTCCCCGTTGTGTATAAAAGTCAACTTGGATAACAGGGCCATCATAAGTGGTCGAGGTGTTAGAGCGTTTGGCTTCCACCCAGACGGTCCGGGTTCGATCCCCGGTCGTGCGTCACTGAGCTGAAGTGGTTCGGATTCCACTTTTATTCAAACTGTAGGTCCCGGATCTCCCTTGCTCGCACAAGCTCTGCTTTTGAGGGGTTTTCTCCGAAAACCTGGGAGTTTCGTAAAAACAAAAAAATTCGTAAAAACAAAAATCGTATCAGCAATTGGTGGAATAAAACTAACAGCTAGAGCAAATAGGAGATGTCCGCAGGAAGGAATGCTATCGCCCCAACTTTGGGTCATCTTGAAGGACGAATTGATTGAGAGTGTCTTCCATTGCTCAGGATATACCAGTGACCCTGCAATTATTGTGTTAAGTCCGCGCATCATTTATCGTCAAACTTATGATATATTCATGATAATGATCCACGCTTTATTTAGGTTTTATTTCTATTCGTTATTTACTTATGTTTGATAAAAACAGTTGGCAACTGTTTTTATCTGTGAACAGCCAGTTCACGGATGTAGGCCTTAGAATGAAGATAATTATTGATGTCGGGGAGTAAACGGTTGTGCAAACTAATTGGTTTTCTTTCTACAACCTAATTCCCTCTGAAGTACATTACAAAATGACGACGAGGATGGGATTTTAACAGCTGTGCCAGAAAAGTGAAGAGCGCAGTGATAATATTCCCGTTACTAATATTTCAAGTTACCGGCAAGTTGTCAACACTGGGCTTGTCTAAAGTTACAAAATGGCTGCAAGTTACATCGGACGTTTGAATAAATTCGATCATGTTACTTCAGATTGGAATATATTTTTAACGCTATTGAAGCAATATTATAAGATCAATAAAATTCCCGATGCTATCCAAAGGGATTTACTATTGAATTCGTTTAGTGAACACACCTATAAACTCGTGCTGAATTTGTGCGTGCCGACAGCTCCCGATAATAAACTTTTTGAGGAACTGAAAACCTTATTAGATAAACATTTCAGCCCAATAACCTCCTTTTTTAGTGAAAGAATAAGGTTCTATTGCGCTCGACGGGAACAAAACGAGTCGGTTATGGACTTTTCCACTAGATTAAAGTGCTTGGCAGGAAATGCCAAGTTTGGTACGGAGTTATCCACATTGTTGAGATACCTTTTTCTGGTAGGAGTTGGAAAGGGTTCCATTCAAGATCGACTTAAAGAAGAGAAACATGATGTAACGTTCGAGAGGTTGTTGGAATTAGCATTGAGTAAGGAGCAATGCACAAAAGAATTGAAGAGTTCTGAGTTTCAAGTGAAGCGTGAGCCAAGTGACGACACTATACACCAGCTGAGTTCCAGAAATAGGTTTCAGGCTCAGGCTCAGGAAAGACCCTCAGGAGGGCCAAGCCAGGGCACTAACTCCCTGGGCACCTAATAGGCGTTGCAAGGTTTGTGGTAGGCAAAACCACGAAGCAAGTGAGTGTCATTATCGTGAATATGTGTATACCCAATGTGGTATAAGGGGCCATTTAGCCCCCATGTGTAATAAAGGTCAAGACAGCAAAAGAACTTCAAGAAGACATTTTTTTGTTGAAACGGAGACATTTAAAAAAGACGAAGAAGATTTTTTCATGTTTATAGTACAAATTTCCATCTTGATGGGCCCTACGCAAATTTTACTGAAAGTGGAAAATCAGTTGGTTACATTTGAAATTGATACGGGTTTCGCATTTTCAGCAATATCCGAACAATTATATCACACTAAATTTGCCGAAATCAAATTACAACCTACTGATCTACAATTGAGAGATTACGTAGGGTATTCACTTTCCCCATTGGGAAATCTTTATCTGAATTTTCAATACAATGATACTGTAGATGTATTAGAAACATATGTAATTGAAGGGGGAAGACCACCCTTATTGGGCAGAAATGGTTAAAAATAATTAAATTTAGGAATAGTTCCGTTGAACACGATTAATTGTAGTGACAAACTAACAACCATCTGCGAAAAATATTCAGAAATTTTCAGTAACGAATTAGGGTTATTGAAGAATTATACTTTAAATTCAACTGTAAATTCTTCAAACACCGACCTCTGCCTTATGCGATGAAAAATAAAGTTGAATGTGAGATTGATAGATTGGTTAGTTTTGGAGTATTGAGACCAGTAGAATATTCTGACTGGGCAACCCCCATTGTACCTATATGGAAATCAAATGGAGCCATAAGAATTTGCGGGGATTTTAAAATAACCATAAATCCTGTGTTGGATAAAATAAATTATCCGCTGCCGAAAATAAATGATTTATTCACTCAATTGAAAGGCGGGGTGAAATTTTCGAAAATTGACTTTAGTCAAGCCTATCAACAAATTGCAGTAATAGAGGAAACCACCAAATTAATGACTATATCCACACACAAGGAGTTGTTCGGCTACACCCGTCTGGCATATGGGATTACCAGTGGGCCAAGTATCTTTCAAAAAATTGTCGAAAATAAATTTTCTGATATGTCAGGAGTGGTAGTATTCATTGATGACATTTTGATAACAGATGTAGATGAAATTGACCATTTTCAAAATTTAGAATTGGTGTTCAAGTTGTTGAAAGATCATGGTTTGAGGGTACAGAAAGAAAAATGTTCTTTTTATCAAGATAAAATAGAATACTTGGGTCACACCATTGATAAATATGGGTTGCATAAATCGAAAAAAAATTTTGAAGCCATAAAATTGACCCCAGCACCCAAAAATGTCACGGAACTAAAATCATTCCTGGGAATGGTCACAGTTTATATTGAATTCATACCAAATGCGGCAAACATTTTTTATCCACTATACAATTTATTAAAGAAAAACGAAATTTTTTTTTGTAGCCTAGAATGTAAAAACGCGTTTGAACACATAGAACGAGAAATGATTTCCGAAAGAGTTCTAACACATTATGACCCAGAAAAAGAGTTAAAGTTGGCAGTAGATGCGAGTTCTTATGGCCCAGCTGCGGTAATTAGTCATCCAAATCAAAGAAATGAGCCTGATAGCCCAATTGCGTTTGCTTCGAGAGTTTTAAATGATACAGAAAAAGGGTATAGCCAATTAGATAAGGTGGCTCTTGCTCTGAAATGGGGGGTGTCCAAGTTTCATGATTATCTATATGGTCGCCACTTCACCTTGGTGTCTGATAATAAACCAATCATAAGTCTTTTTGGTTAAAAAAAGGGTATTCCACTCATTGCAGCGAATAGACTGCAAAGATGGTCTCATTTTTTGATAGCATATGATTTTGATATTCAGTTTGTGCGATCTGACAAAAATATAGCAGATGGTTTGTCAAGATTGCCACTACAAAATTTTGAGGAAGACCCATTGAATAATATTTCATATATGCACTATGTGCAAGAATTTTTGCCCCTCAGCCATCACGATATTAGATTGGCGAGTAGTAGAGATGAAATTATGTCAAAGGTAATATATTTTGTAAAACAGGGCTGGCCAAATTCAAAATTACCTGAAGAGTTTTTACCATTTGTCAGGCGTAAAAACGAATTGACTGTAGAACAAGATTTCCTCATGTGGGGGTAGAAGGTAGTGATACCTGAAAAATAAAGAGATTTAATTCTAAAAGAATTGCATAATTCACATATGGGCATCGTCAAAATTAAATCTCTTGCTCGTTGATATATATGGTGGCCTTCGATAAATAAAAATATTGAACAGTTAGTAAATGACTGTAGAACATGTCAAAACTTCAACAGAAATCCTGAAAAAAGTATTCTCAAACCGTGGGAATATACTAATGAATGTTGGTCAAGGTTGCATTTAGATTATTTTGGTCCAGTGTACAATAATATTTTTTTAGTTTTAGTAGATTCCACATCAAAGTGGATTGAATGTCACAAAATGAGAAATATAACATCTTCGGCAACAATAGACAGGTTAAGAGAAATATTCTCTAGGTTTGGTCTGCCGAAAATCGTTTTTTCAGATGATGGGCCACAATCAAAATCCGAAGAGTTTTCTCATTATTTAAAATTGAACGGAATAAGGCATATAACAACTGCAGCTTATCATCCGAAGAGTAATGGTGCGGCAGAAAATGCCGTAAAATCTTTGAAGGGTGACATTATTAGTGCAAAAACAGAAAATCCCAATATAGATTTGAATTTTGCCATTAATCGTTTTCTTTTTACTTATCGAAATACAGAACATTCAACTACAGGGGAGTGCCCTGCAAAATTGTTATTAGAAAAAAAAATTAAGATCACGTTTGGATTTGTTGTTACCATGGAATCAAAACAAAACAAGAGAAACAGATACAAAATTTCCATGGGCACAGGGATGTCAGTTTCAGGATAGGCGATAATATTCTTATAAAAAATTCCACAATGGTAAAAAAACCCACTTGGGAACCGTCAGTAAAATTTTAGGCGACAGAACTCATCTAGTGAAAAATAAATTAACGAATTTAGAGCACAAAAAACATGTCGATCAAATTTTAGTAGATAAAAGTGATAAATCTAGAAGGGAAGATAGAGAGAGGTGCTCACAGAATACTAACAGTTTATCTTCTGCCAGTTTCTCATCTTCCGCAGTTCCAGACAATGCTAAGGAATTCCAAAATAATAGTAATAATGAGGAACCTATTCGACCCAGTAATGAAAACTCAGCTGATAAGGTATCTATTGATATGGAAAATGTTTTAGTTTATAATAACTTATCAGCGTCCACAGTAGACAGATTTTCACGAGGCTTAAGACCAAGAGAAGGAATTAAACCGCCCGAGAGATTTCACCTTCGTGAAGATCTGTTTGTAGGGGAGTGTGATGTGATATATTCATAATAATGATTCACGCTGTATTTAGGTTTTATTTCTATTCGTTTTTTACTTATGTTAGATAAAAACAGTTGGCAACTGTTTTTATCTGTGAACAGCCAGTTCACGGATGTAGGCCTTAGAATGTAGATGATTATTCATGTCGGGGAGTAAACAGTTGTGCAAACTAATTGGTTTTCTTTCTACAACCTAATTCCCTCTGAAGTACATTACATACATAATCTCTTATCAGTAAATAAAAAAACTTGCTCGCGTACCATTATATGCAAGAGATGGTAGCGCCACTGTGCGGTTTATTTTGATGAACAAGTGAATTCCATTTTTTCTCTAACAAATAAAACATTTTTTATTCGCATTCCGCATTCAAAATCATAAATTGGTAGGACTATCGCATTTGGCGATTAGAACCCTACGCGCATTGCTTTCGCGTAACTCTTGGAGTGGTTTCCTGGAACACGCATTTGCAACAGCTGATTTCAGAAATTTGGTTGTACCTACACTTTTTACGTTTTATTTCGATTAATTTCGTGCATATCGTATTGAAACTTACTCATTACACTTCAATATAACACGTAAATAAGTTTGTACTTGCCTTTCCTTGCAATTCGCACAATACAGGAAATCGCCAATCAGTATGAATCTCAATATCCCAAGGCCTATGTAGTTTTGAGAAAAGATGTTCATCTATTTCCGAACTCAACTGATTTCTCACCTAGCTCCTGAAATGTTGAAATTTGACACTCTCCACTTGGATCTCGATAAGGACTCCATATCGAAAATCTTAGGTTTGCAGTGGAATTTTACCTTGGATACTTTTTCATACCGAATTGAAACACTCGATAAACCCTGCTCTAAAAGAGCAATACTCTCAAACTTGGCTAGATTATACGACTCCCTAGATTTTATAACTCCAATAACATTGTCTTTAAAAACACTTCTGCAAGCCTCCCTGCATCTATCGTTTCGCGGTATGATCAGTTCAAGAATGAACAACCAGAACTCTCGACCATTCAAATCGGACGTAAAATATTCTCACAAAACTCCATCTCCCCAGAAATCATAGGTTTCTGTGATGGTTCCCAAAAGGCGTATTGTACTGTTGTTTACCTAAGAACTTTTTCTGAGACTACCCATAGCACCCAACTTCTCATTGCCAAATCAAGGGTAGCTCCTCTCAAAGTGATTTCCATACCCAGCACTGCTCCTTTCTCAGCTAATACAATTTGTTTTGAAACCCCTTGATGGTTTATTTCAAATTGACTCCTTGAAGGCCTATACCGACTCCACGGTAGTTCTTGCATGGCTACGAAGTTCTCCCCACAGATGGACAACTTTTGTTGCAAATAGAATCTCTCAGATTCAAGAAAGGGTTCCACCATCCCTATGGTCTCATGTCTCTACACATGAGAATCCTGCAGACCCTGGTTCCAGAAGATTGCTTCCCTCGGAACTTGTCATAAACTTCTTATGGTGGTAGGGACCCTCTTGGCTCACACTCCCGGACAATTTATAGCCTAAAATTCACCCTGAACAAACCGATCTCTCCAATATTTGTGAGGAGCAAAGAAAAGTTGTTCTCATTACACTTGTTGGAGAAAATGTCATTCTCAACTTATTATCCCGATCTCCTCACTTTCGAAAATTCAACGCATCGTATGTTATATTCTTTGTTTCATTTACAACCGCAAAAATCAGATAAAGTTCGCCTTGGATCCATCTGTCATAAGGCTATCTTATATACCTTTCTCTGAAATGGAATTTTCACTCCACTTTCCCATCAAAGCTACCCAGCAAGAGGCATTTGCATTGGAATTAGCTCAAATCCATTAGAAAAGGCATCTTCCTGAGCCTTTTCAAAAACTCAATCCATTTATCGACGATAAACGAATTTTAAGAGTGGGCGGTCGTTTGAAATATTCAGAGATAGAAATCGACACAGTGGTCCTTCTAAAAGAAGAGTCCAACCCACCTATGAAATGGGCTCGTGGCCAAATCACTCAACTCCACTCTAGAGCTGACGGTGTCACTAGAGTTGTGACAATTAAGAATTCTTCTGTTAACACTTTGAAGAGACCAGTGGACAAGATTTGCCCATTGACAAAGTACGAAACCTTTCTCACTCAACTATATGTTTGTGTCGTATATTTGAATTCTTAATATTTTCAAAATTTCAGAATATTTTTTTTCTTTCTCAATCTTTATCAAAACAATCGAAGCTGGCCGATTTTGAACAGGTTTGTGACGTCATGCAATTATTTTCCTCAGTAGTGACGTTTTCATAGACTTTAACAGAAAACTCTCAGATACATTTGAAAATTTTCAAAAACAACATTTAACCAAAGGATGTCGAATGGATATTTTATATCAAACTGTACAGTCACTATGAAATGACAGTTTTCTTAGCAATAGGAAACAGTATGTCACTGTTTAGTGAAAGAAGTCCTATCAGACTGTTTTGAAATATCTATGGGTGTTCCTCAGGCTCAATAGTGGGACCTATCTTGTTATTTATGTTGATGAAATAGAATGAGTCTCAGAAAAAGGTCACTTTGTTGCATACGATGATGACACGTCGTTTTTGATATCAAGTTGATGTGAGAGTTCTCTGCAGAATGAATGTAATATAGCTTTGGGTAACTTGTTCAGATGGTTTAGTTCCAACTGACTATATTTCTACACTGAAGAAACCAATGTAATGAGGTTCAGAGTAAGTGTGAGTAAGTGTAAAGATCTCGATATTATTATAAATGATGAAACTGGCTGCATAATCGGTTAAATTTCTAGGCTATCAATAAACCAACATCTGACCTGGAGAAAACACTGTGTGGCTCTTGTATCAAAGTTGTCTTGCATTCTTTTTTATTTCATAATCTTAAATGAATTTTGGGTGTGACTTTATTATTCAATACATGTTGAATCTCGTTTCCGTTACGGTGTTTGTTTTAGGAAAAGTTCCACTGCACCAACTGATGTGTTCCTCTCACAAAAGCGTATAATTCTAAGAATTGTAGAAAGCCCTATTCCTATTCTTGTAGAGATTTGTTAAAAAAATTGTTGATATTGACATCACCTAGTCTCTATATACTGGCTTTATATATTTACAAAAATGAATGTAAACTTCATAACAATTTTAGTTATCATGGTGTTGCGACACGACAAAAAGATGACTCTCATGTTTTTTTTTTCATGATTGAATGTAATTCGGTGAATGGGTATAAACACTCCCCAGCTCAAATAGGAATCTTTCAGTATCTATCATTATAACTATTGAGAAATTTCCAATACAAAATAAATTTTATACTCTACAGGAACTTTTTAACAGTGTTGTATAGATTTTTTGTTTGGGTTAATTTTAAAAACAATGCTTTTATTCACCCATTTCCTTATCTCACCAAGTCAATATACTACTTGGTATATTCTGTAGTCGCCTGATTCGTAGTTCTCTCATCAGCTCTGCTATGATTCATGACTATCGTAGTGTACTTGGGGACGCAAAATGTACCTATATCCTACATTGACTATTCCTATACAGTTATACTCTGTCATTGAAAGGAAATAAATAAGTATAAATGTGTTTTGTCCCTTGTGGAAGGATTCCACTCCGAGCTCACTATATCAGCAATATATCTCAGTGATAAAATAGGACGATAGCTTTACCGTTTGTGGCCACCATAATCAGATTCCAGAATCGGAATTTCAACAGCCTCCTACAAGCGATCTTGACTTGACTTGACTTGACTTGATGATGGCATCGTTCAGATGTATCATCGTAAATCTTTCGATGATTTTCATCAAATTTTATAGTTCGTCTATCAGAGCATATTGTTAAAAAAATAAAAAATTGTTAAAATTGTTATTTCCGTCAACCAATTGCACTCCTATGCGCATCCCTCGGAAGTCTTCGTGAGACTTGTGTGAGCTAGGGAAGACGCAGTCCTTACCATTTAACGTGTGATGGTATGCAAGAGACCGATGACCATGCGAGGAATTGAACCTTCGACCCTTCGCTCCAAAGGCGAACGCTCTACCAGCACTGCCACCACTTCGGCCAGGAAGGGGTTAGAGATTATCCGCACGCTGAATTCATTCTTTTGACTTCTCACTGATATCCGGTGCCTTCTTGTGGACGCTGGTGGCATACAGTCCAAACAGATCTTCATAGGGTCCGTGACGTGACTTAAACTGCTCAAAGCGATGTTGGATGAGTTCTGCCTTGTGCCACAGATAATTTTCCCGAGTATCCAGTGCAACAATGAGCTGACTCATTGTTGCAGACCTCGTTTTTATGGTCATTAATCAACTATGAAGTTACCCGTTTCAACAGAAGCACACCCTTCTTCTGGAATGAATCGTTCGTTGTTTGCCATCTTCACCTCTGAACTATATTCGCAATTTTTTCATAATAATAATTCGAATAAAACTTCAGAAATGTTGGTAAAAGTGTATTTTGACGTTACCAAATCATTCATTTTCTGTCACTCAACAGCAAACTTTGTAGGCCTCGTCAGAATCCTTTGCATTATTCATCTTGGAAGTGTTGTTTCTGAGGGGCGTTTCTTGAAATGTTCGCGAGAGCAGCTGTTAATAAGGTAAGATGGGGCTTGAGACATCGATATCAAAACACTGAAGTTATGGTTCACTTGACTGGATGTACCCTTGGTTGATCAGGGGCAACAACCTCGAAACCGATCCGCACTCAGTTGAAACCTAAACATCTCCAAGATACGTCGTGGTATTAGCCAGGGAAGTAGTTAAATAAGTAGTAAGATATTTGCCTAATATTGCACTACATAGGAATATTTTGACCGTGGTGGTCTCAACCACAGTAGTGTGGGTTCAATTCCCAGCATGATCACTGGTCTCATGCATGTTATCAAACTTCAAAAGGTGAAGGCTACATCTTCCGTAGCTGCACAAGTCTCTCGAAGACTTCTAAAGGATGTCGTGCAGCTCGTTGGCGAAAAGAACAAATTTTAGAACCACCTCCTTAAAAAAGATAAGAAATATGTGATCAAACTATAACAATCAAACATCTTCCCGTCGAATGCCCGTTGTACGCAAATGAACGACAACGATACAACATTAATACAAAACAGGAAATCTCGAGGCGATAATTGGCGAAGAAGTAAATCAAGAACATCTATTTGCATTCCTCAAGGACACTGATTTACTAAACTCTAAATAAAATCAATTTCAAATATTGTCAAATTTACTGTAAAATATAGTTCAGCTAAAAACCCTTTGTAATTGATGATTACTGAATAAAAGAAAAAAAATGTAGAACCAATTTTTCAATTGAAAAGAATGATATTTTCTAAATTATTCGTTTTTATTCGAGCCTCAGGGAGCTCAAAACATAAGTTGGGGCAGATCGCTGAAAATAGAAAAATTGTACTTTCTGCTGTTCATGGCAGATTCTTATGCTTCGAAATAGAAAGCAAATGAATAAATTGTGAAAAATTTAACTCATTCCGTATTTGTTTGTTACTTACCAACAACTTGAAGATATCCTACTTGACTAATCATTGGATTGGTGTTCACTTGACACATGTAGTATCCTCTATCTTCCTTCTGTACCCGACTAACATGTAGTAGCCATGTCTTTATGTTATCATGGGATATGCTGAAGCGAGCTACTCTGGATATGACTTGACGGTGGATAGTTAAAATCATTTGACGATCTATATGTATCCATGCTACCTTAAAATAAATAAAATCCCATTATAATGGCTGGTATTTAAAAACCTATTTTAACGATTACAATAATTCAATTTTGAAAATTCATGAAAAAATAGTGCTATTCTCCCCCTCGTAACTTTTGAACTGTTGTACTTTCAATAATTTAATTTTACGGGTTGAAATAAACGCAGATACTCATAACAGGTGACGTAATAGTCATATTTTACGTTATAGTGCTACTGCAACCAATAATTTCCAATAATTTTTACTAATTTTGTTTGGGTTTAGTATGATTTTGACGGATAAATCAAATGAAAACTTGAACTATGAAGATTGAAAAGTCCGCTTTTGCTTATTGCCAAAAATTTGACGTTCATTCATTCTCTTGTCTTTTCAACATTGGAAAGATATTACAAAAGTGTGTATACTTTGAAAATTCACTTATAATATCACAAGAGCTTAAATTATTTCCGGAAATTTTTTTGAGGGCACGAATATTTTGAATTATCCCGATTCGCGAAGCGACGAGGGATAATTTTCTTAAAATATTCGTGCCCGAATGAAAATTTTCAGGAATAATTTAAGTTTGCGTGGTATTCGTAAGAAAATTTCACACCATAATTTGGAAAAAAATTATTAATCCAATCTGACATTTTAAATTAATTCCACTGCTTGTCAAGTCCACCATGTTTCGTTAAATAAAAAATATTACCAACTTTAGTTATACCAAATGCTAAAACTCAGATGGGTATTAGATGAGTCTATTGCCCTTTCATAATTTTAGGTTACTAAAGGTGATAGAAATGTATTTTTTGTCAAAGTAATCCATAACACTTCTAATGTAAAAAATATAATATTAACATGGTTTGTTGCAGTAGGTGGCCGTGATATAGGCGGACATGCTTTTGACAGATGAGGTTTATATTGGTAAATTACATTGAGTTACTGTATAGTAAACCAGCAAACAAAGATATTCTTATGTAGAACATTTCTTGTAAGAATTTGCGTTAAACAATTTGAGAAAAATGAAATGCTTTGAAAAGTACAATTTATGTAAATACTGCAAAAAGTTGAGTCAAGTGCAAATATGTCATCCAAAATTAATATATTTAACAAATTCAATGGAAGATTGCGACCAGGAAGCGTTAGAGTGGAATGGTTTGTTTACAAAAATCCAAGAAAGTCTGCTGCAGATGTCAAGTAAATATGGCGTTTTGCGTAAAAGACATTTGAACAAAATTGTTTGAAAATATTACATTTATGTCTTAAAACACAGACATCTAATTAATTCGTCACCTTCCTATTCACCATTGAGAAGAGAGGATGGGTTAGAATTCAAGCAACATTTGAATCTCACTATGTTTGTAGATCCTACGTTTTCTGAAATATGAATTGTAAATGCATAATAATTAAACAAATTTGTGTTTTCTGTTTAAAGAAACTTTATAGCGAATGATGAATAATAATGTTAATTCTCACAGGTATATCTACAATATTTAATGGTTGTAGATCATATGTTAACCTTTTCAACTGTCACCAGATTTCCACTTGAATATCGTGGCGCCACGAAAAAAATTCCGGAAATTTTCTGAGTTGCCATGGTAACTAGTCAACATTAAAGCATCTTATTGGTTAAAAAGTAGAGGTGTGAAATTTTCACTGCAATTACTGTTTAACAAAACGTTCACATAGCCAAAATGAAATGTATTGTAGCCGACAAAGTAGCAGCTGTCTTGATAATTGACGAATGTAAAAAATGTGGAAACAATTCCCAAGCAGCGGAACGTATATTTTTATAAAGCATTTATTTTACTTGCTCTGTGTGTGGGTGGGTGTGGGTGAGTAAGTAGGTGGGTGTGTGTGTGTGTGTTTGTTAGATGGGTACAAATCTTGCAAGATGAATTAGAACCACTACCTCCTATCCTATGGAATTGAAATTTCACATGTTGGTTCAGTTCTGATGACAATACATTAATGTCGAAGAGATTGTACCCCCTACCCCCCTGGAAGCTATATAGATAACGCTTGGGGTTTCAGAAGCTTTTTTGATGGATTTGAACGTCAAAAATTACTGCGAAAAAAATATGTAGGGGGGCTGGCCCCCTTCTCTTTGACCAAAAA
Organism: Chrysolina oricalcia; assembly: GCA_944452925.2. Classification (NCBI taxonomy): domain Eukaryota; kingdom Metazoa; phylum Arthropoda; class Insecta; order Coleoptera; family Chrysomelidae; genus Chrysolina; species Chrysolina oricalcia. Next base: position 29,365,816 of record OX101809.2, on the reverse strand, counting down.
AAGTTGGTAAACTCGCGAAATTGGAAACGGAAAAATCCGTAAAAATAGTGAAAAATATCTGACCGTCAAATATTATGGTTCAGAAAAAAATTTCACCTCCCCTCAAAAGCTACATATAGAACACAAAGGAATTCGGAAAATGTTCCAACAGTTTCGGACATGGAAAATAATGATGGACAAAAATCGATCAGGGAGCTCGCCCTCCTTTCCTGTCACGAAAAAAATCAGGAGAACCCGCAATATAGAAATTGAAAAAATCCGTGAAAATAGTGAAAATGTTACCATTGAATGATACGGTGTCAAAAAAATTTACTCTCCTTCCCCGTTCGAAAGCTGGATAGAGAACGTATAGAAATTCGGAAAAATTTTCAACAGTGGATTAACTGGCAAGTGACCGTGCAACAATAACACATTACTTGAAATGAACAGAATAAGAATGGTATCCAAAGAAAACTGAGAGAACTGAATAAATAAATGAATAAACTCAAAAAAAAATTAAAAAGCACTAAAAATAAGGAAATGAATTTTAATGTGAATTGAATTCTCATTTTGTAACATTATAAAATTTCTAATAATATAAAAGCTTGTCGCGAGAATGAATCTTGAAGTAATTTTAAATTTGATTTACATTAAGAAATACATAGGGACTTCTCGTGACAAGCTTTTATATCATTTAATATATCATAATGTAACAAAATGATGAGTTCAATTTAATTCAAAATTTATTTTCTTCCTTTCAGTGTATTCAAATAAATTTTTTTCATTTCAATGACCAGACCCCTGATTGCACGATCGAGGACGATCTGGTCAATCACCAATTGTTGGTGATTACAAAGAAATTGACATGATTGCAGAAATTGTAGTAAACTCTACTCCTTCTACATCACAAGTTGCATCCATCTGTGAAGTTAGTCAAAAAATGTATCCATACAAATTGAAAATTGTGCACCAACCGAGGAATAGAATTCCGTGAAAATATATCTATTCAAATTACCCAACACCCAGACTGAATGAAAACAATTTGTTTCAGTAACGAAAGTACTTTCTTCCTCAAAGGAAATGTTAGCACACAAAAGATGAGTTTTTGAAGTGACACAAATCCTCACATTTTTTGTGGAAAACATACTCAATTTCTCATAACAGTAATTGTTTGGGCAGGTATCTCCTAGTTGGGCCTCTTTTTCTCAATGTGAACCTAACCGGTGTTTGTATGTGAAGATGCTACAAAACACAATTGAGCCGTTCATTTTCGGAATTCTGGATGATGATCAGTAGAATTCGGCAACTTGAAAATAACTTTCCAAACAGGTGGCGCTACTGCACATTATTATGGTGCAGTGAGACGTCACCTAGATGGGGAACATCGTGATAGATGAAATGGACGGTCACCGGATCTCAAACCATTAGATTTTTTTGTGTGGAGGTACTTGATATCAACGGTTAGGGCTATAGGCTGGTGCCAAAACGAATTCTAAAAGCTTATAATTAGAAAAAAGTAACAGGCTAGGACCAGCTGGAGAATGTTGTTTAGGTTCCAACTTTGAGGAAAACGTGACTTCTTAGCAAAGTTGAAGATAATGGAGTAATCAAAAACTTTTGTTTTGAGCACTTTTCGACATAACCTCAAATTATCCGTGGCGAATAACAGACTTTTCTGTATTAAATTTTTCTCTCTTGAATAAATTATTCAAATAACATCAGAATTTGTAGGAATATGTCTCTTTTCGTGTCGAATGAGCATGATTTTTTCGCAATTCATAAGACGACTTGTTTTCGAGTTGAGTAAATTTTTCGAAAAAAATACCCATACTTTCCACGAACAATTGTTCTGGTGTTTTTTTGTATTTCGGAGGTTTATTAGTAATCATTCCAATTGTTGGAATGCCTTCGTTCGAATGGTCTGGTAACTTGGTGGATTATTGATCGTTAAACTGTTTAAAATTGAGAAAATCCGACAACAAGTCTCTTTGACTCATGATTTTCTCAATATTTTCAATGATTTTCAAAAGTTGTAGAAAAGAAGTAACAGGCAAGGACCAGGTGGAGAATGTAGTTGAGGTTCCAACTTTGGGAAAAAAATATTTAAACACGAAAACACTCAAAATGGTGAAATGGGCATACAGTTTATGGGTTGAAAATGTTTTTGTGCGATTTGCGGCAGAACGTAACCTCCTAGCGAAATATGTTCAATGAAAAAGTTGTAGATAATAAAAAAATCTAAAACTTCCTTTTTCAACGATACCGATATTTCTGTATTTTTTTCTCGCATATAAATGTTTCAGTTCATATAAAAATTCGTGAATAGATGACTTTTTTTGTGTCGATGAGCATGATTTTTTCGCAAATGAAAAGACTTCTACTTTTCGAGTTATATAAATTTTTCTAAAAAATACCCTCATCTTCCACGAACAATTGTCTTGATATTTTTTTGTATTTCGAAGGTTTATGAGTGACCATTTCAGTTATTGAAATGGCTTTAAAATAGAATTTTTACCTAGGTGGTTAATTAATCATTGAAAATTATATTAATGAATCAATTTTGTATTGTAATTGTGTACTACTTTTTCTTATAAAAATAATGTGTACGAGGATGTATTGATATCTAGTTAGGTTAGACCAGTTTGACAACAAAAAAGTAAACCAGAGTTACGCAATAAATTGAAAGAAAGAATATGTCCACCGAAATTGTGAAAATTGAAAAATTGGAGTATCGAGCCATCATCAAGTACCTGTATTTAAAAAGGTTAAGAGGTAAGCAGATTTACGAAGATATGCTGATACCTTTGGTGATCAATGTCCTCCGTATGCGACCGTGAAAAATTAGACTGCAAGCTTCAAAAGGGGTAAATGTTCTATAGAAGATGATGACCGATCGGTAAGGGCAGTTTCTGTGTCAGTCCCCGAAAATATCGATGCAGTTCATGACATGATTTAAACAGACCGTCGAATTGGGCTAAAACGGATATCTGAAGCACTGAATATTTCATACGAACGCGTTCATCATATAGTTCAAGTCAATTTGGACATGAGAAAAATTGCTGCAAAATGGATCATCAAATGTTTGAATGTTGACCAAAAGCGTACAAGGACAGTAGCATCGCGTTCGATCTGTGCTCGATTTGAAAACGATGTAGACTTCTTAAACCGAATTGTTACTATGGATGAGACTTAGGTACATTTCTACTATCCAGAAACAAAGCAACAATCGATGGAATGGCAACACTCCGGTTCTTCAAGACCAAATAAGTTTCGTGTCCAAAAATCTGCTGGAAAAGTTCTTTCTTCAGTTTTTTGGGATTGCCATGGAGTAATCATGATTGATTTTTTGGATCAAGGAGTAGGCAGGTTGAGACCTTGATTTCTCTCAAGACCACGACTCGGGGAGTAGGCAGATAGAGGCCTCGCAGTCACACTCTTGAAAATGGCTCCAAAGCAGGAGCCGAAACGTCGAGTTATAAACTCTCAACGCGGTTCAACCCATGAACTTAGTAATGTACATATTTCTGACCGCGGAAACCTTTCCGAACATATATATATATATATGTATATATATATATATTTATATATATATATATAATTATATATATATATATATATATATATATATATATATATATATATATATATATAGTAGAAGGGTAGACTTTGCTGACTAGTTAGGATACGAAACAGGAAATTTGTGGGTATAGCAGCAAGCAAAACGTGTACTCTTTTAACACTATATTTCCGATATAATTTTGGGTCTTATGATTGCGGTGTGAAGACAGTCATGACTTTCGGTTTTTCCAAAAGCTCTTCTGCACATCATGAGCAATGCTTTGCTCTTGTTGACTACATGTTGTAGATGCTTGTTTCAGGTTAGTTTTTTGTCCAAGAACAGCCTTGACTATTTGACATTATCAGCAACTTGTAGTGTTGCGTCAAAGGATTTGGATGTGAGGGGAATGAGTGTGGTTTTTCTGGGATTTGCTCTCAGTCCTTCTCTTTTGCACTATTCCTCTACGGCCCTCAGTGAATTTTGCATTAGCTCAGAGGTTATTTGGGCATACTTTCATTGTACGAAAGCTACTATGTCTTCCGCATAACCTTGGGAGTAGTATTCCTTATTGTTCAAAGATTCCAGAAGTTCGTCTAATACTATATCCCACAGTAGGGGGGATAGTTTCCATCCCTGTGGGGTTCTTCGGGCAATTTCCAGCTTCGAGGAGTCTCCAAACATGTTGGTATGGGCCTGTTGATTTTGGAGCATTGACTTTATCCACCCGCAGGTGGTTTCGTCAACGCTTCTCCTCCTGGCCGCTGAGACCATACTTTCAAAGGATGTATTGTCAAGGGCTTAGAAACATTAGGTCAACATATTCTGGAAAGAAAAAAAAGTAAGCGAATCAAAAAATCAGGCGCTGGCTTTTCCGATGTGTATACGCCGTCGTGGAAATGATTTAACATTTTAGAATGTGCTTTGAACTTAATCGCTGTAAGTACTTGAAAAACACACGAATACGAAAAACTTTTTTTTATTTGCACTTTCCGATTCATGTCTCTATTTTCAATAGAAAATACACAATGTTTACCTATTTCGAGGTTAATTTTTAGCCGCGATACTCGACTTTGTGCTAATAATTGCTGCGTCTGAACCAGCTTTCACTGCTGACAGTTTTGTTTCTTGGTCAGAGTTCGACTTTGTACTCATGTCCAAGTACGTCTCTATGACGCGTTGATGCTACAAGATTCTAATTGGCTAGAGCTTATCAAACCCTCCTGTTAGTTTACTCTCTTTGGTTGCACATGCTTTCAGATGCCTCCAGATATAAACAGTATTAGTTCACTTTCTACCTTCAAAGGAAAGGTCGAGGATTATTTTTTTGGAGGGGTGCTTCTATTCCATCAACGAATATTTTCAATATTCATTCATTTAGTGGTAGATCTTACTCACTATCGTACATATTCTGTCTATATTGGTTATCCATACATTGTGTATTCATACATTCACATTTGTGTCTACGTTAGTAACTCCTGCATTGTGTATTAGTAAACATTTAGATGTTTCATGCTCAAACTAATGATTCTACTGTCATTGTGAAACGAGCATTGCAAAAAACAAATATTTATTATTATTAATATTATCGTAAAAAATGACCTTACGGATGAGTTGATTGTAGTTTTAAACACAAAATACTTGATAATCGTTCGCCCAGAGCATCGGTGAAATTTTTTGGATTTCAGCCCTAGCAGATACCAGCAGTCAAGTTTCTGCAATTTCGGAAGATGTGTGGAATCAGTTTAATAATTTCCATAGTGATATTCCACATTTTAAATGAACAGGAGTGCGTGGACGCAGTCAAAACAAAGTTCAAAAAAGTAATTCCACAAGCTAAAGTTCCTTTTTTGATAAACAACAAAAAACTCAGTCACGAATTTCTGGTCATATCAGGTATAACGTATCCCATCATTTTAGGATGCGATTTTTTACGATTGTTTTATGTAAATATAAATTTGTCCAAGAACCATCTCGTTATAAAAACTGAAGAAGAGTTTTTTGTAGTCCCTGGAATTTTAGATATTCATGGAAGCTCAAACTCTTTGAGTATCTCTGCGTTAGTAAATAATAACCGTAACTTTTTGTCCAGTTTAAAGGATGTCGTTTGTCAGGTACATGTGAAATGTGAAAGTAGGTCAGATATTTTTTATACCGAGTTTCAGAATATTCAGATTAAGTTATTTCAAACAATTTTATCGGAAGCTAATTTATCAAAAAGTGACAAAGTTATTTTTGAGATACACGGTGATTTCCCACCACTAACTTAAAATTGGTCAGTGTGCTCTCGCCACCAAAAGGAGTTGAGAACAAAAAGGAATCACAAAAATTGGACAAAAAAAATAACAGAATAATTTGTAGAAACGCGCCGCCACTGGATAGAAACTACCCACGTGGAAACGTGCACCCGTGCAAAATTTATTAGACTTGGGACTGTCAAAAGAGCTGGTTGGGTTAGAAGTGAGATTGAGATGTTTCTCACATCACAATAATGCAAAATTAAATAAAACATTTCTGCAAATCACGTAACACAGCACACCGTAATTATATTTTGTGTTGAAGCAAATGGTAGAATGTTGTTCCGTTACCGTCAATACACAATTACAAGCGACAAATGGAGTTTGACGGATGGCGTCTATTTGGAAATGTTTCTCGGGTATTCTCGAACACAAGCACTGACATTTTCATCCACTACACGATATGTTACAATCATATCACAATAGTCGCCAGAGGTAAATGCCGGAATATTGAACACTACCGATTTACGAAAGACGTCAAAATACGATCACTATTGCAAATCAAACGGACGATATTTTGACGGGTGGCATACATACGTGTACCAGTGCCAAGTATTGTCAAATTTCTGTACTCAGGACTATTACGGTTCATAATTGCATTATCTGGGGAAAACGGGATATCTCAAGGGATAATTTTTGGTATTTCTACATACGCCTGGGGTATTTGTTCTGTAATGAGTGTACAATCAAGACAAATCGGAAACAAGTAGACAGCGACCATCAGCGATTCTGCACCAGGAGATATTAACATTGCAACACTGCAATGCTTCAGTTTTCATGACAAAATCATGCTTTCACAGAAACACGATTGTATTTTCTCTTAGATGTTTCCCCAAAATTCAATGATGCAGTGGCGTATCCATTGCAGTTGACGTACAAAAAAATTGGTTAAATCATCAAGGATAGCTCTCAAATTGTACTGGTGCCTTCGCACATGATAGACCAGTACCCCACCTAATTTTGTGTAAGTGGTGATAAATCACCCTGTATTAGATTAACCATCAATTTTTTGGAAAAAGCCGGCGAGAACTATTATGTACACTCTCTCTACCAGATTGATTTTGGCTAGCTTACAAAGACTGGCCATGCTCGGAGTCACTGGTGCTATGTCCAGCACATCGACAATTAGTTTGGAGGTAATCCTAAATCCCTCCCCTGCATTTGCATATTGCAGCAGAGGCGAGGATAGAAGCATACAGGCTAAAATGTCTGGGCCAATGGAGGGGCAATAACCCATGCCACTCTAGCACACTGGAAGTCATAAGAATCGAGACGTCTGAGATTCCGTCGAACAAAATGACTCCAACATACTCCTTTGATGGAACATACACCACCATCATAGATGTGTAAGTTGCACCAAGGGCCATACCAATGCTGTCAAGAGAGCAAATCTGGTACACGGATGGCTGCTCGAAGACTAGCAAAGGAGTAGGGGCTGGAATATACGGGGAGAGACCAAGGCAAGACATCAGTCTAAGCCTCGGTACTCAAGAAGCCTCTGTATTCCAAGCCGAGGTAACGGCAATCTCCGTCTGCACGAGAGAGATTCTAAGGAGGGGTCCTAGAAACCAACCCATAGCAATTCTCTCCGACACTCAGGCGGCGATTAAAGCTCTGCGTTCATGCAGGTTCACTTCCAAACTGGTTTGGGAGGCACACCAAAACCTTAACGACCTGGGAGCACAGAACAGGGTAAAACCTGTCTCGGTACCAGGTCATGAGGGCATACAGGAAAATGAGAGCGCAGATGCCCTAGCAAGAGTGGGGTCAGCAACAATTCTCACTGGACCAGAACCAGTCTGCGGAATCCCGTTTGGGGATATCAAGCAAGATACAAAGAAATGGGTTAAAAACCATCATCAATCTCTCTGGGAGAGTGCCTCAGGCAATACTCACGAAAAAAAGATGATGATGGGGCCAACCGACCTGCTATCAAGACACCTTCTTGAACTAAACCGAGACTCTCTCAGGAAGGTGGTAGGACTGATGACAGGCCACTGCCACCTGAGAAAACATCTGCAACTGTTGGGAATACATCAAGAGTCCACACAATGCAGATTTTGTGATGATGAGGACGAAACAGCCTCCCACATACTGTTTGAATGCGATGCTCTGTAACGTATGAGGAAGTATATCTTCGGACACTGCGGTGCAGAAGATACCATCCCGCCGGAAAACCTTGTGAAGAATCTCCAGGAGTTCATTAAGAGATCCGAAGTACTCACGAGATAGACCTGATAGTGCAGAAAGGTTCTATACAGAACTAACTGCACTTCAGCCAATGGCTAGCCCTGCCATCTAATAATAATAACAATTACATTGACTGACAATACACCATTTTTTATAGAGGCGTATCCTATACCTGTTGTCAGTTACGTATACCGAGTGTCCGCGGAGGTGGCTCGCGCCAATAACTTGTTTGTTTCCGAAGATAATGAAATGAAATCTGGAGGATCTGTATACGACGCAAATCTGCATTTTTTGATAAGTTAATTCATGTAACTTCCGGTTTCACCGGAACTGACATAAATTTCATATTTTTAAATGAGACACACGGTATATTTTCCTTCCTTTTGTCTCCATGTGAAATTATCCATAAAACCATGTATTATTTGTCACTTTTGGTAACAATTTTATTCCAATCTATTTTTCAGTCTAGAGGGTTATAAATACGTTCAAATCGATAATATCATCCCTAATATTTCAGGAAAAATTCAACTTAACAGTTTTTAGTCAAACTGTATGTCATATTTGAAATTCAAATTTCAAATTGAGATTACTATTTTATTTTTTTCAAATGGCAGCAAGGTGGCTCGTACGGTTACGAAAAAATCATTTTATTACTATAGAGAACCTCGCACCGTTGGAAATTGGCTTTAGGTGAATTTGCTCGAATTTTTCATATATTGTAGAACTCGTGATGCTGATAAAATGTCTCCATTGTGCCATAGCTCTGAATTCGATATATATATATATATATATATATATATATATATATATATATATAAAACCAGTTAATATTGGGGATTGCAGCAAAGTCAAAAGTGTACTCTTTTATAGAGTTTATTCCAAGCTTTCGTAAATTTTATTTACATCTTCAGGGAACTACAAAGAATTATTATGTCAATTATACATTTTGATGTTATTGAAATTTTACTTACAACTATAGTGAGGTTAGTTGACATGTTCTTAGTTCTTTGGATAGTGACATTACAGCTTAAAATTGTAAATAATAAGGAAAAAAGACTTTACGAATATAAATAACAGAAAATTTTGAAATTTCAGTCGAAAAACAAAAGACTTGTTGATTGTATCCAAGGGACACGAATCAGTTCTCAATAGAAAAGAAATCTGTAATTTTCAAGTCAATGTTACCAACTGTAATCTTGTACCAACTGTAATCTTGTACCAACTGTAATCTTGTACCAACTGTAATCTAGTACCAACTGTTAAAATATACGACTGTTGTTTTGTAAGTTAGGAAAAAATTACATTTCCAATTGAGTAGTTATGGAGATATTATTATTCATATGGAGAGTGTGGTCTAACGACAATAAGAAGGAATAAATCTCACTCAAATGATTTATATCAGTTCTTTTATTCATACATTTTTTGTCTTGATATATGAAGGCCATTTCCAAAAAAGTTATCTTAGTCATATGTGTCTCTTTAGCTAATATTTTAGTTGAGTTATAATTAATTCGATTGTCAAATTTGTTTACATGATCAGCAAGAGCACATCTTTCAGGATGAAGTCTACAATCACTTTTATGTGAGGAGATTCTACTTTTCAGGCATCTAGAAGTCTGGCCAATATAATTTTTATCACAGTCCTGACAAGGAATGCTATATACTACATTTGAAGTGGAAGTTAATGGAATTTTATCCTTCACTTTTGAATAAATTGATCTTATTGGTAAAATAGTTTTATTTGCTATTTTGACATTACATACTGAATGAAAGAGCCTGAACAATCTTGGTGTAATATCTTTTATATATGGAAGTGAAGTGAATGTAGGAATTGTAGGATTTGTAGGATTAGTATTAGCAACATTGCTATTAATGGATATGTTCAGATTGTTAGATATAATATCTGTTTCAATATTTAATGGTGTGCTGAACAGAATACTTCTCAGTAATTTTGGTGGATAAGCATTGTCAGAAAAGAGTTTGAAAAGAATATCTAGGTTTTTTTTTTATGAAAGGATCTATCTGAGATTTTGAGTACTCTAGCTTTCATCTGTTTCACAAGGTTTATTTTCATTGACCGCTTGTGATAAGACTCGAAGTTAATATATCTTCCAGAACTGCATGGTTTCCTGTACCAGTCTATAAGAATTTTGTTATTAAGACCACGTATGAATCTTGTATCTAAGAAAGGTACGGAAAAATCATCATCCTCAGTTTCTATTGTAAACTGAATTTATGGGTCAAAGCTGTTGAAAGTACTAAGAATCTCAGTAATGCCATCTTTTGGTAAAGCGACAATGATATCATCAACATATTTTTTGATGAAAAAAGGTTTAAATGATAGTACTGGAATTACTGTGTCCAACACATCATCCATCACATATGAAGCTAATATAGGGGAGATTGAAGCTCCCATTGGAGTTCCAAAATTTTGTTTATAAATTTTGTTGTTAAAAGAGAAATATGTGTTATTGAACAAGAAAGTTAAAATTTTCATGAATGTTTCTTCATTAATGTTACAATAATTGCAGACACGATACCAATTTTTGTGAATTGATCTTTGACAAACTTCTAAATATACATTACTAAAATGAGAAACCACATCAAGACTTGCCAAAACGTAGTCATTAGGTATGTTTGTGTTATTAAATTTATTATTTACTTCCAAAGAGTCTTGTATAAAGTATTCATTATCAGAATCATATGCTTTAGTTAGAATATCTGTGAGAAGTGAGGCAATGGCTTCTGTTGGAGCACAAATACATGAAACTATAGTTCTCATCGATAAAGTAGGTTTATGTATTTTTGGTAATGAATTTTGGAGAAATAGCATTATAGCATGTGAGTTTCTTTTTTGTGACATCATCAATTTGATTTGTGTCTTTAAGTACTTTCAAAAATTCATTAGCTTTACTTTGTATCGTAGTCGTAGGATCTTTTGCTAATTCAATATAGGAATTACTGTTGATAATTATTTCATTTGAAAGATTGATGACTGTCACATTACCTTTGTCAGATTGAATCAATATCAGATTCGGATTGTCTTTTAGAAACTTTTTTGATTTTAAAAGTAAGCCTCTAAAAATAGAAGAATGCTGATTTGATTGTATATTATTAGTTATAATATTAGTTGCTCTTGCTATAGTGATATTTCTTTGCTATTCGTCACTGATAGATGAAGTGATGTAATCAACATCAGCTAAAAAACTCTTGATGGAAATGTCTTTTATAATTAACGGTTCCACACTGAACTTTGGTCCTAAAGCAAAAAATTGTAAAATATCTTCAGGAATGATGGTGTTAGAAATATTTGATATCCAGTTTGGTTTTGTTCTCAATTTTTTTCGAAAATGATTGTTTTTTGGGTTATTAATTTTATTGATATTTCTACTTTTTACATCATGGAACAGTTCATTATATGTTATTAATTGTTTACTGAGAAAATTTTCAAATATAAGTTCACTTGTAAGAGAAATGATTTCACTCCTAGTTGTCGTCAGAGAACACTCTAAATTTTAAATCAAAGTATGATTTGTAGAAATCTCAATGTTAAGTAATTTTATTCCTTACCTGTAATTCTGTTGCTTGATATTCGCATGAGCCTCTTGCCTAAGAAGTAGGTTCTCAATAGGTCTAATCGCTGAGGTAATGTGATTTGGAAGAATTCCTAACTTCTTGCATTGTAATAGAAAACAGCGTCTTTTATATTCTTTGGCCAATTTCATCTTGTTCTTGGACCACAACTTCAATTTCTGCACTGCTATGTCACCATAAGTAATCAGGATGTTACGATAAAACCCCATATCTGTAGAATATAGAAAGGGTAGTCGTTGCTGACTAGTTAAGAATAAAACCAGTTAATATTGGGGATTGCAGCAAAGTCAAAAGTGTACTCTTTTATAGAGTTTATTCCAAGCTTTCGTAACTTTTATTTACATCTTCAGGGAACTACAAAGAATTATTATGTCAATTATACATTTTGATGTTATTACAATTTTACTTACAACTATAGTGAGGTTAGTTGACATGTTCTTAGTTCTTTGGATAGTGACATTACAGCTTAAAATTGTAAATAATAAGGAAAAAAGATTTTACGAATATAAATAACAGAAAATTTTGAAATTTCAGTCGAAAAACAAAAGACTTGTTGATTGTATCCAAGGGACACAATTCAGTTGTCAATAGAAAAAAAATCTGTAATTTTCAGGTCAATGTTACAGATTTCTCGTAACATCCTGATTACTTATGGTGACATAGCAGTGCAGAAATTGAAGTTGTGGTCCAAGAACAAGATGAAATTGGCCAAAGAATATAATAGACGCTGTTTTCTATTACAATGCAAGAAGTTAGGAATTCTTCCAAATCAAATTACCTCAGCGATTAGACCTATTGAGAACCTACTTCTTAGGCAAGAGGCTCATGCGAATATCAAGCAACAGAATTACAGGTTAGGAATAAAATTACTTAACATTGAGATTTCTACAAATCATACTTTGATTAAAAATTTAGAGTGTTCTCTGACGACAACTAGGAGTGAAATCATTTCTCTTACAAGTGAACTTATATTTGAAAATTTTCTCAGTAAACAATTAAGAACATATAATGAACTGTTCCATTATGTAAAAAGTAGAAATATCAATAAAATTAATAACCTAAAAAACAATAATTTTCGAAAAAAATTGAGAACAAAACCAAACTGGATATCAAATATTTCTAACACCATCATTCCTGAAGATATTTTACAATTTTTTGCTTTAGGACCAAAGTTCAGTGTGGAACCGTTAATTATAAAAGACATTTCCATCGAGAGTTTTTTAGCTGATGTTGATTACATCACTTCATCTATCAGTGACGAATAGCAAAGAAATATCACTATAGCAAGAGCAACTAATATTATAACTAATAATATACAATCAAATCAGCATTCTTCTATTTTTAGAGGCTTACTTTTAAAATCAAAAAAGTTTCTAAAAGACAATTCGAATCTGATATTGATTCAATCTGACAAAGGTAATGTGACAGTCATTATGGAAAAAGATCAATATCTTAATCTTTCAAATGAAATAATTATCAACAGTAATTCCTATATTGAATTAGCAAAAGATCCTACGACTACGATACAAAGTAAAGCTAATGAATTTTTGAAAGTACTTAAAGACACAAATCGAATTGATGATGTCACAAAAAAGAAACTCACATGCTATAATGCTATTTCTCCAAAATTCTATTCATTACCAAAAATACATAAACCTACTTTATCGATGAGACCTATAGTTTCATGTATTGGTGCTACAACAGAAGCCATTGCCTCACTTCTCACAGATATTCTAACTAAAGCATATGATTCTGATAATGAATACTTTATACAAGACTCTTTTGAAGTAAATAATAAATTTAATAACACAAACATACCTAATGACTACGTTTTGGCAAGTCTTGATGTGGTTTCTCTTTTTAGTAATGTATATTTAGAAGTTTGTCAAAGATCAATTCACAAAATTTGGTATCGTGTTAGCAATTATTGTAACATTAATGAAGAAACATTCATGAAAATTTTAACTTTCTTGTTCAATAACACATATTTCTCTTTTAACAACAAAATTTATAAACAAAATTTTGGAACTCCAATAGGAGCTTCAATCTCCCCTATATTAGCTTCATATGTGATGGATGATGTGTTGGACACAGTAATTCCAGTACTATCATTTAAACCTTTTTTCATCAAAAAATATGTTGATGATTACAATAGAAACTGAGGATGATGATTTTTCCGTACCTTTCTTAGATACAAGATTCATACGTGGTCTTAATAACAAAATTCTTATAGACTGGTACAGGAAACCATGCAGTTCTGGAAGATATATTAACTTCGAGTCTTATCACAAGCGGTCAATGAAAATAAACCTTGTGAAACAGATGAAAGCTAGAGTACTCAAAATCTCAGATAGATCCTTACATAAAAAAAACCTAGATATTCTTTTCAAACTCTTTTCTGACAATGCTTATCCACCAAAATTACTGAGAAGTATTCTGTTCAGCACACCATTAAATATTGAAACAGATATTATATCTAACAATCTGAACATATCCATTAATAGCAATGTTGCTAATACTAATCCTACAAATCCTACAATTCCTACATTCACTTCACTTCCATATATAAAAGATATTACACCAAGATTGTACAGGCTCTTTCATTCAGTATGTAATGTCAAAATAGCAAATAAAACTATTTTACCAATAAGATCAATTTATTCAAAAGTGAAGGATAAAATGCCATTAACTTCCACTTCAAATGTAGTATATAGCATTCCTTGTCAGGACTGTGATAAAAATTATATTGGCCAGACTTCTAAAAGTGATTGTAGACTTCATCCTGAAAGATGTGCTCTTGCTGATCATGTAAACAAATTTGACCATCGAATTAATTATAACTCAACTAAAATATTAGCTAAAGAGACACATATGACTAAGAGAACTTTTTTGGAAATGGCCTTCATATATCAAGACAAAAAATGTATGAATAAAAGAACTGATTTAAATCGTTTGAGTGAGATTTATTCCTTCTTATTGTCGTTAGACCACACTCTCCATATGAATAATAATATCTCCATAACTACTCAATTGGAAATGTAATTTTTTCCTAACTTACAAAACAGCAGTCGTATATTTTAACAGTTGGTACTAGATTACAGTTGGTACAAGATTACAGTTGGTACAAGATTACAGTTGGTAACATTGACTTGAAAATTACAGATTTCTTTTCTATTGACAACTGATTTGTGTCCCTTGGATACAATCAACAAGTCTTTTGTTTTTCGACTGAAATTTCAAAATTTTCTGTTATTTATATTCGTAAAGTCTTTTTTCCTTATTATTTACAATTTTAAGCTGTAATGTCACTATCCAAAGAACTAAGAACATGCCAACTAACCTCACTATAGTTGTAAGTAAAATTTTAATAACATCAAAATGTATAATTGACATAATAATTCTTTGTAGTTCCCTGAAGATGTAAATAAAATTTACGAAAGCTTGGAATAAACTCTATAAAAGAGTACACTTTTGACTTTGCTGCAATCCCCAATATTAACTGGTTTTATTCTTAACTAGTCAGCAACGACTACCCTTTCTATATATATATATATATATATATATATATATATATATATATATATATATATATATATATATATAGTAAAAGGGTAGTCTTTGCTGACTAGTTAGGATATGAAACAGGAAATTTTTGGGTATAGCAGCAAGCAAATTGTGTACTCTTTTAACACTATATCGGAAATATAGTGTTAAAAGAGTACACGTTTTGCATGCTGCTATACCCAAAAATTTCCTGTTTCGTATATATATATATATATATATATATATATATATATATATATTTATATATATATATATATATATATATATATATATATATATAAATGTATATTAACTATAAGTAGTAGAATAACTTGAGTAACGAAGTTGGAATATTGCAAAAAAAATAAACAAAAACAGTGTACTACATTATATAATAGGTGACGAAATATAATCATGTTTCATTACAACAGATGTTTCGCACCTATACAGAGTGTATCACATTGGTGTAACAACAGCCAATTTCAGATTCCAGATAAATGTATAAGGACTTTCAGAATTAACTGTAACATCTGTGTCTACATACTTGAGTAATGCAAGAGTTGTATGGACATAGATTATGTAGGAGAGATTGGTAGGAACAAAACAACTGTTTCGCATATATGATATTACATATAGGTACTTTAAGAGAAAGGGAAAACAATCAATGACGAGGTAGCAAAAAACCGAAAAGAATGATGATATTATAAACATACAGAAAATGATGATAGAGTCAGAGCACCTAATTAACTCGTCCCTCTCTGTGGGCAGCATCCTCTAGGTTTTTCCATGCAGTGTCTACTTCCCATTTATTTCAATTCTTTTCTTGTTTTTCTTCTTTTCCTGTTGGACTTTTCTCACATCTTTTACAGCAATCGACTTATTATTCAACAGCTGTAGAATCTCGGGTTCTATGACTTGAAAAATCCAACACGAGTAATTGAATTAATCTTCTAATTATGTAGATCTCCTTGGGAACTCACATTCCAGTTTTATTGAAAGCCTGATATACTTCTTCTCCTTTACTAAACAGTCCAATCCATATAATTTACAAAGAAACGTTGTACTAAATTCATCAAATTTGTGGTAACACTTTTCACAGAAATAAGCTGGAAATATGCGCACTATTTCAATCAGTCAAGGCGGTACATCAACTTAGGGTAAATTACTGAGGGTTTAGCTATTACTTTTTAATAACTAAAAGCTATCAGTGATATTTTCTAACGAGATCAAATTAATTTTGTAATGGCTGTGACCTAATCCGAAATCAATCCGAAAGTATCAAGGGGGAGACGTTACCATGACAACTATCAACAAACTGGCGTCTATTTCAAAAAGCGACAATTGCATTATTCAATTCCACCAACTGTCAATCGAAAAGTCACTAATACCAACAAGAGACACAGAACAAAAAAAAGTGATAGAAGGGAATACGAGATTATCATTGAATTATATACAAAAATGAATTATGAGGTAACAAGCGGAATGTATCAGTTCAGGTGAAATCTGAACGTACTCCCCCTGTTGAACACACTGAGTTCAAAACTAAAGGGAATTCGAGAAGGGCTTAGTCTGAAAGTGAATTTAACAAATACTAGAACGAGTCAGTTCACTGTGGTAGGGGACAGAGTTTGGTTATGGGACGTGTAAATGTTCCTTCCAGACTTTGTATTCTAACGGCTCTGACTCTATCATCAGATTCAGGAAAAATATCCACTATTCTGGCTCTGGGCCATTTAAGAGGAGGAATATTGTCCTCCTTCAACAGTACTAAATCGTTGACTTCAAGATCGCGAGAAGGATGGGCCCATTTGGGTCTATTTTGCAAGGAATTCAAATATTCTACTGACCATCTTTTCCAAAATGATTGTTGAATTTTTGAACATTTTTGAGATAGAGTTAATCTATTTTCAGGAATATGTGCGAGATCTTCTTCTGGGTATGAAGTGAGACTAGTTCCAATGAGGAAATGTCCGGGGGTTAAACATTCAAAGTCAGTTGGGTCATTGGACAAAGCACAGAGAGGGCGAGAATTCAATATCGCTTCAATTGGGGCCAGTACGGTACTGAGTTCTTCAAATGTTAGGTGCGCATCACCAACGTTACGCTTTAGGTGGTTTTTGGTGCTCTTGATAGCGGCTTCCCAAATTCCACCCCAGTGTGGGGAATGAGGATTAATACATTTCCAAGTAATTTGATTTTTAGCAGCGAAAGTTTTAACAGACTCTGTTACCTCAGGGTTTCTGAAAGATTTGTAAAATTCACGGAGTTGATTTCTAGACCCAGAAAAATTACTGGTGTTATCACTATAAATTACTGATGGATTTCCTCTACGTGAAATAAATGGTTTGAGAGTTAATAAAAAGACGTCTGTGGAAAGAGCAGTGACAAGTTCGAAATGTATGGCTTTAGTGGCCATAAAAACAAATAGAGCAATATAACATTTTTGTAGAGGGGCTCTTCTCATTTTAGAGGATTTAATCAATAGCGGACCACCAAAATCTACTCCAATCTTTTGGAAAGGTCTAGTTATTGTGATTCTTTCCTTGGGTAAATCTCCCATAATTTGCTGACTGGGTTGAAGATGGAATCTAAAACAGTTATTACAGTTTCTAATAATGCGTTCAATTTCTCGTAAACCATTCAGGGGCCAAAATTGCAATCTAATGTTTGATAGCTCTGTTTGGGTACCTGCGTGACCAAGCCGGTTGTGTTCATGAGCCAATAAAGGTGATACTACTTGATTTTTGGAGGGAAGCAATATGGGATGTTTCTGTGCTTCAGGATATTTTCTTCATTTAGAAAGGGCTTGAGAGATAAAATATTTTTATTCGAAAGAGTTTTTCCAGATTTGAGTTCCAGAATTTCTTTTGGAAAGCATAATAGTTTTTTACTATAATGTTCATTGATGATTTAGTTTCATCAACATTCAAGGAGCCAACTTTTTTGTCGTAGATGTTTTTGCAATTGTGAATAAATCTCTTGAAGTATGCAATCGTGTGGAGTAATTTTGAGAACTTGAAGTACCTTGAGAAAAGATTTTCCCAAAATTCAGAGACAGGGTTAGCGGATGGATGAACAAGCAGCGTTACTTTTCTTTCTTCAGGTAAATTGATTATTGTGGGCTCTGTGTCGAATTGACATAAATCTAAAGATGTGGTTTGTAAAAATTTAGGCCGTGCCACCATATTTTCGAGTTTAACATTTCTTCGGCTAACAAGCCTCTAGAAAGGGGGTCTGCAGCATTTTCTGCAGAACTAATGTGACGCCATTGCAAATTTGATGATAATTCTTGAACTTGGGATACTCTGTGACCAACGGGACGGATGAAAATTCAACCAACACAATGCGATCTGTGAGTCTGT
This sequence comes from Chrysolina oricalcia, assembly GCA_944452925.2. Classification (NCBI taxonomy): domain Eukaryota; kingdom Metazoa; phylum Arthropoda; class Insecta; order Coleoptera; family Chrysomelidae; genus Chrysolina; species Chrysolina oricalcia. The sequence goes on along the minus strand of OX101809.2, from coordinate 29,347,295 downwards.
CCATAGATTAATAGACTTGAAGGTGAGTTTGTGAAGGATAAAAACAACCCTGTGAGTTAATTTAGCCAATAATAGCATTGTTTGTAACTCAAGTCTAGGGATAGTGACATTGGGACGTACACGACTAATGCGAGATTTTGAACATACTAAATTACAAGTGACGGTATTATCGAAGTACAGAGCGCGAAGGACCAAATGAAGAATATCGGGTTCTATGACTTGAAAGATCCAACACGGGTAATTGAATTAATCTTCCAATTATGTAGATTTCCTTGGGAACTCACATTCCAGTTTTATTGAAAGCCTGATGTACTTTTTCTCCTTTACCAAACAGTCTAATCCATATAATTTACAAACAACCTTGCACTAAATTCATCAAATTTGTGGTAACACTTTTCACAGAAATAAGCTGGAAATATGCGCACTATTTCAATCAGTCAAGGCGGTACATCAACTTAGGGTAAACTACTGAGGGTTAAGCTATCACTTTTTAATAACTAAAAGCTATAAGTGATATTTTCTAACGAGATCAAATTAATTTTATAATGGCTGTGACATAAGCCGAAAGCAAGCCGAAAGTATCAAGGGAGAGACGTTACCATGACAACTATCAACAAACTGGCGTCTATTTCAAAAAGCGACAATTGCATTATTCAATTCCACCAACTGTCAATCGAAAAGTCACTAATACCAACAAGTGACACAGAACAAAAAATAAATGATAGAAGGGAATACGAGATTATCAATAAATTATATACACAAATTAATTATGAGGTAACAAGTGGAATGTATCAGTTCAGGAGAAATCTGAACAGCAGCAATAATTTCGGATAAAATGTGAAACATCCTGTATATGGGCCTCATACGGTTCACAGCCATCTACGAAACATAAGTTCCTTTCCATGAACAGGGAGATGAAACTGTTGAATTTAAAGCGGATGTGCAATACTTCGATGAGCATCATATTTTCTACATTACATATAATGAAAATAAAAATTCACCCATTGAGATGCAAATTCAAGTGATGAGTATGTTTTGCTAATTGGAATTTCATTGGTGGGAGGGCGATCATGGTCCGTTCTGAAAGTCCATGTACATTTTTCCAGAATCTGAAAATGAAGCATCTGAAATAGTCTAATTTGTAATAAAATATGAGTATATTTCATTACCTATTATACAGTGTGTCCCAAAACTCAACCTCATCCTTCGGAGGGATGATAGTCCAGCTCATGACTGACCAGAATATCACAATATGACCTCTGTAAAATATTGATAGTTTTGGAAATGTTGCCAATTTATGAATTTCATGAAAACCGAAACCTTTGATCAGTATTTCGAGTGCCACAGGTGCAAAACTTCATAGTTTAGGATTTCAATTTTTGTTATGCAACCTCTAATAACTCTTCTCTTGATTAGAATCCAGAATAAAAATATTGGTGCAATACCTTTGGAGAAAAAATAACATATTTGCCCAATTCACGAATTGATTTATTTCATCAGCTTACATGGAGTCTTCATATTGTAAACAAAGTAACCAAGCGAACCTGACAAGTTTAAAAAAAAATTGCTCATTTGGTGAAGTTTTTGACATGGTACAACATACACTTTCTTCCACTTGAGGAAAAAAGGTATTCCTAGTTTCAATAATTAGGAATTCGAATAAAGACTCTTGGTAAATGGAAGTGACAGGTATTTATTGACAACCAAACAAAAGACCAAGAAAATTCAGAGAACGTGTGCAAACTGTCAGCCATCAAGTCGAATGCAAGCTTGTCATATTTTTAAAAACGATCTGTTTATTCGTCGTGTACTCCCTGCGGCACTTATTTGGACAGCTGTTTCATTAATACGACGTCTCAATTCATGTTCATCATTAACTGGGTGTATATCTAGCAGGTTGAAATCTGGAGACTAGGTAGGCCACAAAATGGGACCAAGACGGCCGATTCATCGCTGTGGATAAGTTTGATCCAAATAATTTGTCAATGGTCGTGCGTAAGATAAGTACCATCTTCCAAAAGAGAAGGCAGTTCGATTTCTGAAAAATCGCAATAAATTGCCTCGTTTATAATGTCAGGTAATTATTGTACCGTTCCAGATAACGGTTCATGAATAAATAAAAAGATCGCTTTCAAAAAGATGACACACTTGCATTCGACTTGGTGGCAGACAGTTTGTACACGTTCTCTCAATTTTTTTTTTCTTTTGTTTAGTTGTCAATAAATACCTATCGCTTAAATTTACCGAGTATTCTCATTCGAATTCCTCATCAAAGAAAGAATTTCATAATGAGCTTCCATTGCAATAAACTAGATTTTTTTTTCCTTAAGTGGAAGATAATGAATGCTGTATCATGTCAAAAAGTATACCGAATGGGCAATTTTTTTAAATAACTTGCCAGGTTCACGTGGTTATTTTTTTCACAGTATGAAGTGTCTAAGTAGGCTAATAAACTGAATTAACTCGTGAATCGGGCAAATATATTTTTTCCCAAGGTTTTGCACCAATATTTTTATTTTGGATTTCAGTTAATAGAAGGGTTATTAAAGGTTGCACAACATAAATTAGAATCTTAAACTATGAAGTTTTGTACTTGCGACACTCGAAATACTTTTCAAAGGTTTCGATTTTCACGGATTTCATAAAAGTGCCAATATCTCCAAAACTATCAATACTTTGCAAAGGTCATATTGTGATATTCTGGTCAGTCATGAGCTGGACTATAAGCCCTCCAAAGGATGACGTTGAGTATTGGACATTCTGTATATTGCAATTCAATGTTTTTATTTGATTTTTTGCGTTATTCCACCTCTAACACTCAAGTTATTCTATTACTTGTAGTGAATATAGGTTCATACATATTATTTGAAATATTACACAGTAAATTGTTCAAATAATTTCAGAAGATTTGTTTAAACGAATGTGTTTATGAAATTGCATCAATAAAATGAATCCTAGTAGACGTGGAAAGTGATGATGTCACAAATGTCATTCTTGTCAAAAACTGATTCCAAACAAACCTCCGTCGAATTTAAATTAGCTTGTCTGATGACTCCGATATTGTTTCCGTTAAGGCATTTCAACTTCTTTTGCCTGAGAAAACTAAATCCAAACAACCAAGCACAAACTAATAACCAAAGCACCAAATCATTAACAGAGAACGTCACCTGAAATTCTTTGTTTGGAATCAGTTTTTGACAAGTATGACATTTGTGACGACATACTTTCCTCGTCTATTACTATAAATAAATCATCAGCAAAGGCCACCATTTTTGATATACCCTGTATATTTTGTGTAACCAAGAGTAAAGAGTAAGAATAAACTTCCATCACAAACAATCCAGTTTATTACCGAGTTTTCCGGAATACCATGTATTTGGATATATCAACAAGCAAGACGGATGCGGCTTGATGAGAAATATAATGTCTTGTATATAACATGTCAATATGATTCAGGAGATGCTAACATCATCAATTGGATTCGACATTTGTGTCATTCGAAATATCTGGATATGAATGAAATTTCACCGCTCAATTTTTTAGAAATCACTAAAAAACTTACTAGCTTTGGACTAACCCCGTAAATCGTGGGTCTGTACAGGAATTATTAAACTTCATAGTGGATTTGTTTTGGCTATATGGATAATCGATGCTTAGTTGATTTGGATTATAGGTTCGTAAAAATGTCTTCACAATGGCCATTTGAAATTTTGGAAAAGTCAACTTCAGCACCCTGTATAATCTAAACCGTTGAATTTGGAGCTGTGGCGTAATGGAGATATTTGATCAGCATCATGAGTTCTACAATATATTGTAGCAAAGGACCCCGCACTTTTTATAGGTAAAATGGTTCTCGGTGAAATTGTCTGAATTTTTAGTATATTGTAGTATTCAATGTACTGATTGAATGTGCCGATTCGCAAAGTTCGTTGATGGATAGATTTTGGAGTTAAAAATCAGTAATTTTTATTTAATTATTTTCTCGGGATATGAAAGTGACAACTGCATTTTTTTTTGTTCTTATCATAAACGTACCTTCATATTACTAAATATCATTCAGATTCTGCACATTATATCATTATGTACAGAGTGAAAAATAAAAACATTTTAGTAATGTCTGAAAATTCGATGTAATAATGAAATATTGATAAAATTATTTTGGCATGCAATATACTATTCTTATTGCATCATTAATTACAATTCATAGATTTCGTACAGGGTGATTTAAAAAATTGGTGAAATGTATGGCCGGTTCTTTCGTACATATCCTGTATATTCAAGTGAATTATCATCCTCCGAAGAAAGCTGAAGGAACTTGTTCACGCGTACATTCTACTAGTGGCCAAGATTTTTCAAAAATAGTGAAAGGTGAGAATGTGCAGATCAAAATAAATGTAAAAGAGGGTGAAGATTAGAGATAACAATCACATCAGATATATGAATTTTATAATGTAAGGTACAAATAGTTAAGTGAATTTTGTTGGTTTAAGTTTTGTCGGAATAAAAAAACAAACTATATGGAAAAAGTGAAAATGATTGATAGAACGCTTTTATTTCTAATAGGAGAATTTGAATCTGGGCAGCGACGGTTTTTTCCAATGCGAGTTCCACTCGGATAGAGGTTCCCATGATTTTTATATTTGCTGGCTGTCAATAGAAACATATAGACATATAGGTAATTCAATATGTAAAGGTAATAATAATTATCACTGATGGAACTAATTGATTTTTCTTTTTCATTCACTTTCCGTCAACGACATAATCAAAATGTACCTGATAGCCGATAGGGTTTTCTTGTTGTATGAGGACCGTGGCTATGCTACGAGGGAGGTGGATTCGGTTAAGGCTGTTCCTTGTCACCTTCAGTGATAAGTGATTTCCCGTACCAAGGAGTCATACACGATTGGGCGAGTCAAACTGTCCAAGTATTAGGAATTTTATCTGGCTCATGCCTGACTTGTAAGTCGTAACTATGTGTTGTATATTCAGTCAGTTCCTAAATGGTGGATGGAATTGGATGCACCGTCATTGGTCATCACCCTGCATATAATAATATATTTATTTTGATCTCCACTTTCCCACGTTTCACTATTTGTGAAAAATCTTGGCCACTAGTAGAATGTAGAATGTCTCGTCATGCAAATGGTAATAAGATTCTAAATTAATAACTATGAAACTAGTAATAGAGAGAAACTGAATCTTTACGACAGTGTTGAGGAGAGAATGGTGAATATATTGGATAATAATAAAGGAATTTTACCCAGTTAATAGTGAATTACAGGGTGATATCTGAAACGTTGGTATTTTGTCATTTTTATCATCGAAAATTTTCATGATCACCCTATATATCCCAACGAAATCATTTTTATACGGTATTAGCTATCTTCAAAGAATGATAATTCACTTGAAAATACAGGATATGTACCAAATAACACGCCATATATTTCACCAATTTTTTAAATCACCCTGTACGAAATGTATAAATTGTGATTAATGATGGAATAAGTAAAGTATATCAATATTTCATTATCGTATCGAATTATCAGACATTACTAAAATGTTTTTATTTTTCACTCTGTACATAATGATATAAACTATCTAAATGATATTCAGTAATATGAAGGTACGTTGATGGTGAAAACGAAAAAAAATGCAGTTGTCACTTTCAAAGTCCGAGAAAATAATTAAATAAAAATTACTGATTTTTAACTTCAAAATCTATCCATCAACGAACTTTGCGATTCTGCACGTTCAATCAGTACAGTGAATACTACAATATACTAAAAATTCAGACAATTTCACCGAGAACCATTTTACCTATAAAGTGCGGGGTCCTTTACCGAAAGCTAATTTCCTATTAAAATAGTGCGAGGTCCTTTGATACCGCAACTTTTAGGTTTCAATCAAACTTTAGTTCGTAAACTTAAAAAGATTACGTTAAATCTAACATCATTTGGTGATAAAATAATATTTGATTCCATCGAGTAACCTGTGACCAACACATATAATAAAAACAAATCATGAATAAAAATTTGTTGTCGACATCTCATTTTACATCGCATCTGCAAAAGTAAATTAGGTAATTATTGGAGATACCTATAGGTATGTTATCTTTTGGATTAACCGTTTTGTTTCGTCAGTTGTGTTGCTTACAGGTACTACATGCATTAGAATTTTCTTCTTCTTCGTATGTTTGGCCTTTTTATTTTTACCTCAAATGATGCTTCATTTTGAGAAATACCAACGTAATCTTTTCACGTTTTTCAACGGAAGTTTGTTTGAAACCTAATAGTGTGCGGTATCATTTTATTCGATCCACTATTTTGCCATTTGACGAAAAATAGTAACAAAATATTCCAAAATTAAATTTCTCATAGCATGTTCATTTTAAATGAAAACAGTGGAGTTGTATTTTCCACCAAATTTTAGGATGGAAATAAGGGATCTGAACGTAACCATAGCCATCTAGAATAAAAACTAAATTTCATATTAGTAAAAAAATGCGGTTATAAGAAGTGACGAGAAAAGTGTGGAGAAAAAAGAAGCAAAATATAAAGGGTGTCCCATTTAAAAATCGAAAGTTAATGTCACTTCTCGTAAAACCGGAAGCTACATGAAGCTGCGTCACTTGTCAAAATATGCAGTATTATTTCGTATACAGATCCTTCGAATTTATATCCATATTCAAAACAAAAAAGTTATAGGGGCGAGCCACTTTCCTCGCACTCCCGGTGGAATGCGACTTTGGACGTATTCTGAACACTCGAGCTATTCTAACAAATCGCATTGAAAGTTAAAATGGATTAATTGTTTTCACTGTGCATAAGTTCTGTAAACTCAGAATTCTGATCTAGAAACAACAAAAGTTTCACCATGGGGGAGCCAAACCGCGATAGGATGCATTCTAATACAGATATAAATGATACGAATTTCTCCTTGAATGATTGAGTTACAGCAGAAAGTGTGATGGAATTATCGAGCCAACAAGCAACGGCCTAAACAATCGACCGGTCTGCTCATAAGGATACTCTGCAAAAAACAAGGAATACGACTTTTCAACGAAAACTATTGATAGAAAATAAACCACCCAAAAAGAATATAAAATCAATTTTGTCAGAGACCGGTGGAAAAAATATCGAATCAAGAAGATATAGCAGACTATTCGTCAACCATTACACAAACCTTGCCCAAAAAATAATCGCTACAACAGTACCTGGAAATTATTGCACTAGAACATCCAACCACATTTATTTCCAAACAGCTACTGAAATAAAGGAATTTGCAGATCTGATATAGGCACCACTAACATATGTAATAAACAAATCCATGCACCTTGGTATATTCCCACTAGCTTTGAAAAAAGAAAGAAATCAAGCCTATCTACAAATCTGGAAACAAAATGCAAGTGGACAATCACAGACCAATATCTCTAATAAGCAGTGTTGCCAAAGTGTTCAAGAAAATCCTCAGGAATAGATTTAACAAATTTTGTTAAAAAATATAATATTCTGTCTGAGAGACAGTTTGGATTCAAAGAGGCCAGATCGACGGAAGACGCGATGAACCACCTCATGAGTATGATTTATAAATCACAAGATGAAAACAAACCGTGTAATAAGTATCTGTTAGATTTAATTCAATACTCGTCGTGGTCTTAGCCAGGGGAGTAGTTGTTTTCTGTCAGGTACTTGCCTTAATAAGCCTACTTAGCAGATGTATATGGGAGTAAAGGGTTCATCATCGGTCGGCAACGACTGTTCGTTATTAAACAATCTCTCAAAGAATTCTGTTTTCTTCAGTATATAACTTACCTAAAATAATCTTATTATATTCATCTTCTCACATAACTAACTGGCTTGTCATTTAAAATACTCTAATGTGAAGTATTTCCTATGGGATTGTCACTTAGTTTCGATTTTCGAGTTTCGATGTTCTGAATTGTTTAGGAACTCATTCAGTGGCGATTTTGATATTAAATGGTAGCAGTAGAAACATGGTTACAGAATGGAGTAAATGATGGAGAGGTAATAGATTTAGGACTGTTTAATTTGGTGAGATGCGATAGAAATTGAGAACTTACAAATAAATAAACGGTGTTGCTGCTTTTCTAGCAATCAAAAAACAATATAAAATATCAAATTTCATTAAAAAACAATAATTTTTTGAGGCAGTTATAGTTGAAGCTGAAGCAAAAGGTGCAGGTACATTTTTTGTGGGGTAAATATTCCTTCTGGAAGTTTAATTAATTTATATAAATCAGTTTTTAATGTTTACAAAATAACATAAAAATATCTGATAGTATTTACATTTTTGGAGATTTCAATATACCCAATATGAATGGAATCACTTCATAAAAACGTGTCCACAATACTATTCTATGTAATTGTACAATTCATAGATAGTTTGTGCCAATTGTTAGAGAAGATGAATTTCATCCGGCTATTGAAATTTGTATTACAAATATAACAAATGGGGGGACATGAATAATTGCTAATGAAAGTACAAGTTACAACTATAAAAAAGCTAATTTTCTTTTAACTGAGCGTACCAGAGATTCAAGTTGGGGTATGATTTGAACGGAAAACCAGATGTGAACCGAAATTTATATCATTTTTATAGTAATTGGAATAACATTATAGAGGAATGTGTGCCAATATATGTTCGTTACAAAAAATCTTCAGTTTTTTTTTTTAAATAATCCAATAGTGAATGCATCTAGTAATTCGCAAGGAATTTCTGCATATAGTACTGGACAGAAATATCGGAAGGATCTTTGGCTGTTGATGTGACTGTGGTTATTTGAAGAAAATGTTTTTTTCGTTAACCAGCTGTCGTCCCCTTACGTACTGCAGCCCTCAGAAGTCGAAACTTGTGCAAGCCAAGGATTAACGAGGTCCTACCTTTTAACATGCGATTCCTAGCACTTTCTTGGGCCATCAGAAAAAAAAATTGAAGTCTATATTGCAAAATATCTTCACTTTTGTCAAAATACTTGATTCATTATAGAAGATATCAAGTCCTCAGACAATAAGCTTATAGAAAAATATTTAGACAAGATATTGGAGGGTACCCTTCCCAGTATACCATTTTCACTACTTCAAATTCAATGGAATGCTCGTTCATCACATTTTTTATTATAAAATTATATAGACAAAGCTTCATTGAGTGAAACTATGTATCCCATGTATGTATCCCAAAACGGAAGCAGCCGTCTTGGCAACCAGAAAGGTATCACCATAGTAAAAGAGGAAGATTCAACTGAAAAAACGTTTAAATGATGTCAAACCAAACTGATCAAATCCATAGTATTGCAGAATGCCCTTGACAAATGTATTGAAAAACATTTCGAAGTAACAATAGCTATCTATGAAACTGATCACAAAAATTGTCTTATATCAACCAATCAGAATATACTTTATTGTCCAAGATGATATCTTATTGACAAAGCATTGTTAAGGAATGTGATAAAATCTACATAGTATACAAATTAAATAGGCATATGTGCACATGAACACTCATTTATACAGTGTGTCCCACTTTGAGCAGTCACATCCTCATATTTCATTAAGAATAAAATAATTTTAAAAACTTTTTTTTCATATTATAGTATAGTATAGTAGGAATACCTACCTTCATGTTGATGAAACATTCCTATATCCATTTTCCACGGCTATGACCAATTGAAAAGTGAAAAAGTGGGAAAACATATTAGGGATTTTTTCATCACAAAATTAACATCAAATTCTGTTCCAGAATACCCTTAAACCTCCAATCTCAATGCTTGGATCAATTGATTATACAAGGTGTCATTTGTAGCTGGCAAAATGGTTGAGTATTTTTCATCATTAATATTTGCTTAATTGTAAAAATTTCTTCGTTTTTCACAAAATTCACAAAAACATTTGAATAATACTGGGAAAAATAACTGAATACTACTTTTTCAAGACAAACTGTGACCACTTGCAGGGTGAAAAATTGGAAACAAATATATTGAGGATATTTTATTGGAAAATTAATCCCTACTCCTCGTGTTGGAATGTCCCAGAACCCCAGAACTCAATGTTGGATCATTGAAATATACAGGGTGTCATATGTAGCTGGCAATATCACGAACTCTTATTCATCCATAATGCTAGGGATGATTTCGAAAGTGTCTTCTGTTGTGACGAAGTGCCCAGAAATATTCCATTCATACTGCAGAAGGTAAACAAGCATCACTTTTTCATGATCAGCTGGATAGTGAAAAATTGGGAAAAACATATCACTGAACTAACATTAAAATGGGTTCAGAATACTCTAAACCACTCAGATCTTAATCCACGAGTCATCTGCAGGTACCAATATTATAAATTGATGTGCAGATGCGGAAAAGGAATAAATTGATAGTAGTTGCACTTTCCTCATATACAGATGACACCCTATATATTTCTCAGGAATTCAGATCTGGCGGTTTCAGAGTGTTCTGACGACGTCGGTCTAGGTAGTGCAATATTATCATTTTGGAGTGTATTATATTAAGAGGTCTATCATTATCAGCAGGTATTTTTGTTTTGTGCATAAGGCAGGCTGTCTCCAAAATAAATCTGCAGGTCAGTGTCAGAATTTTATGTTTGATAAAAATTGGTTTCAGTGTTCTGAATACTGAGCTTTGCACAACTGGATGTTGCAGAAACCCGAAAAGGCAATGCCATACCTCAGATGAGATTCAATAAGAGAAAAATTAGCCATTCTGCCTGTATCAAAACCAAGTTCCCTAGTTATTACTCTGACGGAATAGCAGCCTGAGGGTGATTTATTATTCATTTTTCTTATGTGATCCTCAAACCTTAGCTAATTCTCAAGGTGAATACCTAAGAATTTTGAGCATGATTTGTTTTCTACGGTGTGATTACCTAAAGATGAGTTGATATAATCAAACTTGAGGGTCAATATGTTCGTTTTATTCACATTGAAGCTGAGTAGGTTAGAGCCACACCATTGTGTGACTTTTTGCAAGTCGGTCAGAATATTCACCTTCAGTAATTCAACATTATTTCCATGCCATAATAATGTTGTGTCATCTGCAAACATGGTGAATTCTCAAGATTTCCGAGATCATTCAAATGAATAAGGAAGAGATTTGGGCCAAGTACCGATCCTTGAGGAAAACCATAATTAATAATAAAGGGGTCTGATATAACGTTCTGAAATTTCACCATCTGAACTCGGTTTGAGAGAAATGATTCGAACCATTTGTTCGCTACACCTCTGAAACCATAACAATACATCTTTTTGAGTAACATTCTGTGATTTTCGGTGTCAAATGCTTCACAGAAGTCACAAATATTGCTCCAACAGCTTCTTCTCTATCCAAACTTGAATACATTTTATTTAGCAGATTGAAGATTGCATCATTCGTACTTTTATTTGACTGGAATACAAATTGAGAAGAGGACACAATCTTGTGTTTATTGAGAAAAGCTAGTAACCATTTCTTCAAAAGCTATACAATCATTTTTGAGGTGGTCGATAGTAACGCAATGGGTCGGAAGTTTGAAGGTTCGTTGAGCTGACAACTTTTATGCAGCGGAATAATTAAGGCAGTTTTCAGACAGGATGGAAAAACGAAGTGTCGATTGCTTCCGCTAAGACAAGTAATGCTTCATCTGAACAGGATATTGCATGTTTAGATGCGCCTATCAGTCCTATCACATCACAGAAATAGAGAAATCCTCCAGAATGAACCAAAACACGACCTTTGGACTCACGCGATTCTCTACAACCAACCTTCCCAATCTCAAACATAGTTGCCAACTCTCAAGAAAATTCTGTCCAGAACATTATGCCAACAAAATAAGGAAATAGGAGATGACATAAAATCTATTGAAAACGAGCTGCTTACTTCAAAAGAGAGAGTCAGGTAACTAGAAGAAATAGTTAATTTACTGAAAGAAGAAAAGGGTGATCTTAAAAAATGTGTTGAAAATAATTTTAGAAAGCCCAGAGAAACTAATCTACGGAGTGGAGGAGAGGGAAAAGGGAGAAGAAAATCTTGATGTAAATCGAGTACAAAGTGGCCAACATATACCTTATAGGAAAAAACAACTTGAATAAAACACGTCCAATTATTAATACACTACCTAAAAAAAAGAAATCTTGAATAAGTGTAATTAACTGAAAGGGACTAGTATATCGATCATAATGAAAATAAAAAAGTCAAGATCTCAAACCATAAGAAAGAAAAAAAAATAACGTTACTCAAACACTACAAGGAAGCGAAGAAAAAGTCAAAGTCAAAATATTTTGATGTCAGAAGTTTTTTCAACTTATCGACAAAGCTTTCAAGTATAAATGAAATTGTAAATTGAAATAGGTATGTATTATATAGACTATAGTGGTGATAATCTCCCCGATCTGAACATAAGTGCAGACGAAAGAGAGTACCACCACCATATGCGCTCCGGGGCGACTTAACAAAAACAAAGGTGGCGCATTTGCTATTCCAACTGCAGGAAAAACTCGGAAAAACCTACAGTACCACCCGAGGAGTCACTGAGGCGAGAATGAGCGCATGTATCTGGATGAGAATAAAAATATAACATTAACGCTCATGATCACATCAATGAACCCTTCAATTCTGCCATCTTCTGCCTGTACATCCGCAACACTTGGTAAAAACGTTCCAGTCCATCAATGACGAGAATGTACATAAAATCACAGAAAAAAAAATAACTCAAAAAGTGTTCAGACGGAAAGAAAACTTTACCGAAATAAGTTGATGAGCAATGGTGATACTTATGATAATTCAAAAAAAAATATCATTAAAGCAGAAGGGTCAAATGATATTGAAAAATATTAATAAATCAAAATTAAGAGTAAGTACTACTACAACTAGTCAATTTACAAACACATATAGAAAGAAGGGATTATTCGTGTACACGAAAAATTAAGATTAAGAATAAAATAGCGTAAAATACTTATTTCAATTAGGAGGTATCAGCATAATACTCTTCCAAGGTCGTCTACACAGCAAGAGGTAAAGAGACTTTTTGAAATTATCAACAGTGTTATCCTCTCTTTCATAGTCTGGTATGTGATTGAACATTTCGCAACCATTGTAAATAATAGAGTATTTTACTAACGTAAAGTTTGGTTTGGGTAAGTTAATACTTTTTTTTTTGCTTGTAGGATAGCGGCTAGCTATATTGAATTTATGTAAGTGTTTTTTAATCAAGCTAACCGTCTCTGCTATGAATATGGCCACAACAGTGTGTGATTAATGTGAGTCAAAAAATCGTTTGCATGTATCGCGTGCCTTTGCCTTCGATATATATATATATATATATATATATATATATATATATATATATATAGCTCTTTTTTGTGGGATATTATTATTATTGCATACTCCCCAAAATGGGGTGCCGTATCTCAGATGGGATTCTGTTAATGCGTGGTACACTGTTTTTGATGCATGTGTACAAGTAACGAACTCATAAAAAATAAATACAAACAACTCAAATTTATATATGACGGGCTGATAAGGAAAACAAAAACGGAGTATGATAGCAATCGAATTTTAAATGCAAGTTATATAAGCAAGGAGGGCTAGAAAATTATTATTGAAACTAAAAACGTCACAAAAACTAAAAACACAACATACTATTAACAATGATACAATCATTGATAAGGAAATAATTGGTAAACGTATAAATGATTTTCTTACGAATATTGAAAAAGTCAAGCCAAGCAAAATATTAAATTGGCATAATTTTCGGTCAATACTCTATTTCCGTCCTCGACAACCCCAATTGAGATTCAAGAGATTATTAAAAAACAACAAAAACTCCAAGTGTAAATGAAAATACATGGAAAACCACTTTGAACTGTCAGTGACCTTATATATCATCCCCTCTCATTTATAATAAATGAATCGTTCTGTGAAGGGATCTATCCAGATGTGATAAAAATATCAAAATCTGTTCATATCTATAAAAATGAAGGATCAAGAAACGAAGTAAATAACTAAAGAAATGTATGTTTGCAATCACAATTAGAAAAAATGATTGATTATAGCAACTATATGAGATTAAGTAGATTTACTGAACATCACAAACTTATTCCTGATTGTCAGCACGGCTTCAGGCAGCAAAGATCAATATCTACTGCTTTGAATGAACTGTGTGATCATCTATACATGGACCTTAATGAGAAGCAATTTCCAGTCTGCTTATTTTTTGATCGTACCAAGGCGTTCGAAATGGTTAACCATGAACTATACTTCTAGGAAAACTCCAACTGAAAGGAAATAAGGGAGGTATCCAATGACTGGGTCGTCTCATATTCAAAAAACAGGATGTAGGTGGTAGATATCGATTCGGTACAATCAGAACCTGCCCTCGTCATAATGGGAGTACTACAAGGCTCAACACTGACTCCAATAATTTTCATAATTTTTGTGAGTGATATAGTACTCACAGATATATCACCAAATGGAACTATAATATATGCAGATGATACAAGTCAAATAATAGCAAAAAATAACCTTCCATGTTCGATAGAACTTGCGAACAAAACTGCCGAAGAATTCTCACACTGGTTTGAAAATAATGGCCTACTAGTCAATACAAACAAAACAGTTATCATGCTTTTCTAGCAAAATGATATTTCATATGATTTCAGTTCCCTCATAAGAAACGATCAATAATCTATAGAGCAGGTCAGTCATATTAACTACTTTGGACTTTCAGTTGACCAAAAAATGATTTGGGAAATACAGGCAGAAAATATTTCCTCTAAAATGACCAGCTTGTGATTTGTACGAGGAACGAGGAACTGTTCCACTACATGTACTGAAATTGACATACTTTGGACTCGTACAATCTGCCATGTCTTATTGGTCTTTCTCCTCGTCTCCTGTAGGAATACATTTATTGAATTCTCTCTTTTAACATTGTCTTCATAGTATATCTTTGTCATAACAGTGAACTAATTGGACATTAAGAAAAATGAATCGAGATACATTAAAAATAGCATATGATACATGAATATTATACTCGAAATGGTAATGACCTGCGATTACCTCGATCTCGACTGGCCCTTGGTCAGGGCTCCTCAAGTAATTAGGGTATTATTATGCTACAATAAAACACTTCAGTTATTTGGAAACATACATAGTCTTGGTAAATAAAAAAATACTTTACTTGGTTACCTTACAAAAAATGCATTCTATTTTATTGAATAATTTTTAGAAGTTTGGGTGTCATTTTATAATATTTCTATTTTACTAGTGCAAATATTCAATTTTATTAATTTTATGATTTTAACTCATGTAACTTACTGTTATTTAATGTAATGTAATTAAATATTCAACTTCGATATGTATGTTACACGCTATAACTATAGATAAGTGTACTTGCTTTAATGTTCTGAGTAGTCTGATAAATTTATATATCTGTATTAAAAAAAAGTTGACATTTTTGAAGATAAATGATTTTCTTTTCTATTCTATTCATAAGAAAACTCAGGTATACGGATTAAGGGGCTATGATATATTCCGCAAAGATCGCGATGATATGCTGGAGTTGCTGTTCTGATCAAATCGACTCTTCCTTACTGAACTAATTATAACACCAAATTTCAACCAAGATATATAAATGTGCAGATGCACTGTTAAATATATCATAACTTTTTTATCGGTTTACAGATCGCCAGTTGCCAAAACTAAAATAAATGATTGAATAAATGTTTCATCACAATCCAGTGCTCCAATAATGATAGGAGACATGCATGCTCATAATGCTGTTTGGGGTTTACCTAATTAATCATTTTAAGCAACGGAGAACCGACATGTTTGACTTGTCCAGGCATGAATGATTATTTGATTTGATTTGATGCATCTCAGATATTGCGAAAATACTATCGCCAGCAACCATATCTGATAGTCTTAGCTCAAATCATTTTCCCATAATCCTAAAGTTTGAAAATATAAAAAAATTGATGACGTTATTTATCCAAAAAGCAAATGGAACTTCGCCAAAGCAGATTGAAATTTACATTCTTGATATATTGAAAGAAATTTTGAAAATCCTCCAGAATTTCCAGACGTTAATGACAAATCAGGTATATCTTTGAAATTATAAATGAAGCTGCGTCACACTATACCGAAGTTGAACTTTTGAAAATAAAAACATCTTTCAGCTCCTTGGTGGGTCGGTGAATGTGAATGTGATTTAACTATCAACAGGAGACATGAAGCTCTTGAAAAATACAACCAGTCCTCTACATCCAGCAATTATTTGAAATGTAAAAAGCTTATTGCCGAGTCGAAAAAAAGAAACTGAAAGCAAAGGTAAACACGAGTTGGAAAGAGTGGTGTTCCCACTTGAGAGGCCATGAGCGCGATCATATTTGGGACGGGTTTTTTGGTAAAAGAGTCGATAACTCAAAAACGGCTCGTCGTATCGATTTCAAACAAATACACGCTTCTAAAGGACGTTCGATTCTATGTACCTACGTCTGCGGTAGCACCTCACAATGCTTTTCACAGATGATCGAGGTAGCTGCAATAGTATTTCTCTTCCATTAGAATTTGAAGCGATCTTCATTCAATCGAAATGAATTTGGTATCAAAAGAAAGGTAAGACGTTGATCTATGTACGTGCTGCAATGTTTTTTCTCAAATTATTTGTTCATCTACCAAAAAAATTGCTTCAAAGTAACTGCATTTTTGGGACACTTTTGATATTTTTTTTGTGAAAAAGTGGATCGAATTTTTAATTTCCATTACAGCGCCTACCTAGAATTGAACGTCCTCTAGAATCCCGTACTAGTTTTAAATCGATACGACGAACCGTTTTTGAGTTATCAATTGACTCTTTTACCCTAAAAATCACCCCAAACATGATCATGGCCCCTTGAACAAAAATATCAGTTCTGAAGACCTTTGGTAAGGCGCGAGAAAAATGTTCAGACAGCCCGAAATGTTTAGCCGTTCTATGAATGAACATAAAGCAAACATCAGACGTCAGGATTGGCACACAGGACTCACACCGCACTTGCTTCACAACAAGGAATGAGGTCGCCTATCGATACCGATGTTCTTGAGAAAAATTACCTGATACTCCGGATTCCAACCGTGTCAGATGCAAGCGGATGACTCAACGGCTAACACTGATCATACGTCCAATGAGTCAAACTGCTGAGCTACCGGCTTCCTTTCACAAAACAACTACCTAGCAAGCTTCTTTATACATGATGCGGTCTGTTTACCTATTCTAAAAAAAAAACGATTGAGCAGTTTGGTATCCCAGTTCATGTTTTCCACATTATCGTAAAATTCTATTCAGTATTCAATAAGGCAGATATGCCACAGAAAATTCAATAATGATATCATTGGCTCCCGCTTTAACAACACAGGCCGGCCCCAAGAGTCAGTCTTGAGTCCAGTGTTGTTCAATATGTATACAGCTGACCTACATCAACTAAAAATTTCAAACCTACCATTCGAAACAGTTCAGTGCCCTGATGATATTTGTATTTACACTAAAAATAATAAAAATGACGGTGCCATTCCGTCTTTAGACAACGTCATTATGAAGATTAGTTCGTAGCTGTTCAAAAATAGGTTATAATCATCAGTAGCAAAATTCTCTACAACTTACCGAACAATTTATCGAGCTCCAATCATCTTGGTATAAATGACGTATACTTTCCCGTAAAAAATTAGTTCAAGTTTTGGGGATTATCATGGATCGAAAGATAACATGGAAATTTCGCATTGAATACATGCAAAACAGATGCAACAAAGGTGTAATTTTTTTTTAAACGGTTGTTGAAAGTTGGTGGGGCGCTGATGTTGAGAAACCTCTGATGTTTTATCGTTGCTACCTACGTTCCATACTAGACCAACCCTAATGACACAGGACATCCAATAGATGTACATTTCGAGTCCAAAAAACATCCGGATGTCCATGGACAAAAATTATACATCCATTGGATAGCTGTGATTGACTGTCCAATAGAAAATAACCTATAATGGATCCATCACAATATATTCATATAAATCAATAAAAAAATTTTACAACGAGTCGTAGAAGGGCAAATTATTTTTCAATTTCATTTAATTGTGATACGTATGTGTTTTCTGAGATGGGAATAAGTACCCACCTAAAATTAAAAGTTTATTTTTGGTATTTTGTTACCGCCATAGTGAACAAGAATGAAGTATTTCACTAACGTTTTGTAAATTTTAAATACGTCATTTGAGTTCTTTATATAATGATCAAGTGATGTGGATATTGTTTCTGATATTTTTTCATACTAAACTATTATTGCTTGTCATTTGAAAATGGCGGGTTGGGAAACTGGGAAAAAGTGAACCAACTCGGCCAGTCAGCCAGCAAGTTGGCAAGATATATTGCCAACTATTTCCATTTGCCTTTCTCCACGTACGACCTCGGCTCTGTGGACCGTGCTTTGTGAACTATGTGACTGTGACTCTCGAGACTCTGAGCCGCTGTAAGTGCGAGTGAGCATTTAGTGCAATGATTATTTTCTTGAGGTGTTAAGAATATTATTGTTCTTCTGGTGATATTTCTCAGATTTGAAAAATTGTACGTTACTTCTGTGACAAAGGTGAAGGACCCCGCAAACTCCTTATGGAATTTGGGTCCTGGTGGATTTTGAATTTTTGGTATGATGTAGTCCATGTAATTCACAACCAATGTTACCATTGCGCCAACCCAAAAAAATTAACAGTTTTGCTGCTAGGGGCGTTGAAACCACCCCTTGCGCAGATTAGACTATTTATTTTTGAACCCGGTAACAATATTTTCACTTGTTTCATTGTTGCTAATGTTGCACGATATTGTGCTGTTTTATTAAAATAATTCTTACCCGTCCCCTTTTTCCCTCAACTCCTATTACGAAACGCAAAAAAAATATATTTCTCGACTGCTTTCAAATGTATCGTCGAATGTTTAAATATTCCTAAATAAGGGAAATAACAATATTTTATGATTATACCTCCACCCTCCAAATGACAAAACGAAAAAATTTCGGTGGAATTTTCTGAATTTTTGATATGATGCAGTTCAAGTTATTTTGAATAGAAATAAATCGGGTGACAAACCCCAAAAATGAATAGTTTTGATGCTAGGGGGTGTCGAAATCATACCTTGCTCAGAATTGACTATTCATTATGATAGGCGGAAACAATATCTCTATGTATTTTTGTTTTATTTTGTGTAGAACAATTGCGTAAATTTTCATAAACTGAAAATCTGAAACCCCCCTTACCCCCAACCCCTATTTCAAAACACGAAAAAAATTAATTCTTGCACCACCTCAAATTCAAATTGTGGATGTCTAATTTTTATTTATTTTTCAAGATATTCGCCCAATTAATTGATATTCAAAAATCATGAGCTACGCTCTACTAAGAAGTGAGCGAACTCCACCAATATTCTTCTGAAGGGAGGAAAAGGTGAAACAACTGTACGATTTCCTCAATTTGAGCTGATCAAAACATTTATTTTGATAAAGCATTTACAAGTAGTCGGGAATTAATTTTTTTCGTCTTTTAAAATAGGGGTAGGTGGTAAGGGGGAGGTTTTAGATTTTCAATTTATAAAAAATTACAAAATTGATCAGCCTTATCTAAACTAAAGTACGTAAAGCTTTTATTTCCGCCTATAATAATGAATAGTCTATTCTGAGCAAGGAGTGATTTCAACGCCCCCTAGCATCAAAACTATTCATTTTTGGGGTTTGTCACCAAATTTATTTCTATTCGAAATAACTTGAACTGCATCACATCCAAAATTCAGAAAAATCAAACGAAATTTTTTCGTTTTGTGTCATTTGGGGTGTGGAGGGATAATCATAAAAATTGCTATTCCCCTTATTTAGGCATATTTAAACATTCGACGATTTATTCAAAGGCACTCGAGAAATATTTTTTTGCGTTTCGTAATAGGAGTTGGGGGAAAAATGGGAGGGGGTAAGAATTTTTTTATGAAACAGCACAATATTGTGCAACATTAGCAACAATGAAACAAGTGAAAATATTGTTACCAGCAGCAAAACTGTTCATTTTTTTTGGGTTGGCGCAATGGTAACATTGGTTGGGAATTACTGCATCATACCAAAAATTCAAAAAAATCCACCAGGACCCAAATTCCATAAGGAGTTTGCAGGGTCCTTTGTTGGTATATTCACTACTATTTTTCCATTAAATTTTTTTCTCAGTAGTTTATAGATTACTCAATTTCAATTATTCCATGAACTGTCCTAACTCCTGGAAAAGGAAGTATCACTATGAATTACAATAAAAATAAGAGAAAGAATTACATTTTGAACAAATTTTATAAGTGGGTAAGGAAGGAAAAACATTCATTAGATTGCAATGACAAAAGTAATGGTGAAAATCATGGGCTCATGTCGGCATCTACAAGTAATAATGAGAGTGATAATGAAGACCGACCCCATCCTATCGAGTCAGTTTCATCTAGTGATGATGTAAACAAAGAGCTTTTGTGGTTTGGTTCGAGTCGGATGTTGAGACTGAACATATTTTATCTATCACTTCTGATAGTGATAATTATAGTAGCAATGAATCGTCTACTGATGATCTCGATGGTAATACAGAATCAAATGAAGCGATGGGTGGATTAACCCAGGCATTGGCATCAACTGAACCTAACATTATTTGTGAACTTGCAACCTGGGCATTCAAACACAATATCTCTCATTCTGCCCTTTCAGATTTGTTACGAATGTTAAAGAAAACATTCCCACATTTGCCCTCAGTTGCCCGAACATTGTTAAAAACACCAAGATAAATCAGTTTGAAAACCGCTGAACTAGGACAGTACTGTCATTTTGGTTTGGGGCAATGTCTCGAAAAGTTATTGAAATGTTCAGAAAAGTTATTTTTTGTATCAGATAATTTAAGAATATGCATAAATGTGGGTTGTTTGCCATTGACCAAAAGTTCAAATCGTCAATTTAATCAAATTTTAGGCAGTTCAAGATTAATAAAAATGTGAATATTATAGGCTTATATCATGGAAATGAAAAACCCATAGAAGCCAATGAGTGTTTAGATCATTTTGTGCCAAACACATTATGACCAATGGTTTCACATACAATGAAAAATCATATTTTGTTAAAATCAGAGCTCTTGTATGTGATGTACCTGCAAAGTCATTCATCAAATATACGCAAGGAAATAGTGGATATATGTCTTGTTCAAAGTGTGATGTCGAGGGGCGTTTCAGAAAAAATCGTATCTGTTTCCCAGAAGTAGATAATTTTAATTTGAGATCTGACCAGACTTCAAGATCAAAACATCAAAGAGTCCATTACACAGGTACAGCAATATTAGAATCACTTCCAAATGTAGATATGATTAGAAGTTTTGTTCTAGATTATATGTATTTGGTATGTTTGGGCGAACAGAAAGACCTAATTTTATTATGTTGCACAGGCAAACCCAAATTCAAGTTATCATTCCAACAGTGAATTATTGTTGATAGGGCATAAGTTTTTAATAATGGTGATTATTTTACTGTTCCCTGTGAATCATCAAGTTTGGGAATTTACCTTGAAAATGATTTGGGTCCCCTTCAACCATATTCTTCAAAAGATGTTTTATGTAAGTGTGTTGAATTTGATTAGGAGAATGGAGGATGGAGGTTGTATTCTCATTGTTACATTCGAACTAACACAGAAAGCTATTCTCATAATAATAATAATAATAATGAGAACAAATAGTATTTTCCACTTTACCACACAAGTATTTTCTTTCATATATGCGCATTTTGATAACAAAGTTACCTTCATCAGCAGGGAATACTTAACTAAACTGTAAACGTTTAGTATTCCTACTGATGGAGGTAACTCGGTTATCGAAATGCGCATCCAGGAGAGAGAATACTCATGTGGTGAAGGAGAAAATACTATTTGTTCTCATTGAATGATACCACAGGCGTCCAGTATCCAATTTTCAATAATAATAATAACAATGCGTTTAAAAGACTATTTTTAAAAAAATTATTGAATTTGTCAGTAACTTATTGTGTTCTAAAATTTGGTTGTCTGAAAAAATATGTTTAAAATAACTAGATGATACCTCTCTTTTTCTGACGACCTTGACGTTTCGGAGACCAAAACATAGCAAATGTCACCCTGAGGAATTTTTTTGCCAAATTTCTTCTGACTTTCTTCCAAGACGTGTCTCCTCACTAAATCGATATGAAATACAGATAGAGTTTTTCCCAAGTTTAGATGACGGAGACGGATTTGGTGTCTGAAATGTCTACGTCGTTTGAAAACTGTGTATGGTTAAAAACCCAAAAAACTATTCTCGTTAATTGGTCCCCCTTATTTGCAATGAGCAACCTTTCATTTTATATCTTAAGGTACCTTTCTGTCAAGAGTCTGTTTCAGAGTCCAAAACAGTTTTGGTATTCTGCTGATTTTTTGCACAAGAAAGTTATTTTGGTTTTGTTGTATGGCATCAGAGTTCTTTGAAAAATGGAAAAAAATCTTGGATAGTGGTGATATTTATTGACGAAAACACTGTTCTTCTTATATACCTGAAAAAATTAGGATGGCAATAAGGAACTACGAACAGCCCAGTCCATGTTGGCAAAGGCACATGATTTCTGTTTTTCGAAATGCCACTTTTGGTAAGTGTTATTTTACCCAATAGGGTTGTGGAGACAAATTGGTGCTTTTACTTCCTCTTGTTCAACTGTTTATAGCTCTCATCCATGTCCTATCAAGTAGAAAATAGACAAACAAACTTATAGCTAATATATGAGAAGTGTGTGTTACGAATATACCACTTTCATCTTTGGATACTGAATATTTGTAAATTTCCAGAACCTCAGCATGCAGCAATAATGAAGCCGAAGAGAGCTGAAAACAATGGTGACTTACCGATATAGATGAATTGCGGGAAAATAAAAATTGAGAAGGAAAAAAACTATGACCAGCTCTTCAGCAGAAGATGCTGCTGAAGAATCCTTCAATTACCGGCTGCCTATAGGAAGTAAAACTGGAACTGTTGCGAAAGGTCACTATAGTAAACATTTGTCTCAAATATCGCATGTGGAACTTAGTTTGCATCATTTGATAAAGTATATTTTAAATTCCAGCAGATAGAAATAACCACAATAGACCAAAATCACTATCACTGATGGTAACAGATGAAGGTGATACTTAAACTTAAACTTAAACTTAGCTCAGCTGCCTATAAAGAATAAAACAGGAACTGCTGAGAGAAGTATTTATATCAACAGTAGTCACAAATATTTCATGTCAAAGTTATTTCGCATCATTTGACAAAGTATATTTCCTAATTCCAACAGATCGAAATAAACAGAATAGACCAAAATCACTAGCACTGAAGGTACCTGAATGTGATACTTCAGAGGAAATTCCAAATTATGTCCAGCGGCTTGAGAAGGATAAAACAGGAACTGTTGAGAAAGGAATCTGAATGCAAATTTCAACAATGTTACATAAAGATGTAGACTTATTGATATATTTCTTCAAATTTCAGCAGATATATATGAGCCGAATAGATAGAGGCATCACAATCATTGATGGTGAACGAAAACTTAACAATTATTTCTGAAGATGTTCCTGCTGTGGAGCCATGTAAGAAAAGTAAGAAAAATGAGTTAGAAACAAGTAATTGTAGGTGCTGTCCTGTACACCACATTATTGGTATGTGATAATAAAAAATCTCCAATACATGATGAAAATTGATTAGTGAAATATTAAGATAATAATTCCAGTTATTACCTGCCTTATGACAGTGGGAATATTCCATTTGTTGAGGAGTTATATTTTTTTCGATATCCAAAACAACATTTATGGAAAATTCGAAACTGTTGATTAAGAAAAACAATTTAATAGCATGGTTTCTGAAAATTAAAATCGTTTGAAGAAACTGTCCGACAAAGTAGATAAACTGAAACTCCAAAATCAATTAACTGATGGGGTAGCCATATATGATTCATTCTTGGACAAATTTGAGTTTCCGCTATCACCAAATGATCAATTTGTTGATTTTGATATCTTGAAGAAGATAATAATCTTAGTGGATGTTCAATAATCATTAAAAATTCCTATAATGTTTGCACTACCTGTTATGAACTTCTTCATGACCAGATATTTCTTAAAAAGCTATTTTTCTGCATCATGATATTTTGTGGTTTGGATGACTGACTTTTTCACCGTTTCAGGTTGGTGGACTTTCCAAAATTGGAGGAAGTGATCAATATCACTATGTGAGAAGGGTGTTTTATCAATGAAGAATTGCGTGGCTATGAAATTCACTTGGATGGGCACCAAGAACAAAAGTCCATTTTGTAAAACAAAAGTTGCAGAAGTGTGAGTATTTTATAATTGATGATTACTTCGTGAGCTATATAAGGTTGAAAAAATGATGCGATTGGATTTCTTTTTTTTTTTCATTCTCAACTTTAAGTTCCTGATTTTCAGAAATAGTTTGGCTAAATGATGGAACCGTGTTGGAAAATTTTTGAATACCTGGTATTTTCACTAGAGAATCATCTACTCAAAGAACGCATTTTTGAAAAACAAATAATTTTTTCCATAAACGAATCCTATAGGTATACAATTTAATTTTACTCTTGAGGAACTGAGATGTATGGCATGATAGCCCTTTTAATTGCAAAAATTGAAAAGAAAATGATAACAAGATTTTCATGCAAACTAAAAATCAAACTATTGAAAAGCATTCATTTTGCAACTTTTCGTGTTCTTTTCTTTCCAGAAAGTCTACAATCAACACCTCATTTTACCGACTGAAAAAATTCAGAGGTTGCTATTGAGAAATACTTGAGAAGAGCTCGGGAGAGAGATGCTTATGGAAAAAAATTGTTGTATTGCATTTGTATATATATAATATCTTTGGAGTCGAATATAAAACTATTCGTTAATCTTTGTGAACTCATTTATTACCTATTCAGAAAATACTAGAAAAATCACTGAATCAAATAAACTAAATATAAGTAATTCATTGGTAAACAGCCAAAGAAAAATGTTGGCTTTAAGAATATCATATCAAACATGCTGAATAATCATAGATAGAGATCTAATTTTGTTTCCGGAAATTTACAGACATTCATACACAATGGACAACTCATAATGGCCCTCATTTCAAATTTCCTTGAGAGGAAAATAAGAAAGAGTTGGGATGGTATTCTAAATTTAGGTGAAGATCACACTTGTGAGAAGTACGTAAGTTTTACACTATAATAAATTGCACTGGTAACAGTGGTAACCCCTTCACCACTTTCGCACACATTTCAGTATAGTTTACATTCTGATGATAATATAGAGATAGTGAGGTGGAGGGGGCAATTCATTTTATATACTGGTGTTGACCAAAACTCGTCCATAAACAATACAAATCATGTACAGCAGCTATACAATGTATGTCCAATTTAGGTCCAGGTTGATGTCCATTGAATGAGCAGAGTGGACATGCAATGGGTATCCGATTTCCTGGCCTGTGGACGTACATTGGACATTCATCGGACAGCGACTGGACATTACCGGCCATCCAATGTATATCCTGGATGTCCATACACACCTATCTAATGGACATCATTTGGACAGCTTTGTGTTACTAGGAAAAGGCATTTTCATTATGGTTCTGCCAGTAACAACATGTTGAAAAGAATTGATATTTTTCAAAATATGGTTCTACGAAAATGTCTTGGTGCAATGCGATCTACATCAATTGCACTGCTGCATGTAGAAGCTCTTGAACCCCCTTTGGAATATCGTAGGATCTGTCTTTGTGCAAAATTCATCACCAAAACATATCTACATAATTCTGACCTCTTTCGTAAAATATCTCTCCAAAATAGTGCAGGCCGTAGTGATAAATACTGGAGATTGAAAAATTCGACACCTTTATGTTTTGCCTTCCAGCAGAATCAACATCTTTCTGCAAACATATCAAATCCAAGAATCTTTACTGTTTTTTAAGAAAATACCTCATTTTTTCGGCTCCCAAGACATCTCCTCTAATTGAAACGGAACTCTTTCAAAAGGATGACAGGACTTCTATCAGGGCACTGCCAACTCATAAAACTACCGCACATACCAGGGACCAAGACTCCACACTATGCAGGTCCTGTGATGATGAAGAATAAAGAGCCTCCCACATAGCTTTCGAATGCGAAGCTCAGGCCCGAATGAGGATGGATATCTTTGGACAATGCAGTGCAGAAGAAACTGAATTGCAGAAGATTTCATCCCACAGGAAAACGTCATGAGGAAACTCCAGAAGTCAATCAAAAGATCTGGAGTACTCACGAGGAAGACCTGACAGCAGGAAGCAGAAAGGTTCCACTCAGAACTACCTGCTCTTTGTCCAATAGCCAACCCCGTTGTGCAATAATAATATACACTCCACCAGAACTAAGAATTACATAATTTACTGCATACACGTCTTGTCCAGCAATTATGGTGGACCAGAAATGGCACAGAGTATTGGGTGAACCAGACATAACATTGGTATCTACTAGTGACTATTAAATGACGAATAAGTTATCAAACAATGAGGAAGTACTAATTTTTTATCCGTGCTCACTCCCTCATAACTGATGTTATGAAATTTATGGATTTCATTCGTATCACTACATGCTTCAAAAATCACCTAACAATTATATTACTTAGTATGAGTTTGTTTGAAAGTTACCAGACAAAAAAGTTCAATATTATTCTTACCTTATATGTTCCCAGATTTTCAACAACACAAGGCAAACTAGCATCTCTACCTAAAGCGACTGTTACATTTGGAATGGGCTCTGCAAATCTGGGGTCCTCTGCAAACGCTGAAAATTAAACCAAGTGAGTAAATAATTTAGTTCCTTCAAACTTGGTACATGTTTTCATAATTTATAAAACGGTAAATACAGTGATAGTTATCAAGCAATCTCAGCGTGACATATAGATGAAGTACTTCCGAAATTTTGAAAATTTCATTATTGAATGGCAATCAAATGGATTATCAATGGAGGCGTATGTAGGAGGAAGAGAGAGAGAAATATTCAAGTTTCTCTACGTGTATGATAAAAACCTAGGAGTCCCCTTCGGTATTGAAGGAGACTACACCTTCTGAAATCAAGGGATCTGTTTCGAAAATATCAATGAAGCAGAATGAGTAATGCATGGAATCCGCTGTGTTCATAGAGAAATTTTTCTTAGAATAGAAATAGTTTTCAAGTGTTCAGGAGTTGTTTTATGATTCGTCATATAAATGTTTCAAAATAATAATTTTTTTTTCCAAAATTAAACTTCCGTAATCATAAACCTAATGCAGCTCAGTCTTACATCATACATCCATCGCGAATATTACATCTGTTACGTAAATTGTATACATAATTATCTCAACCCTCGAGAAGTGCTCATATTGAGGCAATAATTATTTCTGTCCGCCACCCGACTTGGGTAAACATTGCAATGGGACGAACCAGAGTGAGGAAAGGTTAATTTTTTCTCAAGATCAATTTTATTGTGTTAAAAGAGGACACATGTGGACGCTTCGAGGACCAACTGATGGTTCGTGAAACATTCCTGCTGTTACCGCATTATGCGAAACTAGACATTTCTACTCCTTATTGTATTTTTTTAAGTTTCAGTATTACAAGTGTTATCTAGACAAATATATTCATAGTTCAATGTCACGAATTGTACAATGTGTATATTTGAAATCCAAGACAATATAAGTGAACATGAATTAGTAACCTAATAATCAAAATACCATTAAATCAACAAAAACCGTAGAAATAAGTGATCCGTCTGAGCCGGATACATTGAAAATAATCGAACAGTGATATTTTCGTAAGAAGATAAATTCGAAAACTATAAGTGACTTCTCTGTATTGAGAAATTATCGAACAGTGACATATTCGCGAGAAGACAAATCCAAAAAAATTACTTCTCTGTATTGAGAAAAAACCAGACGTACATTTGTGTGAAACTGTAGAACCAGTGACTTTTCCATACGGTGGGAGAAAAAATTCGATAGACTTGTTTGTGTGGAATCGAGTAGCACCACGACGTGAGTGACTAGGCCGGAGTACGACACCACGGCGCGGCTTCCCAACCGAACAAACGACGTGAGACCTGCACTCGAAGTGGAGACTGGGTGGAGCGATAGCAGATAAGAGCATCCGAAATAAAGTGAGTCCTTTCCAATTATCAAATCCCTATATTTGTGACGTAGTACTGTGTAGAAACAATGGCGGTGGACTTACAGAGACAACGAGATTCTCTTCAAGTTCGTTGGACTAGCTTCAAAAAATGTATAAAAAGTATTACTAGTTAATCAGCGAAGGGTAAACAATTAACTGTAGAAAATATTATTGAATTAGAAACAAAAGTAGAGAGACAGGAGGGTTTATTCAAACAGGTTGAATATTCAAGGGTTAATTGAGACACATGACGATCTTGTTTTAGCTCAGGTAGCAGAACAATTCCAAATTCGTGAATATTGTGTATCGAAATATGACTCAGTGCTTCCAAAGGCGAAGGCGGTGATACCGGGGTACAGGGAATTTGGAATTGAATAATTCGATTCAGATGCAGAACCTGGGAATTCAAATGCCGATTCCAGTTCTATAAAATCCAAAAATAATTACTCCTGTTCCAAGTCAGTCAGATCTGCCTACCATATGTAACTGAGGTTGGAAACCTTGTGAATTCAAATGACAACATAGTCTCGAATCAACCAGAAAGTCAGAATTCTTGTCTCAATATAATCAGTTTGCGAAAGCATAAAACTAATGTTGAATTGCCAAGAATCAAACTGCCGACATTCTCAAGTTCCTATGAAAAATGGCCTCAATTCCAAGATACATTCTTGTCGTTGGTGAGTAATCGTGATGATTTAAATCCTATCGAAAAATATCATTCCTCAGATGTTAAAGCTAAGGAAACAACTAAGTCTATTAGCTTTTCTGCCCAAAACTACCATTTAGCTTGGGAGCTAGTTTGTGATGACTTCAACAATCAAAATCTCTTGTGTACAGCCATTTAAAACAGTTAGTTGGTATTCCCGAATTGATCTCATCCTCGGCAGCAGGATTGAGAAATCTGAGTAATCAAATGTCCATAAGTATTTGAATGCTGTCAAAGAGATGAAACTTTCCACAGGCGAGTGGGGGGTGTTACTGATTTTTCTCATGTGTTAGAAATTCGACAAAAAAACCGAACAAGTATGGGAGGAATTCAACAAAACAGACATTCTTCCAACTTTGAGTGATTTCAAGAAATTCCTCAAAGGAAAAGCTGATACATTGAAAAAGATCGAAAATCGTGAGAGTTTCAATAACAATGAACCAATTGAAACGGTTCGCACTACAACGAGTAGAGTCAAATCACAGTCTTCAGCGCAAAGATCATTTGCAACATTTCAAATAAATTACGGGCTCTGCAATTGTGACCATTACAATATAACAAATTATAATGAATTCTTAAATTTGTCCACAAATGATCAAGTAGCAAAATGTGAAGCAAAGAATGCATGAATTGTTTGAAATCCAATCATTTGAGTAGAGATTGTCGTACGAGTTCTTTTCGAAAATGCAGTGGTAGACACCATACGCTACTTCGCTTTGAAAGAAGTTACACATCTGGATCTGGTAATTCAGGAGTAAATTCTGGAGCTGAAACGAGCTGAAGTAAAAATCCTAATTCAAATATGTATTGTGTGACAGCAATAATGTGCCCAATCAGGAAAGGAGTAATTACTACCTTGTTCCAGCCGATAACGTCCTATTATCGACAGCCGTAGTGACTGAGAGAGATTGTGAAGGCAACTCTCAAAATACGTCGTAAAAATGTACAGAATGGTGAAGGTAAAAAATATGCATTGGCCATTACAGTGTATATTCTGAGAAAGGATCCTAATGATGAAATGGTAATTCATTACCTGACCACTGTGACTTATGGAACTGCTTCAGCACCATTCTCAGCAGTCTTCAGCAACATTCTCAGCAGTCTTCAGCAACTAGCTCAAGACAGGTTATAGATGAACAAAACAGCGTCTCATGCTATTTTGCGAGATTTCTATGTGGACGACTTCATCTCGGGTGCAAATACCGTTGATGAAGCCGAACAGCTGCCAACCACTGTATCGTCAATTTTGAAGGAAGCCCAGTTTCAATCTGAGAAAGTGGTCTTCAAATAGACAAACGGTTCTCGCACGTATACGGACATGAATAAACCACCGACGAGAAAATTCCAATTAGGTGAAAAATATAACATGAACCTCCTAGGGTTATTTTGGTCTTGCGAACATGATATTTCAACCTATTCTGTTAAACCAGAAAAAATCAAACGGTAACGAAACGTTCTATTTTGTCAGAAGGTTTGCGAATCTTAGGCTCACTAACACCCTGTATAATGTTAGCGAAAATTATGCTACAGAAACTGTGGTCTCTCAAATTGACTTGGGATGAAGCGATACCAGTAAATCTCTCATCTCAGTGGTGTCAATTTCGAAAACAACTGAATGACTTCAACTTAGTTGACATTCATGGTAGAGTAATATGCAACGATCCTGTAAACATTCAGTTACACGGATACGCCGAAGCTTCTCAAGAGGCATACGAAGCGTGTGTGTATTTTCAAGCTAATATCGTCCTCTTATATGCAAAAAGTAAAGTAGCTCCTCTCAAAACACAAACCATATATAAGCTCGAATTGTGTCCACTACTTCTCGCACAGCTGACAAAGAAGGTGATTTCGTCAATGAGTTGCACCTTTGATGAAATATTCGTGTGGTCAGACTCATCGGTACTGTTATTCTGGATAGATGATTCCTCTCACTTACTTCAACAATATGTTGCGAACCGAGTATCAGAAATCTGGAGGTCAGTGATTGGAATCATGTGATGACTCATTGCAATCCAGCAGACCTGATATTTCGAGGCATAAATCCGAATGTAATCGCAGAAAACACACTATGTTGGAACGGTCCGGAATGGCAAAGCTTTGATGAATCTGGTTGGCCCAGATCTTCAATTCCTGTGTTGGAACAAATACCTGATTTGAAAAACGAAGGTGGAGTCCTTTATTATCACTACAATCAGTTTATTTCCTTTCGAAAGATTTTCAAATTTCGTGAGACGGAAACGAACCGTTGCATGATGCAAGCTATTCAGCAAGAATCCTTATAATAACCTAACCGGACCCTCGAAGGCCCAAGAGTAAGAAGACGCTATATTGGGTTTAGAAAAAAAATCTCGTAAAGAGAGTTTTTCTGATGAAATATCAAGACGATCCTCTGACAAATTCGTCAAATCAATAATGATTGTTAGACTCAATCCATTTCTGGATTCGAGTGGGAGTGAGATTACAAAATTCTCAATATCCCTACGACAGAGAACATCCTGTTTTACTGAGAGAAAAACATCCGATAACAAAACTTCCACTCATTCATGAACACAATATTCTATTTCAGGCTGGTCCTCAGCGTGTTCTACCTTCTATTCGGGAAAAATACTGGATCACTTCTGGTAGAAATCTGTCCAAACGAATTGTTCATGTGTATATGCGCTGTCAAATTATGAAGCCAAATCAAATAAATCTCCGCCGTTTTATGTGACAGGTATCGATAATGCGAGACCTTCTGAATTATCAACAAAGAAAGGTAGGTGTGCTAAGATTAAAAAATGTTATATAGCCTTATTCGTTTTTTTTTTCACTCATTTCGGAGCTTACATCATAAGCATTTTTAGCAACATTACGACGGTTCGTATCTTGGAGAGACAAGACACATGACATCTACTCAGATAACGGAACAAATTTTGTTGGTGCCAAGGCAGAACTGATCAAACAATACATTTCTGAAAAAACAAAATAATTCTCTTCAAGAAACAATGTCTGATGATGGATTGAATTGGCATTTCATTCCTGGTTATTCACCTCATTTTGGGTGACTATTGAAAGCAGGGGTTAAAAGTACCAAACATCATCTCAAATGGGTGTTAGGGGAAACGAATTTGACCTTCGAGGAGTTCTACACAGTATTAGTACAAATCGAAGCTATCCCAAATTCCCGTCCAATAACTCCATTATCCTCTGACTCCACTGATCTCAAAGCCCTCTAACCTGCTCATATCTCGATTGGACGTCGTCTTACCAGTGCATCAGATAATGATTTTTACACACTTCCCACTAATCGATAGTCACGATTTCAATTATTACAAAAGCGGCAACGAGAGTTTTGTACCAGGTGGTCAAAAGAACTTATAGGAGAGCTGCAAACGCGAACCAAGTGGAATAAACCCATAGGCAACTGGAAAAAAAAACCTTGGTCTTGATCCGAGAGGATAATCTTCCACCTTTCAGATGGCGCTTAGGGCGCGTCGATAGCCTGATTCCAGGACCTGATGGAATCACTATAGTCGCCAACATCAAGACTGCGAAAGGTTTTGTCCTTTGGTTTCAAGCGAACAATGAGTGCAGCAATTCCAAGTTGTTGAAAGACTAACTGTCTTTTAAGGGGGAGACATGTTACGTAAATTGTACACATGAATTATCTCAACCATCGAAGGGTGCTTATTCTTAGACAATAATTTATTTTCGAAAACATTCTGATGGTTCGTGGAACATTCATGCTGTGACCGCATTATGCAAAAATTTACATTTTTACTCCTTATTGTATTTTCTAAGTTTCAATATCACAAGTGTAATCTAGACAAATATATTCATAGTTAAAAGTTACGAATTGTTCAATGTGTATATTTAAAATACAAGAAAATATAAGTGAACATGAATCAGTAACCTATTAATCAAAATACAGTCCAATAAAACAACAAAAACCGTAAACAACGTCTGTTCTATCAAAATATCCCCCATTTTCCTTACAGTTCCGCTCGAAAACTGTCCGAAGAGATGCCAAATTATGAAAATCATAATTTTCAAAATATAAACGTTATTCCACCTATGTGGAACTCGAAAAAAAGTTTACATTGGAATCTCAGATATGCGACGAAAAATGACGAGAAACCTAAGAGAAAACTCAATGGAATAAGGAGGAAAGGTCATAACAGGAAAAAGGTCGATACACTGCAAATTCTTTGAGTAAATGTTAGTAGAAAAAAACTATCACAAAACTGTAGTAATACGAAAGAGAATGTAACAAATCGAAAATGGCACGAAAGTAAATGTCATAATGACTTAACATCAGGGACCAGAACTGTACTAGCACCACACTCTTCCTCACATTAATAATTCATTTCGTATTCCTTAAACCTCTCTGCGATTGCTGTACTGAGAAGTCGATGGAGATCCGAGAGATGAGTCGGAAGAGACAGAATCTCTGGAATAAAGACTGTGTTTGTCGATAGAAACCGTTTCAATAATTTCATCACATTGATTTCCTGATTCATCAGCCTCTGGAATAAATACCCTTTGGTTGGTCTTGGTTTGAGATTGCATCATCATTTGATCGGAACTCTGATTTGGTGCCGCCTTCACCATTAGGGGTGCCTCAGTGACACAGTTGTCTCCCTTCCATCTTCTAGCCTGACTCGAGCGTATTGGGGATTAACATCGATCAGTTCTACTTCTTCTACCAACAGGTTGTACTTACTCAGTCAAACGTGCTTTTTTATGAGAACTTCAGTAGAAGGAACCAACCAGGAAGGCAGTGAGCAGCCATTAGCAGATCTTCTGTTATGTTTGAACATCCGTTTATAGATAGTTTCGTTTGTTGCGGTACAAAGAAGAAGAAGACGAACCCACGAAACCAAAAAGTGCTCCATCAAACCCAGCAACAGAAAAATACACCTCACCGAACATTGAAACCCAGCAACAACCTATAAAAAATAACGAAAAATTCACTGTCTTTCAAGAAACTCCAAAACAGAAGCCAAATACCAAACAAGAAAACATTAAGAAGACTACCTTACTCAAAGAAAAACTGAGAAGTCACTCATCAAGGTGAATACACCAATAATTCATATGTACTTTCAAGTAAAAGTTCTGAAATAATAAATTACTCGAAAATAAACGAAAAAAATAATTAAACTAACACCCGTACTACCGAGTACACCAGATGATTGAATGGTATTATTTGTTTTTATATTACTTTAAATTGTTGAAAGCGATAGAGTTTTCTCCTTTTCTTTTTTTAACAATTCACTGAACAATTCTTATTTGAATAGTTTTTTCTTACTAATCATTATTACTTTAGGTCATAAAAATTTTTACTGATAACTCTGAACAAAATATGGATCCATATATTAGAGACTATAATAATGATGATATTGTAGCAGAGGTAGTTGAAAATATAGCAGGTTTTAAGTTCTCAGAAACAAGAGGATTGCTAAAGTGTATCATCCATTTTAATATTCGCAGTATATCTAAAAATCTAGATGAACTATTAATCACACTGGATCAATTCACACAAAAAATTGATCTCATCATACTCTCTGAAACATATGTAATCTCAATAAGAATGACGGAGTTTTAATATACGTACGTGACCATCTAGAATATACAAAAGTGAAGTCAAAAACATTGGTGAAATTAAAGTATTAGAAATTATTATATCAGTGGAAAACAGTCAAATATCACTAACAGGTCCCCAAATACTTGCCCTAAAAAATTCATTACATATCCTACTAGATATCTAAAATTCAAAGATGAAAAACATACTGAAATTATCATCGGAGATATTAACCTAGATTTATTTTCAGAATGCGAAAACGTTGAAGATTATAAGAACATACTCAACACAGAAAGTTTCATTTCTTATCATTGTACTAGACCAAGTAGTGGTACATGCTTGGATCACATTTTTGTTAAGTCATGGCGTGAAATCAAAGTTAAATCGTATATTTCCAAAACAAGCATTACTGATCATTACGCATTAGCTGTTACATTAGACACAAAAGTTAAAATGAACGACGGTAACAAAACATATAAAAAATACATTACCTATGATAAGCTAAAATGCGAACTGAAAACCACAAATTGGGAGTTTATGTATGAATTAGATAATGCTGATGAGATGGCCGAGTATTTCATGAACAAATTGATATACCTTATCGAAAAAAACACAGTTACTGTTAAACAAAATAATAAGCGAACAGGGAAGAAAAAATGGGTCACTCCAGACCTTGTAGAGTTAATAAATGAAAAGAATAAAATCTATCAAAACATATTGAAACATCCCGAAAACAAAGCATTGAAAGAGAACTATCATTCACTAAAAAATAAACTGAGTAGACTGTTAACATCTGTAAAGAAAAATTATTCCCAAAAAATAATTGAAAAAAGTGGTAACAGTTCCAAAGCACTCTGGGACTGTGTTGGGGAATTATGTAATAAATCAAAATCGTCAACTCAAATAACAAGTATTACACTGGAAAATGGTACAGAAATAAAAAATACTTTACATATCTGTAATTCGTTTAATGAATACAATTCAATCCTTGGTCAGATATACGCAAATAAAATCACTGAACCCGAAAACTATGTTAATGTGGAACAACATCTACCAAAAACCATGTTTATCTTCGAAACATATGAAAAAAAAGTACATAATATTATTATGGAATTAAAACCGAATAAATCTCCAGGTCTTGATGGTATTCGCTCAGAAACTTTAAAAATAATTGCAGATGATATTAAAACTTCTCTAACTGTCCTGATAAATAGATGCATTGAAACAGGGTGTTTCCAAAATGTATTAAAAATTGGTATAATTAAACCCCTATACAAAAATGGAAAGAAAACAGAAATGGTGAACTATAGGCCATTGACACTCATATCAAATATAGCAAAAGTAATGGAAAAAATACTGAAAATAAGATTAGTGAAATTTGCAGAAAAATATAAGTTGATCTCTGAGTGACAGTATGGGTTTAGTAAGGAGAGACCGACTGAAGATGCGATACATGCTTTAACTTCGAACATGTTCGAATCCTTAGATAAAAAAATTCCATCAATGTGTATCTTTGTTGATCTCTCCAAAGCATTTGATACTATAAGTCACGGCAAGCTAATGGAAAAATTAGAAAATTATGGAATACGAGGCCGAGCATATACCATTTTCAAAAGTTATCTAAGTGACCGAGTGCAAAGAGTATGTATCGATGGTGTGATGAGTAATCCTATGAAAGTATTCTTTGGTATCCCACAAGGAACCGTTCTGGGACCAATCTTGTTCAACATCTATATTAATGAATTGCTTCGACTAAATACTACAGGCAAAGTGTTGAGTTTTGCAGATGATACTGCCATCCTCTACAGAAGTGTAACATGGGAACAATTGAAAACAACAGCTGAATTAGACTTCAGGAGGATTGAAAGATGGTTCTGTTATAACAAACTAACAATTGATTTCGAAAAAACCAAATACCTACCCTTTGCATCCTACACCAATGGATTACCCAACATGGGGAATCTCAATATTAAGAATAACTGTGAAATACCAGAAACCGATTGCATTAAATACTTGAAATCACTATTGATAGGCACTTACGATGGGATCTACACATAAAAAACCTTGTTCGAAAGTTAAGAGGTACCCTCTCCAAATTCAAATATTTGAGGAACTACTTAGATAATAAACATTTAAAAACACTATATTATGCAGTCACAACTAACATATGGTATAATAGGGTTGGGAGGAGTGAATGACAATTACCTGATGAATTTTAATTTCATTCAAAAATGGATTTTGAAAATAATATTATTTAAAGGTAAGAGGTACTCTAGTGACAACGTATATAAAGAAGCCGCTGTAATGGACATCCGTCAGCTATTCTGTGTCAGCATGTTGAATAACATTTACAAAGGAACTATTCATCTTGAACCAGTCGTTCACTCCTACAGTACAAGAAATAAAAAACACCTTCTGAATACACCACGTTGTGAAAAAGCTATCGATCAACGAAATGCCTCTTATTTGGAACCACGACATTTTCAAATGCTTTCCATCGAAATAAAAAATATCAAAAGTAAAGAATTATTTGAGAAAAAAATTTAAATGTGGATTATGAATAATGAGAGATCAACCTTAGGAGAGTTTATGACACAAAATATTCCTAACTGACTCATGACACATGAGACATTGGTGAATAATAGATTCAAAATTTAAATTGTTGAAACCGCTATGTATTCAATTCCTGCTTTTATTTATTTATTTATCTTATTTCATGATTTAATCAATATAATAAGTGTAATGTAATATATGTATATTTAACTAATATTAATTTTTATATATTCAATATTGTGTTGTTTAGGTTAGTATAAATTATACATTTACTATTCCATTTAATAGGCGCAGTATCACAAACAAGCAGCTAACTCCAAGCTGCTTCAGTGATTGCTTTGTTTACTTGTCCACTTTTTTTTTTATATATGTTATAACTCTTGGCAAATAAACATTATTATTATTATCATCAAATTATTGTAGGAGAGATTTTATGGAATGAAGCGCATCTGGAAGCATCACGATCGTGATCAGGAGAAATAGTACTGTTTTTTATTTTATATCCAAGTAAATTTATAGTTGTTTTAGCATAACAACTTTTGTCTTCACTAATTGTAAAACGATATTTATTCACTGCTTCTATAAATCACTGGAGGTTTCGGTAATTTTCTTTCCTATCTTTTTCTTAGACTGTTACATCGTCAAGGTTGGCGAAAGCTTTCTCTGATTTTTCTTTTGAAATGACGTCATCGATTACACGCTGAAAAATAGGGACTCCGTCGGTGAGACCAAATGCCAGATGACAGAATTGGTAAAGCCTTCCATATGCCTTGAAAGCAGTGAAAGGTCGATCTTTTTCTCTCAATGGGATTTGATAATGAGCACTCTTGAAATTTATGGTACCAAAATACGAGTTTTCAGATACCTTTGCCTGTATCTGCTCAATATCAGGAAGGGGATAAGCATCCAATGAAGTATAACGATTTATTGTTTGTGAATAATCAATGACCATCCTCTTCTTGTGATTCTCATGTTCAACAACAGATGCTTGAGCCCTCCACGGAGATCTACTTTCTTCGATTTTTCCATCTTCGAGGAGTTTGCTGATTTCTTTCTTCATGAATATATTGTCGTCATTGGAATGTTTCCGGGATTTCGTGATAATTGGTTTGACGTTTCCGGTTAGGTACTCAATAAATCGTGATCAACGATTACATTGGCACATGAATCGGGGAGTAAATTCAATTTGGCATCATTGTGAAGGTGCCCTAGTAGGTCCAGTCTTGCAAAGCAATGATTCGAAATCTTTGAATTGAGAGAAGTTGATGCCATAGATACAGAACCTGATGTTGGAAACAACATCCCACATGAAGAC
Source organism: Chrysolina oricalcia (assembly GCA_944452925.2). Classification (NCBI taxonomy): domain Eukaryota; kingdom Metazoa; phylum Arthropoda; class Insecta; order Coleoptera; family Chrysomelidae; genus Chrysolina; species Chrysolina oricalcia. The sequence goes on along the minus strand of OX101809.2, from coordinate 29,308,932 downwards.
GCTGTCACTCTTACAGACGAACTTGCACAACAAATTAGAGACGGGAAAAAAAGCCATAATCACAGGAGACTCCAACGCCAAATCCTCACTATGGACTTCCAATACATCCCACCGGATAGGACTACACATAGAGGAGTGGATGGGAGCAGCGGATATAGTAATTCAAAACACCACCGATGTACAGACATTTGTAAGAGGTACACAGACCACGACCACAGATATAACGTTCTCCACAAAGGAAATTGTCAGGAAATTAGCAAACTGGATGGTCTCACATACAAACAGTGTCAGCCTCCATGAGTACATCCTTCTCGATATCATGTAGACCGGGTAAAAAAGATCCAGTTACCAGGAAAGAGGTATATCGACATCACAGGCACCAAACCAAGTTTCCTTGAGATAAAACAGAAAATGAAAGACCTGGGGCAACTAACCAGGGCTGCACAGAATGGCTAAGAAGAAAACATACATAGAAACCGAAATTGTCAATATTGGAACCAACCGATATAGTGGAACGGAACTATTACATCCCTCCGAGAGAGGTCTTTCTCGGCAACTTTCAGTTCCATTTCTTCAATAAAAGGACTTGCAGGGAAACCTTGTGAAACTTCACTGTTTTTTTTTCGCAGTTTTATTGGAGCCATTGGAATTGGACAAATGTCTATAAATCTTAGTATAGAAAAAGACCACTTAGTTTTCTGGCTTGTTGTTGAAATTTCATTTGCTGATTGTCTCCTTGGTTCATCTGATTAGATTCAGATGAAGCCTGTTTTTCGACAATATTATACACTGCTTTAGAAGTTGTGGACACTGGCTCAATATTATCTCTAGAAATTGGAGGGTCTGGCTCAATATTCTCATTATGTTCAATTTGAAGAAAAATTGGTGTCATGGCTGGTGCACATAAGTGGTCATGAAATATATTTGGGTCCAAATGATTCATTTCGGTATGTTTGTAACCATTAAGAGCAGTTTGTATTGAAGCCGCTTTTCCATAAGCTTCTTCTAATAAAGATGCAACCTGATATGTAGTGTTAACCCTACCAGGGTTACTTTTCAACCACTGTGTCACTTGTTGATTATATTATGTTTTGAGAGGACCCAAAAATGCTGTATCTAGTGGTTGCATTCTATGTGTGCAATGCAGAGGAAATGAAAATATTACTACACCACATTGTTTAGCTGAAATTAGGACATCTTCATCTTTAGGAGATTTATATCCATCCAACAGAAGGATCGTTTTATTTTCAGGAGTGGATTTGCATATTTGATGGAACGTTTTATCCACATATGAGTCTCCGTTCATATAGCTGGTGTTACTTACTGACCCGATGGTACCAGTTGGAGAACCATCAATTACTTTGCTTTTGAAACGTTTTAGGGCGAATATCAAGACTGATGGCAAAAATGATCTAGCAGAGTTAACACAACAGACAGATGTGCAATGCTGACCTCCTTCAGCACCTGTCAGGGCACCTACTCGCTTTCACCTTTCTTCGAAAAAGGTCTTTGTGGTCTCTGCACCTTTGATAAACCTAGTTTATCAACATTCCATATTTTTGTTTGCTCAATATTATACTTCTCAAACACTTTTTCCAAAGTTCCAAAAAAATTGGAAACTTGATGCTTGAGCCCTGATCTCTGCCTATCGATGTCGCTTCTAGTTGCGTGAGAGATAGTATTGGATGTCGTTTACGGAAACCTTTCAACCAATTTAGATAATATGAATTTAGATCATACTTTCTCTTACTCTGTTAGTATTCAAAATGAGAATGTACGAAAAGAGAATGATCCACAGAAGGCAAGGGTCTGACACCTTGTTTATTTATAAAATATTGAACGGTCTGATAGATGCTCCTGAACTATTAGAAGAAGTGAAAATATATGTACCTCCTAGGGCACTACGTGAATATAGCATTATATAGAATTATGGTGTAAACATAGGGATGATTAGATTACTGCGACAGGCAAATGTTCACTCAAGGGCTATAGATATTTTCTCATCTTCGCTTTGGCAAATGAAGAGAGCCACTATGTAGTTCAAGTTCTATAGTTTTGATTGCTCATTTAATTTTAATTTGTTTTGTTGTTGTCTAGTTACTGTGTAAAACTGTTAGAAATAGGTAGTTATAATTTTTTTTATGTTTTTACATATTTTTCTCAGTGTTTTATATTGTATTTTATTGTAAATGGGTATTTCTTCCCGTGTAATAAATAAATAAATGAATAAATAAATACAAGCTAAGCTTAGGTGGCCTCTCTTATCGAAAAAAAAACAAATTGTGGAGATCTAACTGAATAAAACTTACTAAACTTACTGAACTAAACTAAACTAATCCCACCCAGCTAGTTGAGCTTCGGTATTAAACCTATGTTGAATATTGTTTCAAACAGCTAACTGATATGCAAGGCGACGTACATCCAACCAAGTTGAATCAAATAGTCTACTTCCAATAAATTATAAATGATCATACAGGGTGTCAATTTGAAAACTTCCCACCCTTAATATCTTCCTTCCAGTAAACAATATGAGTAATCGAAAAAACAGGTCAATTTTATTGTCAAGGGGGACACTTTCAAGGACTATTTGTAGCCCTCGTGGTTCAACCCCCTAGGAGGGGTAGATGTTACCCTTCGAATTTTAAATGGGAAGGGGGGTCAAGTGGCACATCATTTTGATGGGCGTTCAATTCTTGTTCCAATGGACTTATTATTTTTTGATTAGCATTTTCCGAAAAATTGCGTTCTAAACTAACAGAAGTAATTATTAGAACGCCTATACTGAGATGCATGGTTTGGCCAGAACTGGTTAGAATATTAGGTGGTACCGTTCCAACCCTGTATTAGGGGTAACATTAGCCATTAGCTCCAAACACTTTACATAAAAAAGTAGTCTAATAGTAAAACGTAGATGGTAGTAAAGTTGTGTTTATTAAATGCTGAATTTTTAAGTGTCATCGCAGAAATTGTACAGATAGCCTTCCTTTTTTGCTACTTCTGCTGTAAAAAGTTTCTGTTTTCCGGCAAAAAATTGGTTAGCAAATTTGAACTATGTGGTAGTATTGTGAATACCGTTGTACCTGTTGGGCTGTTTAGGAATTACTTTAATAAATGTATAAAAGTGTAAAAATGGTTAACATTCTTCAAGACAGAATTGAAATGATTGTAATTCATGGAGAAGTTGGAAAGTGCGCACGAAGGGCGGCATGTCTTTTTAACGAAAGACATCCAAATTGTAATGTAAGTCACCGGTATGTGCTTGACTTGGTGAATAAGTTTTACGAAACTGGTTCAGTGACAAATAAAAAAAGAAATAACCCCAGAGTACTAAATGAAGCAGCTCAAATTGAAGTTTTGGGAACATTTGCTGCAGAGCCCACGAGCTCCTTACGATCGGTATCAGAACAGACGGGAATGTCACGCGAGACTATAAGAAAAGCATTGAAGATGCATACATTTCATCCATATAAAATGCAGATTATTCAAGAGCTCCACGAGGATGATTATGATAGAAGAATAGAGTTTTGTGAAATCATGTCTCATCGAGTCAATACCATCCCTAATCTTCTGTTAAACATCTGTTTCAGCGATGAGTATTCATTTTTTCTGAATGGCAATGTTAATAGACAAAATTGTCGCTATTGGAGTGACGAAAACCCACATATTTTTCGGGAAGGGCATACACAACACCCACAAAAAGTTAATGTTTGGGCTGGTATTCTTGGAAATGCCATTCTTGGTCCATTATTTCTGGAAGAAAACTTGACTGGCAATCTGTACCTTGATATGCTTGAAGAGACTATCGATCCTCTTATAACTCACGAGCTAGAAACTCAAATTGATGCAGAAGGTAATGAACTTTTGCAGGAGGATCTGTTACATTACCAGCAGGACGGTGCTCCACCTCATTATTTTCTTCCCGTCCGACAGTGGTTAAACGAGAGATTTCCGGGTTGATGGATTGGCAGAAGGGGAGCAGTTGAATGGCCTCCGAGATCACCGGATTTAACACCCTTAGATTTCTTTCTTTGGGGGCATCTTAAATCCGTTGTTTATAAAACACAACCTTCTGATATTGACGAACTTAAAAGACGAATTACAGCAGCATGCAAGTCAATTCCTAGTGAAGTTTTCCGTAATGTTAGAGGGGAGTTCGAAAACAGACTGTATTACTGTTTAGAGCAAAATGGACAACATTTCGAACAGCTAATAAGATAAGCGTAAGTAGATTTTATGTTGGAAATGTCTTTCTCGCAAATTAAATTTTATTGTGTAGAAGGAAAATAACCACCAAATAAAAAATCCCATGCGTAATAAATTTATTCCTGTCATTCAAGGGTTGGAGCGGTGCCACCTACTCTTCTAACCATTTTTATTAAAGGATGTCAATACAATAATGCATCTCAGTATAGGCGTTCTAATAATTACTTCTGTTAGTTTAGAACGCAATTTTTCGGAAAATGCTCATCACAAAATAATAAGTCAGGGTACCATTGGAACAAGAATTGAACGCCCATCAAAATGATGTGCCACTTGACCCCTCTTCCCATTTAAAATTCTAAGGGTAACATCTACCCCTCCTAGGGGGTTGAACCACGAGGGCTACAAATAGTCCGTGAAAGTGTCCTCCTTGACAATAAAATTGACCTGTTTTTTCGATTACTCATATTGTTTACTGGAAGGAAGATATTAAGGGTGGGAAGTTTTCAAATTGACACCCTGTATAAATCTTTCTCCATGTCAGCCGTGGAAGTAACATCAAAACGACCCAAACCCTTGTTGGTGTCCGTGATTCTTTTATTGATATATAAAGATCGATGCCTCAGTGTTACTTGAGGTACACCAAACAACTTGAATGCTCTCTCTAAGCCACCCAGCTCTGCCTTCTTGCTTGTTTAGCTTTCTCCATACTTTTATCGGACCAGCCGTGAAGATTACTTTTTCTTTAATATAACCCCACCATTATTGTGTAGTTTAATCAATTTCTGGAAGAAACACAGTGGGTATGTATTATTATTTTTAAACCATGAGTTCAGGGCAAAATGACATACCATGTAATTTCACAACAAATTGTTAAAGAAAACATGAGAGAAAAAGTCTACTTTATATAACTGCCAAAAGGACCAGGCAGCAGACTTATGGAAAAATATCACCAGTTAATTTTTCAGAATTTTTGGTATATTGTGGAATATGGCCCAAATCAATCCTATGAATAGTTTCCGATATACAGGATGTCAAAGTTGGGAAATAGCAATTTCTTTAAAGTAGCATTTCTCGTAGGAAACCATCTTGCTCACCCATGAAGCAATGAGTTGAGATTGGTTTTTGATAAAAAATATTGTTACATACGGGGTGGGTCGGGCATTATTCAAAATCAAATTCTCATTCAACACTATAAAATGAAGCTGTGATCAAAACCAAGTATTACACTGAAATGCCCATCGTTTGGTTTGAATATGTCAAAATAGACAAATCAAAATTTTATACTGGGTGAGTCGAAAAGTCACAGCTTTTTTGGTGACATTTGGTATATTTTTATTTCATATTTTGTGCTTTAGGGATACTTGACTACGAACCATTCAGCATACTGCTTGTCCGAAATTGATAAACAGTGTGACACAAACGCTAGGTGAAGGCAAAACTGGCAAAAATGCATTTATTTCATAATTCAACTTGTAATTGAAAATTTGGTAATTGAAATTTTTAATTTTCTGTAATTTCTCTGAATTTGAGTACACTATTATTATGTCGAACAGTATTGGCTTTGCTATGACCAGTTTTTGAGATACACAGGGTAATATATTAAGAAGGCCTCTATTCCATATGGTTTCCACGATAAACCCAATCCATGGTACACAGGACATTAAAACAAACAACAATCAAAGGACATTTGATGAAATGTATTGATTTGAACCATGGTGGTTATCGTTATACAGGAAGGTTCAATAGTGGATGGAAGTAGTCCTTCGGAAGGTTAATGTAAAAAGTACACTAATGAAAAATATTCGCACGAATGCTCATTTTATATACCCATATATGCATATTGTTGCATGAGAATTATGTCTGTGGCTCGAATTTTGGGCACTTACCATGATGCATGTGTTGTGGTTTTTAGGATATGCACGATTCGAAATGAAATCACCAGAAAATATTGAAATAAATAATATAATAATATAATAATAATAATATAATAATAATAATAGACAGATGTAATATTATCGACTGGTGGGTAGGACCTCTACCTACTATTATTCTTGATTATTATTGGTTTGTTTATCGTTGTTTGTTTCAATGTCCTGTGAACCGTGAAGTGAGACTAGTGGGTAAACAATGTGAAGAAAAAACAAACGTACCTCAAAAGCATCGAGAAAAAGAATGAATTGATATACATTATATAATTTATCTGGGTCGTCATGAAAACTATTGATTAGATGAATCTGTTTGTAGGATGTTGATACAAAACAAATAAGCAACTGTTGATTAAGCCGCGAATAAAATATGATAATTTCAATAAATGATGAGTTTTGTATAGTTTTTTTTTTAATATTAACTAGAATATATTTCATTGTTCTATAACAAAATAACAATAAGTAAACGCCAACGAGTCTCTGACCGTAACTCTATATGACATTTTTATTGTATAAAACTTTTTTGACAACTTTTGTAATAATGGATGAATAATTGGTCGCCCCTCTTAATATACTACCTTGTATATCTCAAAAACTGGTCATGGCAAAACCAGTACTGTTTGACATTATAAAACTGTTCTCAAACTTAGAGAAATGACAAGAAATTGGAAGATTTCACAGACGAAATTTTTAATTACATTGTGAATTATGAACTAAACGCCATTTCGCAAGTTTTGTCATCACCTAGCGTATGTGACATACCGTATATCAATTTTGGACAAGTACTATGCTGAATGGTTCGTAGTCAAGTATCCACAAAGCTCAAAATATAAAATAAAAATATACCAAATGTCACCAAAAAAACTGTGACTTTTTGACTCAACCCGAATAACATTTGAATTTGTCGGTTTTGACATATTCAAAGGATGTGCATTTTGTTGCGTTACTTGGTTTGATAACGTCTCCATTTTATAAGGTCGAATGAGAATTTTATTTCGAATAAAGCTTGACTCACCCCGTATGTAACAATATTTTCCATTAAAAACCAGTCTAAAATTATTGCATTATGGGTAAGCAATATTTGTCGCGCAAAACTCTTTCATTCAAGATTTTTTCCTACGAGCAATGTTACTTTATAGAAATGGCCATTTTCCAACTTTGACACACACTGTATTTCGAAAACTAATTATATTATTGAGTTGGGTTAATGGATACTCTTGTTCAGGAGGTAATATTCTACAACAAACCAAAATTTCAGAAAAATTAACTGGTGACAATTTTTCCATAAGGCTACTGCCTGGTCCTTTGTTTAGATAAAGCACACTCTTTACTTCTTCAATAGCTGACGGAATCTATCATCTTGATATATTATGACGTACACTTCAGAATGTATTCTACCCTCTGAAGTCTGAACGCCAACTATCAGGTTTTTTAGGAAACATACGATGGACTACAGTACCTATGTCTATTCAGCGTTGCCAATGTTTTTGTTGAAAAAAACAAGACATGTGTCATTTTACCCAAGTATTTCATTTTCGGCTCATTTCTCCTACAAAGTTCTTTCGAATTGGTATATAAGAATGTGTAAACAATGAAGGAAAATAAAATATTAAATAAAGATCGTTCCGCCTATGGTTGGTGGATGAGAACAAAGCGGCAAATTCTAGTATATTTCTTTTAGTTTTTTTGGTTCCTTCAACCTACTTTGGAAATACCATAAATAGTAGTGTCGTGCGCCGCTCGCTGATAACACAAAAAATGAGGACCGTTCATGATAATTTACTCATAACAACAATGTGTCAGTGAGCACTTCACGTGAAAACCTGAGCAATGATTAGATTAGCGAAGATGGCGCATTCTAAAAGGGCGGGAACATTTCGCGATTGGCCTTAAATTTTTACTAGTATTTACAATTTGTCAAATATCAAATTCTGTTCTTTTTAGAGCTAAACCTTCGAGTGATTCCAAATCTAGCTTAGTGATTTTTGACAAGAATTATCAAACGATAGCGACTTTATCAAAGCTTAATATTCAGAAATGAATTATTTTGGTGCTTGGATTGTGTATCAGGTGTTTTACTGTTGGACATATTCCTAATTTGATCACAAACTTTGAAACTTCACAGGCTGTTCATACCCTTGTTCTTCGCCGTTTTTATTAGTAACTAAAATTGCCAAAATGGGGGGATATAGTGGCTTTAAATGTGCTGTCAAAAATTTTCCTAGCCAATATTTTTCCAGTGATACTTCAAAGAAAACTAAGATTATTCCTGTTTCCCAACCCAAAAGAGAAGGACAGTGTTCTTAAATGGAAAATTGCGTGTAATGATGAAGAAATAATGTTGAAGAAACAATAAGTTTTATACAAAAATAGCAGGATTTGTAGTCTACATTTCGAAGACAATCTTGTGCTCAAACATGAATCATGTCGTACTGCAGTGCCTTCATTAAATTCTTTTGGCAGACTGATAAAATAATAGCTAAGAAATCTAGAAAGTTGCAAATATTATCGCATGAATAATATGTTTGTACATTCCTTTCTGAACAAGAAAATGTCTGGATATCACTTATTAATGATAATAAAATAATTTATTTCGTATGTTGAAAGGAACAGTTATACAATAACAAAGAGAACGTCTAGAATATAAAATGAAAGCAAATCAAATTAGAAACAAACATATCAGTAGAGACATTGATCAAGTGAAAAGAAATGATTCTGATTTTACACAAAAATTATAAGAGAAACACGTCTACAGAGTACATATTCTTACTTATTACATTGGTTTTCAATGATTCCTTGAATATACTTATACTAGAGACACTTTTAATTCTGATCCAATTTATTGTTGACCTTGCAGCCAAGATACAGGTGGCTTCACTGAAACTTTTCTGTTCGATGTTGGCCTGGAACAAACATATTTCTAGATCTTATGAGTAGGTATTTACTTATTACCTTGAGAGCTTTGTGTGTTGTTCCACTCTATTTTTGTTTTATGTATCATGGCAATAATATTTTTTACAAAATAGTATCGAGAACATCATCATCCCAGTAGATTATTAAAGCTTTCGCACAATAATTTTGAATGTAACATCAGAAGGTTATTATATTCAGTTGTGTATTCTTTTCTCATTTCATGTATAAGTATTTTTGTGGAGATCGAGGAGAAGAAGATGTAAACTCAACAGAAACCTCAATATTTTTGCAGACCAGACAGATAAAAAGAAAAACAAATTAATTTTTAGCTTTCCTGCAACTGAAATAGTAAATTCGCTAATATCTTAAAATGCAACTGAATTTATTTTCCTCTCAGTTTTTATTGTTTTATTAACCTCAATTTCAGAATGTTTGACATGTATAACTGATTTATTTTGAAATTTTATATACTGGCATATTTATTGAAAAAATAATAATAAAGTAAATTGGTGATGAGAAAGTGCTTTTATTATAAAAATTGTTTATTTCTTGTCATTCTGAAAGACATGCAATAAGTTATGAATGTTACATTCTGTAATATTACCAGCTACAAATAATTACGAATCGTTCTGAAAAAAAGTTCAAAGTATTTGTAAAAACAACAATAATACTGTGATACAGAGTGAAAGTTCGATTCATCAAAAAATATAGTTCATCGGCTTCTGATGAACTATCAACTTGGGGAAATAGTAAGTACCCTTTTCGTAAGGGTGAATGGAGATGCACTTTTGTGTTTAATGCAGAGGTTGAAAAATTGTTTAATTTAGAGAATCTTCATCAAGTAATAAATATAATAATGAATGGACTTTATTTTACTCAACGAAGAATGATGATGTAAACTATAAATATTTCAAGATTGACTTCCTTTTTGGATTTATGATTTGGAAAAAGAAAAAACAAATCAATATAGTCCATTGAAGAAGCGAAAACAAATAGTATCTTATAAATAGAAGTGAAATAGTATAGTTATGAATGTTTGTCTGATAAAAAGGAAGGAATTATATAAAACGAATTTATCATTCTTGTTGATGGTAGACTCATACGTCTTCTTCAATAACAAAGTATTACAAATATTCAGAAAACACTTTCTTGCGTGTCGTTTTCCTTTTTTCGATCGTTTGAGAAAGATGAAAAACCCAAAATATTTTGAACATCATAACACCACCACAATAAAATGAGTTTCAAATAATTAAAAAAAAAATTCAATCGTGATATATGTTCTCACTTCGTTTTTCGGCGGTTGTCCGGAATTACATGTTTTTATTCATACATTTTGTGTGCATATAATGTGCTTGTTTAGTTTACTGTTCATCATAACGTAGTTTTTGTTTTTAATATAATACTCCTTTTATATATATATATATATATATATATATACTATTTCTAGATTATACTATTTTCCTTTCTGTTTTAGTCCCTACATAATCATGTTGTGAACTTGTCTCATAAACATTCTTTGAAATTATTGAAGGTCAATAAAAATCTTATCTCATCTCATTCTATTCTTTTTTCAACCAGAATGATCTCTGTGTTGCTTTCCCAATACCAATTTATTTTCTTGAAAATTAGTTTATCATGCTTTCTGATGAAAATAGTAATTATACTAATAATGGCTAAGAAATGGTTGTGCGTTTCAACTCGAATATTTCCGAAGCGATTTCTCAATTACCATAGTTGGAATCTCGAATAACAACGACAAAACTGTCACTCTAGAATCGCTCTTATTGGCTTAACCCATCGCTTTAGCCAACTCATAAATTCGTAGCTGTGTTAGCCCAAGGTCAACTAGCCAAATTCACTATTTCATTGATGAATGGTCCCAGAGTCCCAAAGTTCATAACCATTCATTGACCTAAGCTTACCTAGTGCGTGTTTTCTCGTAGCTTAATATTTTTTCATTGCTAAGTATTCTATCACAACTGAATTCTCGTAACAATAGTAATCAATGAATTAGTTTTTCTTTATTACAGCACCAGGGATACCTCTCTAAAATTCCATGAGCAGCGAACGTGATTTAAATGCTCTTGTGAAATCCACACCGGTACACGAAAATGCTTTGGTTTGATTAACTCGTTCAGCCGGTAAGTCGGACATAATTGGAAATACGGGTTGAGGATTGATTTTGAAACAAAGATTACATTTCCATATTCTCTAACGTATAAGACTTCCTGTAGGCAGAATCCAGTAGTTTTGAAAATTAAGTGTAAGTGACAAATGTGACAATATGATATTTGTTAATAACCCATCAACAAAATAACAAGAGGATCGGTTGTCAGATATAAAATTTGGTGTCGATGGTCATAATCGATGAGGTTGCTAGCCTTCTTGGATATAACTACACATTATTGGACGAATATTGGTTTTAAATAATTATGAATATTCATAAAACTAAAAAAAATTGTCACGTTCCTAGTTTGTTGTTTATATTTGGTGGATGTGCTAACTTTATATCGAGTTAGCACTGCCACCAATATAATTACACAAATGTACATACAACTTTCGTCACTGTGGTGACCAACAATTGTCGAAGTCTATTTGACGAAAAAATAATGCGGAAAATCTTTTCATTATAGCACATATTGGAATTTTAAGCAGAAAGTCTACAAAAATTCAAGACGACCACCAATTCCTACCTACTTTCCCTCTGCTCTCACGATGTTCTTCAAGATCATTACAGGATTTTCCCTTTCGTGAGAACCAAAACGTAAAAAAAATAAAACGCAGAAATTTTGGGTTATTGGCAAAACCGCATGCATATAACAACCTCCAATGCTTTTTTCATGAAATTACTGTGAAATATATAGTATTGATGCATTATTCTTTGAAACAAATTAAATATTCAATGTTAAAAGAAGAGAAATTGAATTTTCCAGGGATAAATCCATGAAAATTGATTATTTGAAAATATATGTGTTGTGAACACTCCTATTATCAGAAGCCAAAAGACTGTTTTCAAATGATGAATAATGGAAAGATTCTATATCTTCAGTGATACACTCTCACAACTTGGCTGACTGATTTTTTCTGCATCCGAAAATCCACTCAACAATTGCCGAGTGATCAAAACATATTTGTTGTGAAAATAAGAAATTTTCTGAAGCAAAAAAACTACATGTTATTAGTTAAATTCCAACATTTTCAGTCTCTTAGCAGTACCTACCTACCTACTTCATCTTTACTATACAATTGTCGAATAATTGAAGTATATATAAGTATATGTAATGATTACCCCTCTTACTCATTTATTAAATCAGTCATATTAGCATTGAATGCATTAGTAATACCTCTATTCAAGAAAGGAGACCGTTCGGATATCGAAAATTATAGGCAAATCTCTTTGCTCTGCTCACTGGCTAAATTATTTGGAGAAATTGTATTGATCAGGATTACTAACTATTTGGAGGACAATAATATACTGTGCAAAGACCAACATGGATTCAGAAAAAGCACTTCAACTAAAACTGCAACATATCACTTACTGAATCATATTTATAAAGAGGTGGATTCAAATAATGTTTTTATTTTTTGACTTATCAAAGGCGTTCGACACAGTGTCTCCTGAATTTCTCATTGCAAAATTATCCCAACTTAGTTTTCCAAAAAAACTTGTTGAAATGGATCTAATCCTACCTTGAAGGGCGCACCATGACTGTAAAATGTGAAAATTTTAGATCGAGTTGCAATGTCGTTAAGCTTGGAGTGCCACAAGGATCAGTGCTTGGACCTCTGCTTTTTCTGTTGTATACAAATGACGACTGAATACCTGGAAGATTGCCATCTTACTATGTTTGCGGACGACACCACTATCATAGTTAAAGGGGTAATATTGATGTACTGCTTGATAAGGTAGAATGCATTATTGACGGATTTAGCTCCAACGGAACAAATTAATAATAAACTCCACAAAAACAGTAATAGTTAATTTCTATAATAGGAAGAATAATGTTCCAGGTACCTACAATTAATGACGAATTCAAAGATAGCAGTGAAGTTGAATTTTTAGGAACTCACTTGGCTGAAAACTGATCATGAAATCTGCAAATAAAAGATGTCTGCAACAAACTAAATAAGACATTCTTTGCTTTAAAGCAAATGAAATCATGTTTGAATAAAACAGGTCTACTAGACATTTACTTAGCTATGACATATTCACTTATATTGCTCAATAGTATAGCATGGGGTAGCAGTAATGAATTCAACAGAGTATTCGTAGCACAAAAGCGCATTATCAGACTAATTTTCAGCATAGAACACCGTGACAACTTTAAATCAGTATTCATTAGGGAAAAATTATTATCTGCTCCCTGCATATATATTCTCAAATGCATAGGATTTTCTAGATCGAACATTAAATAACTCAACACAAATGCAACGGCGCACAGCTACAATACACGTCATGGTGATCTTTTGAGTATTCCAAGTCACAAGACAACAAAATATAAAGAATCTTTTTTAATATAGATAGATACTAAAGTGGTGAAAAGTATATATTTCCAAATGGAAAACCATGTTTGTCATCAAACATTCTGAAAGAAAATTGAACATTCTTCCAAATGATGTATTATGTTCATGTACCTGAAGAATCAGGTTTCCGAAATAAAAGCAAGTTTTCTATAAAAATTGGATTATTTTGTATTGGGTAGATATGAAAGGTCATGGTGTCATTATGAAAATTCGACAACTAGTACACTAATGATGAAACGTTTGCGCGTTCATTAACGTAAATTTGTTTGAAAATGAATTAAAATGGAAGACAATAATTATTAAAATGTAAATCCATATTTCTAACTGTTCATTGGGTATCAATATTTTGTATTTTTTTCTCCAAATCTAATATTGCATTGTAAAAAATTGTAATAAAAGAAGGAGAAAGGAATGGATTACAGAAGGGCTGATTACTGTGGTGTTTGAAAGGGAATAAAACACTGTTTCCCTAATTAAATAATTCTTGTATTGCGTACTGTTACTATATGAAAACAAACTCGTACAATACTCATGGTGTATGGTGTCACACTGATAAAAGGGGACATTGTTGGTGCGCATGCGTGGCTGAACAGCTGCCTGCGCTATCAACACCAGATAGATGGCAAAGCTACTTCCTGGAACTATAATGAATATACATTACACACACCCCCTCTTATTTGACATTATATTTTTCTTAATACCTAAACCTATCTGGAACATTTCTAATCCTTTTAGGACGATTCACTGGAGAATTATTTGAAAACGAACAATGATTTCGCGAGTCAATATCAATGTGATCAAATTGTGTTTCATCAAGAGCGTTATTTATACCTTCTATTTCATCAGGACTCTGTGAGCCTTGGTTCATGTTGGAGGGATTTTCTAAGTTTTCTCTGACTGAGTAATCAGGTCTCAAGGCAAAATCATTATCACTACAGTACCTTACTTGGTTGAAATGTCTTTTCCACTCAATACTTGTCTTGAACTCTTTTACCCAACATACATTTGCACCACAAAATTTTAAAATTTCTGCCTTGCACCATGTGGGTTTAATACCTCTGTAATCTCTAACATATACAATCTGTCCTATTTGAAAACTATTAACTCGCCTCCCCCTGAAAAATCGTTTGTTTGCTTCTTGTGCTTTCATCATGTTATTTTTTACTTCCATATTGCTCTTAACTATCGGATTGCTTTGTTGCTTTGGCATCATGAGATTCAAACGAGTTCTCAAAGGTCTTCCCAAAAATAATTTTGCTGGCGTTTCACCAGATGAACAATGGGGGGTGTTTCGATACGTCAACAAAAATTTACATAGTGATAAATTAACATTCTTTAGTTGATTATCAGAAAGGACCCCGCACACCTTATATGGGAAAATGGCTCTCCGTCAAATTTCTTGAATTTTTGATATGTTGTAGAATTGATCATTCCGATGAAATGTTTCAACGGGCGCAACCCGATCCTATGACTAGTTTTCGAGATACAGGGTGTTGAATATGAGAAACATTCACTTTTCATCACTCTGTATCTGCCAAGTTACGATTTAGTTCGGATTTATCTTTTGTGGGATCATCATCACATCCGTGTATGATGAATTCATGAGAAATTCATTTCCAAATCTTTTCGTAGTACAGGGCGATTTCACTTGAAAACAATGCTATTTTGAGACTTTCATAATTTAGTTGTTTTATAAAGAGAAAATGCGAGAAAAGGTAGAATTATCACATAATATTATAAATTCATTTCATCTAGCATCAACAAAACGAATTTTGGTTTTTGGGACACCTTGTAGTAATAAACCAACCTAAAATGACAAAATTCACTTGAAGAATGTTAAATGATATGTTCCATCGTATACAGAGTCGAATAATATCAATTTGAAAAATTACTTATACTTTATCCTTGATTTTTTAAATCACCCTATATCTCATAAGGGAGTCCGAAAAGAATTCAATATTTTTTCATGGGAGAACTCGAAATACTTTCATCCATATTGTACAAAATTTTCAGCGGAATCCCATGACGGGTTTTTCATATACAAGGCGAAAAATGTATGAAAAAAGCTACGATCTGTACATTTTCCCATTGCTATATTTTCAGTCCAGTTTTCGGCGGGTTTGCTGTAGTTCTTCCTCGTCCGGCTGCTTTTACTCGAAATAAAAATATTTCAATAAAATAGTGATCAGTTATTATACCGTACAATAGCGTACCGCATCCCTCGAAAAAAAGCCATAACTCGAATTATTATCTGCACAAGCATCGTCTAGTAGGCGATTCAATGGAAAAGTTATTTTTTCATGCTTAGTGTTTCTCAGAAGTTATATTATACTTATTACATCCGCAGAAGTTCGTTTTTTCGAATTTTCACTCTATAAAACAATAAAATAGTGAAAGTCTCAAAATAGCATTATTATCAAAGGAAATCGCCCTGTACTACAAAAAGATTTGGACATGAATATCTCATGAATTTGTCACATAACGAAAATACCACATAGGATAAATCAGAAAAAAAATCATAATTTGTATGTAATTATTTCTATCGGCTTATATAGATATATATATTAAATCAAATTCTCGGCATATTTTTACACCAAATTAACGTTTTATGTTTCAATTATGTTCTTGTATCTTCGAATCGTATATATGTTTGTATATAGTATATACCCCCTTTCAGAGAACGTTTCTCTTTCTTTTTCTTGTATTTGAAACATCATCTGAATCATCTTCGAATACCTACTTATTAATATATTCCTCTTATTTCGTAGTAGGCATGGAGAACAATTCAAAGAGGATAAAATCAACAAAATTCTTAAGTCAATAGTCGTTTTCTTGTTGTCATAAAGCCCGAGAACTCTTTTTGGGTTATTGGACTAATTGAAGTTTCTTTTTTACTGTTCAAGTTTATGTGATTTTCAGTGTTTGTTGAACTTTGCTGAACAATATGGCCTTCGCAAATAGAGTGAGTTGTTATGTTTGTGACCGAAATGTTATTCCTAGACTCTCAATGCGTTTGAATAGAGGAGATAATATTGATGTTTTGCAAATTGCAACATATCGAAGACAAACTGCGGGAAATCCACCTATTGATATTCAGGATGATACAAAAATATGTTTCAATTGTAATAACACAGTAATGAATGACATTATTGCTATGGAAAATAACCCGAATTGCCTTCGTCTCAATGTGTTGTCCCGCGTATCAAGTCGTGCGTGCATTATTTGTAATGCTCGTCAAAATATTCAAAGACTTTCTTTAGAATGTAGAGTGGATATTTTTGTTGCTTCTGATATCTATGTCCCAGATTTCTTGAGAATTTGTGGTCACCATCTTGATCATCAAGGTTTCCTTCCAAATTACTTGCATGGAGGTTTGAATTTTGTGAATAAACCATACATAATTTCCAATCTTCAACATTTTCTTCAAAGAATGAGGACATTTGCTAATAGAAACAGGCCACTCCGTAACTGGGAAGATATCAATTGTTTCACTGAAGACGAATTTAAGTATCTGACATCAATCTCAAAAAATCATTTTCGACAATTACTAGAATTTTGTGATATTGTTGAACAAGGTGGCAAGAGAAGAAATGTCGAAAGAAAACAATTGCTGACATTTTTGATCAAAATGAAACATGGAGTTTCAGATGAGTTTTTGAAAATATTGTTCAGTTATCCTTCTCGACAAACAGCAAGCTTCATTATTTCTAATGTGAGATTATCTCTTTTACAAAGGTTCGTACCGAACAATATTGGATTTAATTCAATAACAAGAGAAAATTATATTAACAGTCATGTATCCCCTTATACGAATCAACTGTACAATCCCACACCAGATATTCCCAAAGCAATAGTTAATATAGATTGTACCTACAATAAAATAGAAAAGAGCAGTAACTTCCGGGTATTGAGGCAATCATACTGTTTCCACAAGAATGAACACTTGGTCAAACCAGAGATCATAGTTGCCCCCGATGGATATATCTTAGCAATCAACGGGCCGTACTTCGCAGATGCTAGGAATAATGATGCAAGTGTTCTAAATCACGAATTACAAGTTGATTTGAATGGAATGAAAACATGGTTTCAAGAAGGAGATATTCTGATAGTCGATAGAGGCTACAGAGATTCAATCAATAGTCTACAAGAACTTGGCTTGCATTACTATATGCCACCATTTCTACCGCCGAATCAAAGGCAATTAACGACAAATGAAGCCAATCAGGCACGTTTAATAACCACTACTAGATGGATTGTTGAAGCTAGAAATGGACATTTTAAGTCAATTTTCAAATTTTTTCGTCAACCCATAACAGCAATACATGCTGCGAAGCTACATGACTATTACCTGATTGCTGGCGCTCTTATAAATAAATTCCATCCATTGATAAATATGCCTGGAACGTTGGATACGGCCACACAAATGTTGGTTGATTCCGATGATGTCAACATTGTTCAGGCACGAGTTGAAGCTGAAAACCTCCGAACTAGGAATGGTCGATGGATTCGTTTAAATCAAAATAATATACAATCGTTTCCTCGCCTTGATATTGAATATTTAAAATTACTTACTGGAACATATCATTTACACTTGGCTGCGTCATATATCCAAGATACAACTCGTAGAGATGGTGAAGTAGACAACATTTTAGAAGTCGATGAGTTACATGGGGAACCCAATTTCCTAAGATTCAGAATATTTTCTCGGTTCAGGAATGCTGCTAAACACATGCTTTGGGTTGTTTTCACTGAAAGAGGTGACGAAAATCTAGAAGATCCTGCTCTCCCCATTACGGGGTATTATTGTACTTGTAAGTCCGGTGCTAGGACTTTAGGAACTTGTGCGCATGTTGCTAGCGTGATATGGTTTTTGGGGTACGCTAGATATCAAGAAAACATACATTTTCCATCCAATCATCTTTTAGATTCCATAGGAGATGCTGCAAATAGAATGCTTCCAGAGGACATGGATATCGGTCCAGAAATAGTTTAATTTTATTGGTTATTGGTAAGAATCTCCTTCTAATTCGTATTTGATAATGTTTTTTGATTAGGGAAAAATTCAGTTATCCATCATGTATTTTCCTTGTTGTATTGTCATGCACATGCTCGTGCCAACCCAATATCCGAAAGATATATCACATCCCGTTGATCTTCTATCAATTTATGTATAGATTATATATATATATATATATATATTTATATATATATATATATATATATATATATATATATATATATATATATATATATATATATATATATATATATATATATATATATATATATATAAATAAGGGTGGATTTAGCGAGGGGCAATATATGAAAATATAAGTAGAAAAATTATTGGGTATAACCCTCAAAATGTTCTGCAACCGTAGACACGTGTTTCGAGCTTAAGCTCTCATCAGTACGGTAAAATCAAGTGCGAAGATGTACAACACTTGGAACACTTGGATGTAAAAATAGAAACAAAGGAAGTCAACAACAGGAAGCCAACCACACATTTGTGGCTTCGGTTAGAAGACCTTGTGCTTACAAGGCAACAACTAACGTCACGCTGGTAGCTATAGCTGCCTCCGTGGCGACGTTGAAGACACCATCCTGGCAGGCCATTATGAATCCCTCGGTCTCCGACTTTAGCTCACTCGACCTGAGGAAGGCAAAGGTCATGCTTTTGGATAAGCCAAGGTCTTCTATGTTGCGAAAGAAGACACCATGCATTGGCTTATCCATATGTAGCTGTAGCAGGACCTTTGTCTCCGCAGCTTTTATGTGAGCTTTTTGCTGAACGGGTCCCAACTCGGTGACAGAGTTTGGGTAAGCCCGTTCAGTGTCGAAAACGAGACCAAGTTCATCGGCCGCACGGGTTGCTGCCCTTAAAAGGAATGCTCCAATCCCTGCTTTCTCATGGTCGCGGACCATGCTGAGAAGGGGATCTGAACTCCTGATGACTTTACAGGCCCCATCCAGAACCATTCTGTTATGCAGACACTCCAAACTCAAAAGTCCACGGCCTCCCCGTTGTCTGGGAAAGTATAACCGTGGAACGGACGATTTAGGATGCAAGCTCCTATTGAGATGCATCATTTTGCGAGTCTTAACGTCAAATTGTCGCAGCTCTTCCTTAGTCCACTTCATCACTCCGAAAGAGTAAAGAAGGATCGGAACGGCAAGCATATTAGTTGCAGCAACTTTGTTCTTCCCCGACAGTTCTGATGAACAGATCTGTCGGAGTTTATGCTGATACTTGCCGCGGAGAGAGTTTTTAACTGCGAATACCTCTTGGGAGCGGCGTTGTTCCACCCCAAGGTAGGTATAAGTCTCTCCGGCATCCAGATGATGTAGGATGCTTCCGTCTACGAGCTGGACATCCTCTCCGTATTCCTCGCATCTTCCTTTTTTGAGATGAACCGTGGCACATTTGTCGATCCCAAATTCCATACCGATAGCATGCGTATATTCTTCCACCACCCTATTATTATTATTATTATTATTATTATTATTATTATTATTATTATTATTATTATTATTATTATTATTATTATTATTATTATTATTATTATTATTATTATTATTATTATTATTATTATTATTATTATTATTATTATTATTATTATTATTATTATTATTATTATTATTATTATTATTATTATTATTATTATTATTATTATTATTATTATTATTATTATCTCTTTTGAATTAAAATTCTCCAGTCGGACCCTGTCTCCGATGCTCCGATACATTCGGAGGGCCGCTGGCAACATCATTACCCCATTAACCACTCCCCAAACTATGGGGTAAGCAGCTATTGGGTCCGGGAATCGTGTGCCCTGAGCAGACGTAATGAACCGAGGATGACAGCCTTCTGCATTCTTCCGGCTATGATTTCTGACATCTTTCTACATGCCGGTATGATTTTTAAGTTCGAGAGTAATGAATCCATCACACCGCCAAGGGACCCTATTATCAGAACAACCATTTTTAAAGAATGGTCTGGATAGAGCCTGCGGAGTTCGAAGAGTAAATCTCGATATTTCGTCCGTTTCTCCTCCTCCTTTCGGACGATATTCGTTTCGCCAGGAGCCGAAAACTCAATGACGAATATCGTTTTACTTCCATGGTCGAGGAGTACTACATCAGGCTTATTGGCCTGTATTTGCCTGAGGGTGGGAAATGAGTAGTTCCAGTAGATTCGGCACTTCTCATTCTCCACCACGGACTCAATATCCCCCGGAGCGTAAGGCAACACTGGTGTCTCGTCTATACCGTACGAGTGTCGTAGGTGGTAATATAACACTCGTAGAGCCGCGTTATGTCTGTGGATATAGGCTGAGACCGCATATGCTGGACATGCTGACAGCAAATGCATAATGGTCTCAGGCGCCTGACGGCAGGCCCTGCATCTAATATCAGGGACCTCTATACCCATCACGTGGCTTCGGTAGACCAAGGTGTTGAAGACACCATCTTGGCAGGCCATTATGAATCCCTCGGTCTCCGACTTCAGCCCACTTGACCTAAGGAAGGCGTAGGTCAAGTTCTTGGATAAGCCAAGGTCTTCAACGTTTCTGAAGAAGACCCCATGCAGAGGCTTATCCCTATGCAGCTGCAGAAGAGCTGCATTTTCTGCGGCCTTTACATGGGCTTTTTGCCGAACGGGTGCCAACTCTGTGACAGAGTTCGGATCACGCCGTTTGGTGTCGAAACTGAGACCGAGTTCATCAGCCGCACGAGCTGCTGCCTCAAAGAGGAACGCTCCAATCCCTGCGTTTCATGGTCACGGACCATGCAGAGAAGGGGGTCCAAACTCCTGATTACTTTACATGCTCCATCCAATACCATTCTTTTGTGAAGACACTCCAAACTCAAAAGTCCTCCTTGTTGTCGGTGGAGATATAACCGAGGAACGGACGATTTGGGATGCAAGCTCCTGTATAGGTGCATCATCTTGCGAGTCTTTACGTCGGGTTGTCGCAGCTCCTCCTGAGTCCACTTCATTACTCCGAAGGAGTAGAGTAAGATCGGAACGGCAAGCATATTTGTGGCAGCAACTTTGTTCTTTCCCGACAGTTCTGATGACCAGATCTGTCGGAGTTTGTGCTGATACTTGCCGCGAATTACGTTGTCAACGACCCCGTATTCCGCTGACGCTACTGATGGAATTCGTACGAAGGACGCTTCGTCAGCATTACAACAATTTCTCATCGCTTCTCGGTGAACGCAATGAACTCAGTCTGATTTTATAACTTGTAATTGTTGCACGTACTTTTATTCAATTTTTGTAATCAATAAATATTTTTTAAAAGCTTTTCGAGTTTCCCGAAAACAAAAGTGGCGCAGTCGGTAGGATTTTGAAAGTGAAAAAGTTCATCGAGAAATCGTTCGCTTCAGTTTCAACTGTTTGTTCAAAATCGCAAACGGTACGCATCCATTGAGGAGACTACCTTCATAGAATAGTGTTAACTAAGTGGAAACCAAAAGCACATAGGATTAGCAGCCAACACCGATTCCAGATGTTGAGAAGCATTGCGGCTTTATTGTGAGTATATCTTGTTCATATATGTCAGACTCCTCTGAAACCTCAGAGTTCCTGTGAATATCCTGTATCTTACAAGTGAAGACCGTTAATAATAATAGTAATAATATAATAGTAAAAATAGCAGTATCTAATAACAGATTTCTTAAAAGTTATTCATAATCGATTCAAAATTGATCCAATTATAGACTCACTTATTAATCAGCTCGCAAGTCTCACAACAATGCCTGAAATAATTCCAGTAATTAGTTCAGATCTTTTGAAGACAATTCCGGAGTATGACGGAAACCCAACGGGTTTAGTTCGGTTCATAAAAACAATCGAACAGCTATCGGAAGTTTATTTCGATGCGAATACACCCGAATCAACACAAAATTTACTTATTGTAAACACAATATTTTCAAAATTGACCCGTGCGGGGATAGAAGCAGTCAATATTTACAACGCTAAAACTTGGCCCGAAATTCGTGAAACTTTACTCCAAAATTTTGGTGACCAGAGGGACCTGAGTTCCCTCACCCAAAATTTAATGCATATGAGGCAAGGTAACGAAACGCCGCAGCAATTTTATTCGAATTGTATTCATGTACTTAATACTATTTGTAACTATATTGATTTGCACACTGCCACCGAGGTTGAGAGAACTTGTGAAAGGAATTTATTCACAAACCAGACGTTAAGAGTATTTTTAGTTGGTCTGAAAGAACCTTTCGGTACCAGAGTGAGGGCTCGTAACCCTCAAACACTTCCTCAAGCTCTATCAATATTAAATGATGAAATCAACATAACAAATTTGCAAGGAAATTTCTTTCCTGAGCCTCAGATTAACCACCCTCGTCCTAATTTTTCACAAACCAGGCCATTAAGACAAAACTACCAGCAGTCCCATCATAACTTCAATTCTCAAAACCAATTTTTCCCACCACAAAACTATCAATTTGTGAATCAACACAACGCAACGCAACGTCAATCATTTCCGAGTCAACCAATACCCATAAGACCAATCAACCGCCCACCACAAAGATTTTTCACAAATTCACAGGTATTCGGCCGACCCCAAAATGTTTGGAAAAATCCGCAGAATAGACCTACTAATAATATCCGTCCTTCTCCTATGAGCGGCATCTCTCATGGTACCAGTCTCAGACCACAACAGCGTCCCAACTCTTCCCAAAATAACGTCCAAAATAGAAACTTCATATCTGAAGAACTTTTCTATGCTGAACAAGGTTCAGTTCCAACAAACGAATATCCTGAGACTTATGATAACCCCGAATCTGACGAAGGCGCCGTAGGTTTTCAACCTGAGTATGCGCCCGACCAAGAAAATTGGGAAACTGGAAATTTTCCGGAAAGCCAGAATCAAGACTACCAGACTTGATAATAATAGAATCAAACAATATACAGGACAGACAACTCCCGTATATCGAAATAAAGAACCCACCTTTAAAATTATTAGTCGATACTGGATCGACACGATCATTTCTAGACCCATCAATAGCCAATCAATACTTTAAAAACGCCATAGTAAACGAACCATTTTCGGTGTCCACTTGTTTCAATACCTCAAATCACGATTCATCCATTATGATTCCAGCTTTTGACGAGTTTCGTACAGATAAAGAAATAAAATTTTTTCTTTACAAATTTCATAATATTTTTGAAGGATTATTAGGAATCGATAATTTGAAATTATTGAACAGTAGATTGGATCTGGTCAATAGTAAAATAATCACCCCGCAATCAATCAATGTCATAAAATATTTTGTTTCAAATCCAAAACTTCTTTTTGAAAAAGTGATTCCAAAAAATTCCAAATTATTTACAAAAATCCCTGTCGATTGCTCAAATAAGCACGTGATGATACCACAACAGGAGATTTTAGCATGTAAAATTCCCCCCACCCTAACACTAGCAAGTAATGGCGAAGCTAATGTGGAAATTTTCAATCCAACTGACAATGACATCAAACTGACCATGCTATACCCAGTCAAGACCATACCACTAACGAGTGACGAAACATATCAATTCCAGGACTTTCCAGAAATCAGTAAATATGACCTAGAACACAATTTTGAAATTCACTTCTCAGAAAATCTACAGATTATCACCAAAAATGACATCCAAGACATAATTCGAACTGACCATCTAAATGCTGAAGAGAAACAACACCTCTTGAAACTCTGCAGACAATTTTCAGACATATTCTATAAGGAAGGCGAACCACTGACCTCGACAACAGAAATTAAACACGAAATCAAAACAAGAGACGAAATTCCAGTATATACAAAGTCCTACAGATATCCTTTTATACACAAACAAGAAGTACAAACGCAAATAAACAAAATGCTTCGACAAAATATAATTCGACCCAGTAAGTCCCCTTGGTCATCTCCAATATGGATTGTTCCAAAAAAAGATGATGCCTCAGGAAAGAAAAAGTGGAGAATTGTTATCGATTATCGGAAGCTAAACGAGAAGACAATCGATGACAAATATCCAATACCCAATATAACTGATGTGTTGGACAAGTTAGGTAAATGTCAGTATTTTACTACATTAGACCTGGCATCTGGTTTTCACCAGATACAAATGAATCCTTCCGATATCGAAAAAACTGCATTCAATGTCGAAGGAGGTCACTACGAGCATGTGCGCATGCCTTTTGGCCTTAAGAACAGTCCAGCTACGTTTCAGCGTTGCATGGACACCATCCTCAGTGACTACATCAACAAAATTTGCTTGGTATATCTAGATGAGATCATTATTTTTTCTACCTCTCTTCAAGAGCATATAGACAGCCTGACAAAGGTATTCAAATGCTTGAGAAGTGCCAATCTCAAAGTGCAAATGGATAAATCAGAATTCCTCAAAAAGGAAACAGCTTATCTTGGTCATGTCATTACAACTGACGGAATTAAACCAAATCCCAGTAAAATCTCAGCAGTTCAAAAATATCCAATTCCAACCACAACAAAACAAATCAAAGGGTTTTTAGGACTCCTTGGTTACTATCGTCGATTCATAAAGGACTTCGCAAAACTGACCAAACCCTTGACATTATGTCTGAAAAAGGACGCCAAAATTGTTCATGACTCTCAATTTATTCAATGTTTCGAACACTGTAAAACACTTTTGACTAATGAACCCGTACTGATATACCCAAATTTCGACCAGCCCTTTGTCTTGAGCACGGATGCCAGCAATTTTGCCATTGGGGCTATCCTCTCTCAAGGGCCTATTGGTTCTGACAAACCAGTGGCGTACGCGTCGCGTACCCTAAATCAATCAGAGCTGAACTACTCAACGATAGAAAAAGAACTTCTAGCAATAGTATGGGCAACCAAATATTTCCGTCCATATCTGTATGGGAGAAAATTCAAAATGTTCACTGACCATAAACCCCTTCAGTGGCTTATGTCTCTTAAAGAGCCAAATTCCCGCCTAGTGAGATGGCGCCTTAAACTAGAAGAATTTGACTACGAAATTGTTTACAAAAAGGGCAAATTAAATACAAATGCCGACGCCCTATCACGAGTGGAAATTCATGTTAATGAACTCCAAAAATTCATAAACAACTTCAATGAAAATCATCGTGAAATCCTAGACATCTCCTATGACACCCCCGTTGCAAGAACCTCTGACGACGAGTCTATCATCCCACAACTTGGTGAAATCCCAAATTTGAACGAAGTTAATAGCGACGAACATTCCGGAACCAATATTAACGAATCAATTTCTGATATTCCTGGCATCTTCATCAATGCCGATGTTGTCACCACCAACCCCACAGTGCCTAATGATGCCATCATCAATAACGAAGCCCCCGATAACACTGATGGCGAAACTGTACACTCAAATGCAGAAGACCCTGTTCTGACCATCCCGATCTCAGAACATCCGTTGAACGGTTATGATCATCAGATCACTATAGACCTGGTATTCTTTTCTCCAGCCGAGCCAAAAATTAAAGAAATATTCCCGAATAAAAGAAGAATTTTCGCACAGCTTTCTCTCCAAAATTTCGAGCATGATGTCATTAAACTCATCAAAGATTATCTTAACCCAAAATACGTCTACGCGTTATATCTTTCCGATGAAAACATGATTCCCCGATTCTGCGAAGTAGTTAAGAACACCTTTAGAACACCTTCTTTCAAGTTCATCCGCTGCAACAAAATACTAAAAGACGTCATCAGCACCGATGATCAAAAAAATACAATTCAGAAATATCACGGAGGTAAAACTAACCATAGAGGCATAATCGAGACAGAAAAACGAATTAGAGAGACATATTATTGGCCAAAGCTAGGTATAGATACTCGCATCTATATTAATAACTGTTCGATATGTCAACCAAATAAATACGACCGGAACCCACCTAAACAACAGCTTCAAGTTAGCCCAACACCTAACAAGCCATTCGAAACCGTCTTTATCGATACATTCCAAATAAAAAATCAAAAGTTTTTAACAATCGTCGACGCTTTCTCAAAATATGCCCAAGCTTATCCTCTACTCAACCTCAGCGCTGTAGAGGTAGCAAACAACCTATTGACCTACATTAACCACCATGGAATCCCCAAATCACTCAACTCCGATAATGGCACCGAGCTTAAAAACGAATTAATTCAAGAATTTGCTAAAACGCACAATATCGAATTACATTACGTTACCCCTGATCATGCCGAATCGAAAGGAATCGTTGAACGGTTCCATTCAACCATCATCGAACATTTAAGAATACTTCAAACAACCCATAAGGAACTCGATATTATCAAACAGATGCCATATGCCATCATGGGCTATAATCACTCAATACACTCTGCCACAAATATGAAACCCATAGATGTTATCACTGGTCACCTATCCACTTCAGACCCCTTCAATGTCAACCTTGAAAACTTGGTACATAGTGCCTACATGACGGCGCATAAGACGAAAACCGCAGAATTGTACAAACATCTAAACAAAAAATTAACTGAAAATAAAGAAAAAACCATTGACAAACTCAACAAGGCACGGGAACCTCCTCTGACTTATAAGGAACGTACACCAGCGTACAAACGTACAGACAACAGAAACAAACTCTCTCCAAAATTCCGCGCAGTAACTGTTCTCAAGAATAAAAAGACGAAATTAAAATTACCAAAGAACACCATGCATAAATCAAGTGTCAAAAGACCATTGTTTCAGGTCCATCCTGTCGCTGACGATGAGCCAGGAACTTCAAATACAGTCCCTAAATAAAAACCCAGGAATCCTTCCTTTCAAAATAGGCACAACGCGCATCAAAAGCAAATACCACACCTTCGTACATTACTACGATCTCACCTCCATTTCTGACGAACTTCGAACAATTCAAAACCAATATTCGAGATTACTGAAAGCAGTTAATCACGGGCTATCCCGTCCATATTTTGAAGAGTTGAAAACTATCAATCAATCAATTTTCTTCCAACTCCAACTATCACTCGCCAAACAGGAATCCCTTACTCCCAGTAAAAGACTAAAACGAGGAATACTGAATGGTTTAGGTTCTATAATAAAAAGTATAAGTGGTAATCTAGATGCTGAAGACGCTGAAAACTATGATAAGGCAATTTCAGAACTAGAAAATAATCAAAATAACGTAATTTCAAAAATTAATGACCAAATCTCACTCTCAAAGAATATAATAAAAACTATCAGTGAAACAACAGCTATGATTAAACATAACCAAAAGGTAATCACAGAGAGAATCAATAAAATTGCTTCGGACATGTCGACCCTCATTTTTAATTTCCAGCACTATCTCGAAACTAAAGAGGCTTTCGATCAACTCAGCTCTATCCTTCTAATGCTGTTGCAAATATTGACTGACCTAGAAACCGCTACAAAATCTGCTAAATTAGGACAAGCACATCCTAGTATATTGAAAATCAATGATATTGAATGGATGTTGTCAACCTTAGTACAACACTATACCGCTAATAATTTACTGTTTGGATTGGATCACACGAACCTACACCGATATTATGAAATTTTTGAAATAGGTACCTATCAGAAAAATAATAAAATAGTTTTCGTGATAAAGTTTCCACTTGTATCACCCGAAGTATTCACCCAATATCACTTATATTCCATTCCTACCCCAAACCAAACTACCATCATACCACCTGCACCCTATCTGACTGCAAACGAGGTATATTTTCAATATTCCACAATGCCCTGCATGGATCTCCACGATGTTCATTACTGCCCTTGGAACAACCTCCTTCCAGGAACCACCACCAGCGACTGTATTTTTCAAATATTGAGCATCGCAAAGGACCCACAAAACTGTCAACAAGTACCGATCCACCTGGTATCAAACATCATCGAGCAAGTGGACGACGCCCACTATATCAGCATTTTCGAGAAGGCCACCCGCATCCAGACCACCTGCAGTACAACAGACATTACCACCCTCACAGGATCATACCTGATCACAGTACCACTTGGCTGCCAATTCAAAACCCCGACCGAACAATACGTCAACGAGGTCACGAAAGTTGGAGAACAACCCCTGCTCCTACCGGATATCAAATTACCCCAAATAACACATGACCCAGAAATACCAGCCCTAAAACTTCAAGACATCTCCTTGGATAAACTAACCGAAATTCACAAGGAAGCCAGCCGTTTAACTCCGCTCACCAAATCGTTCCATTCGCCGAGTGCCTACGTCTGGACACTCCCTATATACAGTATAATGATAATTTGTCTAGCTGTTATCATTATATACAAATTCAAACACCTACTAGTTCGACGTCCACCTACTACCAGCATCCAAGAAGACAACACTGAAGTCACCGAACAACCCCTACCAAAGGAACGGAAAACATTCTTCATTCCATGAAATCCTGTTTTCCATCTTAGAAGGGAGGAATTACGTTGTCAACGACCCCGTATTCCGCTGACGCTACTGATGGAATTCGTACGAAGGACGCTTCGTCAGCATTACAACAATTTCTCATCGCTTCTCGGTGAACGCAATGAACTCAGTCTGATTTTATAACTTGTAATTGTTGCACGTACTTTTATTCAATTTTTGTAATCAATAAATATTTTTTAAAAGCTTTTCGAGTTTTTGACAGTTATAACTTCTTGAGAGTGGTGTTGTTCCACTCCCAAGTAGGTATACGTCTCTCCGGCACCCAGATGACGTAGGATGCTTCCGTCTATGAGCTGGACGTCTTCTCCGTAATCGTCACATCGTCCTCTTTTGAGATGAACCGTTGCACATTTGTCGATCCCAAACTCCATGCCGATGGCCTGCGTATACTCCTCCACCACCCTCAAAGACTGACGTAGGTCCTTTTCACCTGAGGCATAAAGCTTAAGATCATCCATGTAGACTTATGCCTCCGGTTGCTGGGGGTGCCGCAGTAGTATCCACGTGTTTTTCTGTGGGCAACGGACAATGGCAATAGTGGGATGCAAAAGAGAAGGGGGCTGAGAGAATCTCCCTGAAACACCCCCCTTCTGAAGATAACCTGATCTGTTTGGACTCTAGCTTGACCTGATGTTATAGTGAAGCGAGTCCTCCAGAGTGGCATCAGTTGTTCAATGCATCTCACTATTTGATCGGGTATCGCAAGGCATCGAAGAACGTGCATGATTAGCTCATTCGATGTCGTGTCAAATGCCTTGCGATAGTCGATCCAGGCCATCGAAAGGTTACGCTTATACTGCGTGGAGTCGTGCGTAATACATCTATCGATGAGCAGATTCTCCTTGCATCCAGCGACCCCTTTCTTTGACCCTCTTTGCTCATATATCCGTTCGTACACGTGTTCAACTGCGGTGAGTATTCGCATGTACAAAATGCGGGTGAACATCTTATAACATGCGTTCAGGCATGTTATCGGCCTGTAGTTTTTCGGTTCCGACAAATCTCCCGTTTTTGGGATCAGCACGGTTCGCTCCTCGACAAACCAACCGGGAATCTGCTGCTCACCATTCAACCATGAGTTGAAAACTCTGGCCAAATGTTGGTGGGTGCTGGGAAATTTTTTCCACCAGTAGTTCCCTAGTCCATCCGGACCTGGTGCAGCTGAGTTCTTCGAGCCCTCAAGGGCTCGTCGAACTTCTTCCGGGGTTATCGGGTCGCGCAGTTCATTGAGCTCTGGCTGTTGAAGCCTTCCGCATAATCCTTCAAACTGCGCTGGGCTGGAGTGTCTACATTCAGTGGTTGCGGATGTTCATAAATATCCTTCCAGAAGGTTTCTACCTGATCAGCGGTCGGCGGATTTTCTACAACACGCGGAGGCTTTTGGAACAATTGAGAAGGATTATCGCGGAATTTTGAGTTTTCAGCGATGCTCCTCAATCGCTTCACTAGTGACTTCTTTGCAGCCACTAGCATTCGTATCCTGTCAAGGCAGTGCTGTTTGGTAGTCAACAGCACTCCTTGATTCAGTGTGTGATGGGCTCTTCCTAATTTTGCCGCTATTCGGCGCACTGCTGTCGTGAAAAGCCTGTTGGCTGCCATATAGTCCATCACACATTGGATACGAGACGCGTGTTGTCTCGCCGACTTGATCTTGGCTTCCATCTTCTGTACTCGTCGCTCGTGCCTTTCAACCGACAAGAAGGGATTCCTTCTCTCCGTTTGGGTCAGCGACTGAGCGGCTCTGTACACAGCGCTGTTAATTTGCCAGATATCAGCCTCTTCTATTAGGACATCCCGAACCTCTGCATCCACTTGGGCTAGTTGTTCTGGCTTCAGGTACTTTGGTACGTGAAGCACCCTACGTGTTCTGAAATTTTCCATTGGCGGTGCAATCAAAGGTTCCTCCTGTGCCAGACCAACTCGTGGTGGAACTGCCACTTCTGCCAGTTCGTTAGCCGGCTGAGGAGGGGCCCTGATATAGCCTCGAGCCCGAAGATGAGATACATAATCCCTGAGATTTTGTGCGGTGAAAGCGGCATGCTCTGGGTGATTTTCGCACCACAGCGCATGCATTCTCGCCATGTATCCCCTTCGGGCGGGCTCACTACTCTCGTAAAAACGCAGAAGGTCATCCCTCAATTCATTAGTCCACTCAAAGCGTCCTTGTTCGTCGCGGTCGTCATAAGCAGGCAAATCCTCGTTTACGGCCCCTCCACCTTGCCTTTGACCCCTTATCCGAGGGGGTCGGTTATGGGGGCCTCTTCCTCGTCTGTTTGGAACCCGAGTTTCTAGGTATACCGGGGGGTTAGCCTAGTATACCCACGGCCGACATCAGAGGGAAAGCTCTTTCCCTCCCGGGTGCACCTGAGCTGCCGGTCCGGTTTGGCACCTTTTGCTCGGGGAAGTGGTGTCGCAACTCACCAGGGCCTGAGATGTTGGTTGGCCTCCCTGCTTATTATTATTATTATTATTATTATTATTATTATTATTATTATTATTATTATTATTATTATTATTATTATTATTATTATTATTATTATTATTATTATTATTATTATTATTATTATTATTATTATTATTATTATTATTATTATTATTATTATTATTATTATTATTATTATTATTATTATTATTATTATTATTATTATTATTATTTTTTTTTTCCTTAGGAGTGTACCAGTCAGGCCCTGTCTCCGGTGCTCCGACCCATCCGGAGGGCGCGCTGGTGTCGTTAACCCCAATAACCACTCCCTACATCCGTAGGGTGAGTGATTATTGGGTCCGAGAATCGTGTGCCCTGAGTAGACGAGGCGAACCAAGTATAACGGCCTTCTGCATTCTTGCTGCTAAGATTTCTGCCATATTACGGCAAGCAGGTATTATTTTCAAATTGGAGAGCAGTGTGTCCATCATTCCACCAAGGACTCCTATGATCAGAACCACCATTTTGACAGAATGGTCCGGATATAACCTGCGGAGTTCAAAGAGAAGATCTCGATATTTAGTCCGTTTTTCCTCCTCTTTTCGAACGATATTAATTTCGCCTGGAGCGGAAAACTCCATGACGAATATCGTTCTACTTTGGTGGTCGAGGAGGACAACATCAGGCTTATTGGCTTGTATTTGCCTGAGGGTGGGGAATGAGTAGTTCCAATAGATTCGGCATCTCTCATTCTCCACCACGGACTCAATATCCCCCGGAGCATAAGGCAACACCGGTGTCTCGTCTATACCGTACGAGTGTCGTAGGTGGTAGTACAACACTCGTAGCGCCGCGTTATGCCTGTGGATATAGGCTGAGACCGCATAAGATGGGCATGCTGATAGCAAATGCATTACGGTCTCAGGTGCCCCACGACATGCCCTGCATCGGGTGTCAGGGACGTCTATACCCATCACGCGACTACGGTAGACAAGGGTGTTGAAGACACCATCCTGGCAGGCCATTATGAATCCCTCGGTCTCCGACTTTAGCTCACTCGACCTGAGGAAGGCAAAGGTCAAGCTTTTGGATAAGCAAAGGTCTTCGATGTTATGAAAGAAGACACCATGCATTGGCTTATCCATATGTAGCTGTAGCAGGACCTCTGTCTCCGCAGCTTTTATCTGAGCTTTTTGCTGAACGGGTCCCAACTCGGTGACAGAGTTTGGGTTAGCCCGTTCAGTGTCGAAAACGAGACCGAGTTCATCGGCCGCACGGGTAGCTGCCTTAAAAAGGAATGCTCCAATCCCTGCTTTATCATGGTCGCGGACCATGCAGAGAAGGGGATCTGAACTCCTGATGACTTTACAGGCCCCATCCAGAACCATTCTGTTATGCAGACACTCCAAACTCAAAAGTCCACGGCCTCCCCGTTGTCTGGAAAAGTATAACCGTGGAACGGACGATTTAGGATGCAAGCTCCTATTGAGATGCATCATTTTGCGAGTCTTAACGTCAAGTTGTCGCAGCTCTTCCTTAGTCCACTTCATCACTCCGAAAGAGTAAAGAAGGATCGGAACGGCAAGCATATTAGTCGCAGCAACTTTGTTCTTCCCCGACAGTTCTGATGACCAGATCTGTCGGAGTTTATGCTGATACTTGCCGCGGAGAGAGTTTTTAACTGCAAATACCTCT
Organism: Chrysolina oricalcia; assembly: GCA_944452925.2. Classification (NCBI taxonomy): domain Eukaryota; kingdom Metazoa; phylum Arthropoda; class Insecta; order Coleoptera; family Chrysomelidae; genus Chrysolina; species Chrysolina oricalcia. Next base: position 29,275,795 of record OX101809.2, on the reverse strand, counting down.
TGGGAGCGGCGTTGTTCCACCCCAAGGTAGGTATAAGTCTCTCCGGCATCCAGATGATGTAGGATGCTTCCGTCTACGAGCTGGACATCCTCTCCGTATTCCTCGCATCGTCCTCTTTTGAGATGAACCGTGGCACATTTGTCGATCCCAAATTCCATACCGATAGCATGCGTATATTCTTCCACCACCCTAAGGGACTGATGTAGGTCCCTTTCTCCAGAGGCATACAATTTGAGGTCATCCATGTAAAACAGATGGGTGACATTATGCCTCCGGTTGCTGGGGGTGCCGCAGTTGTACCCACGGGTATTCCTGAGCGCAACGGACAATGGCAATAGTGAGATGCAGAAGAGAAGAGGGCTAAGGGAGTCTCCCTGAAACACACCTCTTCTAATGATGACCTGCTCTGTTTGGACTATGTCTCTACCAGATCTTATTGTGAAGCGAGTCCTCCAGAGCGGCATCAGTTGTCCAATGCATCCCACTATTTGACCGCGTACCTCAAGGCATCTGAGCAAATGCATGATTAACTCATGTGATGTTGTATCAAATGCCTTGCGGTAATCGATCCAGGCCATCGAAAGGTTACGCTTATACTGCACGGAGTCCTGCGTGATACATCTATCGATGAGCAGGTTCTCCTTGCACCCGGCGACCCCTTTCTTTGACCCTCTTTGCTCATTTATCCGTTCATACACCGGATCAACTGCGGAGAGAATGCGCGTGTATAAGATTATTATTATTATTATTATTATTATTATTATTATTATTATTATTATTATTATTATTATTATTATTATTATTATTATTATTATTATTATTATTATTATTATTATTATTATTATTATTTTTTCCTTTAAGAGTGTACCAGTCAGGTCCTGTCTCCGGTGCTCCGACCCATCCGGAGGACGCGCTGGTGTCGTTTACCTCAATAACCACTCCCTACGTCCGTAGGGTGAGTGATTATTGGGTCCGAGAGTCATGTGTTCTGAGCAGACGAAGGGAACCAAGGATGACGGCCTTCTGCATTCGAGCGGCTAGGATTTGTGCCATATTACGGCAGGCCGGTATCAACTTCAAATTAGAGAGCAGTGTGTCCATCATTCCACCAAGGACTCCTATAATCAGAACCACCATTTTGACAGAATGATCCGGATACAACCTGCGGAGTTCAAAGAAAAGATCTCGATATTTAGTCCGTTTTTCCTCCTCTTTCCGAACGATATTCATCTCGCCTGGAGCGGAAAACTCCACGACGAATATCGTTTTACTTTGACGGTCGAGGAGGACAACATCAGGCTTATTGGCTTGTATTTGCCTGAGGGTGGGGAATGTGTAGTTCCAATAGATTCTGTCGGAGTTTATGCTGATACTTGCCGCGGAGAGAGTTCTTAACTGTGATTACCTCTTGGGAGCGGCGTTGCGCCACCCCTAGGTAAGTATAAGTCTCTCCGGCATCCAGATGATGTAGGATGCTTCCGTCTACGAGCTGGACATCCTCTCCGTATTCCTCGCATCGCCCTCTTTTGAGATGAACCGTGGCACATTTGTCGATCCCAAATTCCATTCCGATAGCATGCGTATATTCTTCCACCACCCTAAGGGACTGATGTAGGTCCCTTTCTCCAGAGGCATATAATTTTAGGTCATCCATGTAAAACAGGTGGGTGACTGTATGCCTCCGGTTGCTGGGGGTGCCGCAGCTGTACCCACGGGTATTCCTGAGTGCAACGGACAATGGCAATAGTGAGATGCAGAAGAGAAGAGGGCTGAGGGAGTCTCCCTGAAACACGCCTCTTCTAATGATGACCTGCTCTGTTTGGACAATGTCTCCACCAGATTTTATAGCGAAGCGAGTCCTCCAGAGCGGCATCAGTTGTCCAATGCATCCCACTATTTGATCGGGTACCTCAAGGCATCTGAGCAAATGCATGATTAACTCATGCGATGTTGTATCAAATGCCTTGCGGTAATCGATCCAGGCCATCGAAAGGTTACGCTTGTACTGCACGGAGTCCTGCGTGATACATCTATCGATGAGCAGGTTCTCCTTGCAGCCGGCAACCCCTTTCTTTGACCCTCTTTGCTCATATATCCGTTCATACACCGGATCAACTGCGGAGAGAATGCGTGTGTATAAGATGCGCGTAAACATCTTATAACACGCATTCAAGCACGTTATCGGTCTGTAATTCTTTGGATCAGACAAATCTCCGTTTTTGGGGATGAGCACGGTTCGCCCCTCGACAAACCACTCCGGAATCTGCTGCTCCCCATCTAGCCATGAGTTGAAAACTCTAGCCAGATGGCGGTGGGTTGCTGGAAACTTTTTCCACCAATATTATTATTATTATTATTATTATTATTATTATTATTATTATTATTATTATATATATTTTTTTTTTTTTTTTTTTTTTCCCTTTGGGAATGTACCAGTCAGGCCCTGTCTCCGGTGCTCCGATACATCCGGAGGGCGCGCTGGTGTCGTTAACCCCAATAACCACTCCCTACGTCCGTAGGGTGAGTGACTATTGGGTCCGAGAATCATGTGCCCTGAGTAGACGGAGCGAACCAAGGATGACGGCCTTCTGCATTCTTGCTGCTAAGATTTCTGCCATATTACGGCAAGCAGGTATTATCTTCAAGTTGGAGAGCAGTGTGTCCATCATTCCACCAAGGACCCCTATGATCAGAACCACCATTTTGACAGAATGGTCCGGATATAACCTGCGGAGTTCAAAGAGAAGATCTCGATATTTAGTCCGTTTTTCCTCCTCTTTTCGAACGATATTCATTTCGCCTGGAGCGGAAAACTCCATGACGAATATCGTTCTACTTTGGTGGTCGAGGAGGACAACATCAGGCTTATTGGCTTGTATTTGCCTGAGGGTGGGGAATGAGTAGTTCCAATAGATCCGACACCTCTCATTCTCCACCACGGACTCAATATCCCCCGGAACATAAGGCAACACCGGTGTCTCGTCTATACCGTACGAGTGTCGTAGATGGTAGTATAACACTCGTAGCGCCGCGTTATGCCTGTGGATATAGGCTGAGACCGCATAAGATGGGCATGCTGATAGCAAATGCATTACGGTCTCAGGTGCCCCACGACATGCCCTGCATCGGGTGTCAGGGACGTCTATACCCATCACGCGACTACGGTAGACGAGGGTGTTGAAGACACCATCCTGGCAGGCCATTATGAATCCCTCGGTCTCCGACTTTAGCTCACTCGCCCTGAGGAAGGCAAAGGTCAAGCGTTTGGATAAGCCAAGGTCTTCGATGTTATGAAAGAAGACACCATGCATTGGCTTATCCATATGTAGCTGTAGCAGGACCTCTGTCTCCGCAGCTTTGATGTGAGCTTTATGCTGAACGGGTCCCAACTCGGTGACAGAGTTTGGGTTAGCCCGTTCAGTGTCGAATACGAGACCGAGTTCATCGGCCGCACGGGTTGCTGCCTTAAAAAGGAATGCTCCAATCCCTGCTTTTTCATGGTCGCGGACCATGCAGAGAAGGGGATCTGAACTCCTGATGACTTTACAGGCCCCATCCAGAACCATTCTGTTATGCATACACTCCAAACTCAAAAGTCCACGGCCTCCCCGTTGTCTGGGAAAGTATAACCGTGGAACGGACGATTTAGGATGCAAGCACCTATTGAGATGCATCACTTTGCGAGTTTTAACGTCGAGTTGTCGCAGCTCTTCCTTAGTCCACTTCATTACTCCGAAAGAGTAGAGAAGGATCGGAACGGCAAGCATATTGGTTGCAGCAACTTTGTTCTTCCCCGACAGTTCTGATGACCAGATCTGTCGGAGTTTATGCTGATACTTGCCGCGGAGAGAGTTCTTAACTGTGAATACCTCTTGGGAGTGGCGTTGCTCCACCCCTAGGTAAGTATACGTCTCTCCGGCATCCAGATGATGTAGGATGCTTCCGTCTACGAGCTGGACATCCTCTCCGTATTCCTTGCATCGTCCTCTTTTGAGATGAACCGTGGCACATTTGTCGATCCCAAATTCCATTCCGATAGCATGCGTGTACTCTTCCACCACCCTAAGGGACTGATGTAGGTCCCTTTCTCCAGAGGCATATAATTTGAGGTCATCCATGTAAAACAGATGGGTGACTTTATGCCTCCGGTTGCTGGGGGTGCCGCAGTTGTACCCACGGGTATTCCTGAGTACAACGGACAATGGCAATAGTGAGATGCAGAAGAGAAGAGGGCTGAGGGAGTCTCCCTGAAACACGCCTCTTCTAATGATGACCTGCTCTGTTTGGACTATGTCTCTACCAGATCTTATGGTGAAGCGAGTCCTCCAGAGTGGCATCAGTTGTCCAATGCATCCCACTATTTGATTGGGTACCTCAAGACATCTGAGCAAATGCATGATTAACTCATGCGATGTTGTATCAAATGCCTTGCGGTAATCAATCCAGGCCATCGAAAGGTTACGCTTATACTGCACGGAGTCCTGCGTGATACATCTATCGATGAGCAGGTTCTCCTTGCAGCCGGCGACCCCTTTCTTTGACCCTCGTTGCTCATATATCCGTTCATACACCGGATCAACTGCGGAGAGAATGCGCGTGTATAAGATGCGCGTAAACAACTTATAGCACGCATTCAAGCATGTTATCGGCCTGTAATTCTTTGGATCAGACAAATCTCCGTTCTTGGGGATGAGCACGGTTCGTCCCTCGACAAACCACTCCGGAATCTGCTGCTCCCCATCTAGCCATGAGTTAAAAACTCTTGCCAGATGGCGGTGGGTTGTTGGAAACTTTTTCCACCAATAATTATTCAACCCATCAGGGCCTGGAGCAGCAAAGTTCTTCGAGCCTTTGAGGGCCCCTCGAACTTCTTCCGTGGTTATCGGATTGCGCAGATCATTGTGCTCAGGCTGCCGAAGCGTCCTGCAGTAAGCTTCGAACTGCGCTAGGGCTGGAGTGTCTACATTGAGTGGTTGCGGAAACTCATAGATGTTCTTCCAGAAGGTTTCTACCCGATCAGCAGCCGGCGGGTTATCGACAACACGTGGAGGCTCTTGGAATAAGCGGGAAGGTTTATCGCGGAACTTTATGTTTTCCGCGATACTTCTCGCTCGTCTCACTAGTGACTTCTTTGCAGCCACTAGCATTCGTATCCTATCAAGACAGTGCTGTTTTATGGTAAACAGCACGCCTTGATTCAATGTGTGGTGAGCTCGTCTTAGCCTTGCAGCAATTCGCCGCACTGCCGGCGTGAAAGGCCTATTGGCCGACATGTAGTCCACCACACACTGGATACGAGATGCGTGTTGTCTCGCCGACTTGATCTTAGCTTCCATCTTGTGAACGCGTCGCTCATGCCTCCCAACAAGAGCAGTGGTGTCCCTCCTCTCCGTCTGGGATATTGCACGAGCGGCGTCGTACACGACAGAATTAATCTGCCAGATGTTGGCCTCTTCTGGAAGAACATCGCCAATCTCCGCATCCACCCGTGCCAGTTCTTGCGGCTTCAAGGGCTTCATATTGTGAAGCGCCCTGCGGGTTCTGATGTCCTCCATTGGTGGTATGATGCGAGCCTCCTCTGCAGCCAGACCGACACGTGGCATATCTGCCACTTCGTTAACCGGCTGAGGAGGAGCTCTAACATAGCCTCGAGCCCGGAGATAGGATACATAATCCCTGAGATTTTGGGCGGAAACGGCGGCATGCTCTGGGTGTCTCTCACACCAAAGAGCATGCATCCTTGCCATGTATCCCCTCCGGGCGGGCTCACTGCTCTCATAGCAATACAGAAGTCCATCCCTTAATCTATCCGTCCACTCAAAGCGTCCGTTGTCATTGCGGTTGTCGTCATTTGGCAAATCATCGTTGTTGGCCCCACCACCTTGCCTTTGACCCCTAATCCGAGGGGGTCGGTTGTGGGGGGCTCTTCCCCGATTATTTGGAACCGAGTAAAAGGGTTTACTGGGAGGTTAACCCAGCAAACCCACGGCCGACACCGGAGGAAAAGATGCCTTTTCCCTCCCGGATGCGCATGAGCTGCCGGTCCGATTTTGCATCCTTTGCTCGGGTAGGTGGTGTCGCAACTCACCAGGGCCTCAGGTGTTGGTTGACCTCCCTGCCTATTATTATTATTATTATTATTATTATTATTATTATTATTATTATTATTATTATTATTATTATTATTATTATTATTATTATTATTATTATTATTATTATTATTATTATTATTATTATTATTATTATTATTATTATTATTATTATTATTATTATTATTATTATTATTATTATTATTTTCCTTCAAGAGTGTACCAGTCAGGTCCTGTCTCCGGTGCTCCGACCCATCCGGAGGACGCGCTGGTGTCGTTTACCTCAATAACCACTCCCTACGTCCGTAGGGTGAGTGATTATTAGGTCCGGGAGTCATGTGTTCTGAGCAGACGAAGGGAACCAAGGATGACGGCCTTCTGCATTCGAGCGGCTAGGATTTGTGCCATATTACGGCAGGCCGGTATCAACTTCAAATTAGAGAGCAGTGTGTCCATCATTCCACCAAGGACTCCTATAATCAGAACCACCATTTTGACAGAATGGTCCGGATACAACCTGCGGAGTTCAAAGAGAAGATCTCGATATTTAGTCCGTTTTTCCTCCTCTTTCCGAACGATATTCATCTCGCCTGGAGCGGAAAACTCCACGACGAATATCGTTTTACTTTGACGGTCGAGGAGGACAACATCAGGCTTATTGGCTTGTATTTGCCTGAGGGTGGGGAATGAGTAGTTCCAATAGATTCGGCACCTCTCATTCTCCACCACGGACTCAATATCCCCCGGAACATAAGGCAACACCGGTGTCTCGTCTATACCGTACGAGTGTCTTAGATGGTAGTACAACACTCGTAGCGCCGCATTATGCCTGTGGATATAGGCTGAGACCGCATAAGCTGGACATGCTGATAGCAAATGCATTACGGTCTCAGGTGCCCCACGACATTCCCTGCATCGGGTGTCAGGGACGTCTATACCCATCACGCGACTACGGTAGACGAGGGTGTTGAAGACACCATCCTGGCAGGCCATTATGAATCCCTCGGTCTCCGACTTTAGCTCACTCGAACTGAGGAAGGCAAAGGTCAAGCTTTTGGATAAGCCAAAGTCTTCGATGTTGTTGAAGAAAACACCATGCATTGGCTTATCCATATGCAGCTGTAGGAGGACCTCTGTCTCAGCAGCTTTAATGTGAGCTTTTAGCTGAACGGGTCCCAACTCGGTGACAGAGTTTGGGTTAGCCCGTTCAGTGTCGAATACGAGACCAAGTTCATCGGCTGCACGGGTTGCTGCCTTAAAGAGAAATGCTCCAATCCCTGCTTTTTCATGGTCGCGGACCATGCAGAGAAGGGGATCTGAACTCCTGATGACTTTACAGGCCCCATCCAGTACCATTCTGTTATGCAGACACTCCAAACTCAAAAGTCCACGGCCTCCCCGTTGTCTGGGAAAGTATAACCGTGGAACGGACGATTTAGGATGCAAGCTCCCATTGAGATGCATCATTTTGCGAGTTTTTACGTCGAGTTGTCGCAGCTCTTCCTGAGTCCACTTCATCACTCCGAAGGAGTAGAGAAGGATCGGAACGGCAATCATATTAGTTGCAGCAACTTTGTTCTTCCCCGACAGTTCTGACGACCAAATCTGTCGGAGTTTATGCTGATACTTGCCGCGGAGAGAGTTCTTAACTGTGATTACCTCTTGGGAGCGGCGTTGCGCCACCCCTAGGTAAGTATAAGTCTCTCCGGCATCCAGATGATGTAGGATGCTTCCGTCTACGAGCTGGACATCCTCTCCGTATTCCTCGCATCGTCCTCTTTTGAGATGAACCGTGGCACATTTGTCGATCCCAAATTCCATTCCGATAGCATGCGTATATTCTTCCACCACCCTAAGGGACTGATGTAGGTCCCTTTCTCCAGAGGCATATAATTTTAGGTCATCCATGTAAAACAGGTGGGTGACTGTATGCCTCCGGTTGCTGGGGGTGCCGCAGCTGTACCCACGGGTATTCCTGAGTGCAACGGACAATGGCAATAGTGAGATGCAGAAGAGAAGAGGGCTGAGGGAGTCTCCCTGAAACACGCCTCTTCTAATGATGACCTGCTCTGTTTGGACTATGTCTCCACCAGATTTTATAGCGAAGCGAGTCCTCCAGAGCGGCATCAGTTGTCCAATGCATCCCACTATTTGATCGGGTACCTCAAGGCATCTGAGCAAATGCATGATTAACTCATGCGATGTTGTATCAAATGCCTTGCGGTAATCGATCCAGGCCATCGAAAGGTTACGTTTGTACTGCACGGAGTCCTGCGTGATACATCTATCGATGAGCAGGTTCTCATTGCAGCCGGCAACCCCTTTCTTTGACCCTCTTTGCTCATATATCCGTTCATACACCGGATCAACTGCGGAGAGAATGCGTGTGTATAAGATGCGCGTGAACACCTTATAACACGCATTCAAGCATGTTATCGGTCTGTATATTATTATTATTATTATTATTATTATTATTATTATTATTATTATTATTATTATTATTATTATTATTATTATTATTATTATTATTATTATTATTATTATTATTATTATTATTATTATTATTATTATTATTATTATTATTATTATTATTATTATTATTATTTACCGAGAAATACAGTGACTTAAAATTTTAATTCAGATTTGGACAAAGTGTGCTTGGTTCGGTTTTTCATCTACTTGATAATTTTGTCTCCCATTCAGGGTATTTGAAAAACGTGAGGCCTCAAGCAGAACTCAATTTTATTTCAATCAACACATTTTTTTCTAATATTTCGTTCAATTTTGGATGAAGGTCATTGAATTTCCAGCTCGTTCGTTCTGGAAACATTTCTTTGCCACTCACCATGAATGTAAAATAAATTCAAAATATCTGCATTTGAATATACATTATAATCCATTTTCTATACTCCTTTCTGGCAGAAACAATTAAATCCACTGTTTGTCAAACTTACAGGTTGTTTCGCTCTTTTCTGGTCACGGCATACTTCATATTATTTCAATTGGGCAATATTACCTATTTCGCATCTAGTAAATGAAAATGATAGTAGTGTGTCGTGACCAGAAAAGAGCAAAGCAAACTTTTTGTTTAACAAACCGTAATTTTCGTGGTGTTTCTGTCAGGACAAAGTATTAAAAATAGATTAAAATGCTGATATTTCGAATCTGTTTTATATTCACGGTTAGTGCAAAAATATTATTCCAAGAACACGCAGGAAATTCAATGAACTCACCACAAATGAATAAAAAAAAATTCCAGAAGAATCGAACGGAATTATGCAGTGTTTGGAAATGTTGAGGCGTCAAGAAGTGATCCTTCAAAAACGTGTTGATTTCTGTGAATGGATTGATGAAAATACAAGTTTCCTTCAGAAATATGGAAAATATTTGAATAATATGAGAACAACAGTTAGGAACTTTTTGGCAATTTGCCGCTTCATGTATATCGAAGTTGTTGCTAGCAGTTGAACGGTACCCTCCTCACTGTAGACAAGAAGTGAGCAGATAACTGACCACAACCTTTGTTTGGTGAAGACAATTAGGTCCTTAGCCTTAGCCACCGCGATCCCCAGATCTAACTAACTAATTCTTCTGAATGTTCACATTAAATCAAATTAAACATCACTTCGAAAACATTAATTAGCGATTGATAGGACCTTCATTTGTTTATTGATTTCTCAACAGACACACGTTTTTCAGAAACCTTGAATGGAAGATAAAATTATCATGGAGATGACGAACCGAACCAGGAACATACTTTGTTCAAACCTGAATTGAAATTTAAAACCACCGCATTTCTCAATGCATGCAATATTAGTTTTGGAAAAGACTGTTGTGAAAAAAATATAAAAATCTAATGAATGAATGAATAATCCGACAAAAATTAATCAGATTTTCATTTGATCTTCCATTTTGATTCTTTTCTAATCAAATTCACGTTAATGTACGAGCAAACGATTTAATATTAATTTAATGATTTTCGAATTTTCATAATGACATGTTCCATGACATTTCATATCTAACCAATACAAAACATGGCAAAATAATCCAATTTTTATAGAAAACTTGCTTTTATTTCGGAAACCTGACTCCTTAGGTATAGGAACATGATACATCGTTTGGAAGTAAATTCAATTAGCTTCCAGGATATTTGATAATATACAGGGTTTTCCATTTGAAAAATGCACCTTTCAGCACTTTTGTATATATCGGTAAAATCACAAACTTTCAACGACCCTGTATGATGAAGAACGAATTGCCCTAGTCATAATTAATACACAGGACATTGTCAAACTACATCCAAAATTTCAGATTTCTACGTATTCAAATACTGCAGTAAAACGTTTAATATGTTAATATGTTTCGCACAAAAAATAAGGAAATTATTGATTTTTTCAAAAACCACTGAAGTTAGGTATGGGAAAGTTTCATACGAAAATAATCAAAAAGCAATGGCAAAGCGAAAAATGCAATAATATACAGGGTATTCTATTTAAAATATCAAAGTTGTTGCTACTTTTGATAGAAGTGGCAACGTCGCAGCGCTGGAAATATTTTAGATCGATAGAGCAGACCTGATTATCCAAGAAACCAAATTTTCAAAATGATACGTCTCTTTTTCCAGAAACGTCTAATAGGCCATCGTGTTTGGAACAGCCTGTATATATATTAATAAGTATGACCTGTACATTCACATTTTAACAATTTTAACAAAAAAATGATGTCATTGAGAGATTAAGCTTTGAAACGGTACAGGGCTACAAAATCAGATGTTCATTTCCTTATTAAGATATGAGAAATTATACCAATCAGGCTATTGAAAGGGAGAAGCAAAAAGATCCTAAAAAGATTTGGAAAACCCTGAAAAATTATGATTTTTTACACCAGAAATACCTCGATATTCCAGATAATATGAAAAATCCCAATGAAATTTTTTTTTATTTTTGTTTTTACGAAACTCCCAGGTTTTCGGAGAAAACCCCTCAAAAGCAGAGCTTGTACGAGCAAGGGAGATCCGGGACCTACAGTTTGAATAAAAGTGGAATCCGAACCACTTCAGCTCAGTGACACACGACCGGGGATCGAACCAGGACCGTCTGGGTGAAAGCCAAACGCTCTAACACCCCGACCACGTCGCTGAATGAATCAATACTTTATCAACTCTATTCATTCAACCTCCACAAATATTATATTCATTTTGTAGGGAACAAAAACTGATAGATCAAGATATCACATTCAAAGAAATTAACGACTTATTTGTTTACGAAATAATCTGCAATATAAAAACTAATGCAGCAGGCTGCGATGGTCTCAATATTAGATATATCAGATTGTGTTGTCCCCACATTATACCCTATATTACTCATTTAGTTAACTTTTGCATATTAAATGACATCTTTCCCACAACATGGAGGTCGGCGGTTGTGAAAATTTTACCAAAAAAATCGAACCCCTCTGAATATAAAGACCTTCGCGCAATCAGCATACTTCCTGTTCTATCGAAGATTTTAGAAAGAGCAATTGAATCTCAACTTAAGGAATATCTTGAGAATTCTTCTCAATTACCGGCAATACAATCAGGCTTTCGCAAAGGATACAAGTGTACAACTGCACTTTTGCATGTCTTTGATGACGTAATTAGGGCAAAACGGATAAGGGAATTTGTACAGTTCTGATTTTATTAGATTTTAGCCGAGCGTTTGATACGATTGATCATGATTAATTATTGGACATTTTGAATTACATAGGACTCTCTGGAAAAGCTATTTCTTTAATAAAATCCTTTCTGAAAAAACGGCAACAGAAAGTGAGCAAAGATGGAATTGACTCAACATCTTCACCTTCACTCAGGAGTACCACAAGGTTCTATTCTAGGACCACTACTATTCACCATTTACACATCTCATTTCTTAAATAGTCTTCAGCATTGCCAAATCCGTCTCTATGCCGATGACACTCAGCTCTATTACAGATTTCCCCCGTCAATGGTACAAAGTGCGTGTTCCCAAATAAACAAGGATCTTGACTTTTTTGTAAAAACAGCATGGAATCATTGTCTCAAGATTAATTAGAGTAAATCAAAAGCAATCGTTTTTGGTTCACGCAGTAACTGTGCCGCCAAACTTGAATCCTTGAACATAAATATTAACAAGCAGCGCCTTGAAATGGTTGAGGAAGAAAAGAGCTTGGGTGTTATACTAGATGTAGAACTTAAAGGACCCCGCACTTTCCTTATGGAAAATGGCTTTCGGTTAAATTCCCTGAATTTGGTATGATGTAGATCTTGACTCCCTAAGCAAAAGTGTCCATGGGCACAAAGAAATCGGCTGACTAGTTTTCGAGATACAGGGTGTCAAAGATGAAAAGTGAAGTTTTCTGCTCAGAATTTTTAACAACTCCGAGAATTGACAAAACGCCCATTTATTCATGGAATAACATGCCTGAATGATGGTACAATGTCATCTTGATCTCGTATCCATTATAATTTTACGTTTTGGGCTCTACAACAGGGTGAACAAAGAAAAATCCAATTCTATTAATTTTAAACCAACCAGGGTAAGTTCCTTCATGAGAATTAAAGATCCAATTGAGCATGGACGAACTTCCTCAATCTCGATCGAAGTTTACTGACATTTTTTTTTTATATACAGGGTGGTTCGAAAATAGGGGTACGTCAACCCATAGTTTTTTTAATCGGAAAGGGGAGAGCATGTCACATATATATCAAACATTCTTTAATGTTGAGAACGTCGCATACTCATTTCATATATATAGAGTGAGTAAAAAGATACAGTCCAAGTTTCTTGAAAAAATGCGGTTTTTTCCAATGAATACCCTGTATTTCGAAAAAGAATCGGTTAATTTTCTTGAATTTTTGATATGATGTACGATTTGAGGAGTCCGAGATATTGTCATCAATATTAGCATAGGTCTCCGGACTCGTTTGTCGGCTATATACTTTTGAATGTACGGATTTTATTGATATCCGATATACTCCATTGGAGTCCAAAATGGGCTATTTTCCAACAATTCATGTTGAAAAATGTTCGGGCTAGATTAGTGCGGTACCTAGTCCAAAAATGCAATACCTTATATACAGGGTGAATTAAATGTTTTTCATTTGAAAGCCCTGTTTCCGAAGAAACTAGAGAAAATTGAAATGTATCAGAAGCAATAACTCTCTCAAGGTTGGAACTAATTCTACAGTATTTGAAAGCATTTCAATTCAGATGGAGAAATATTTTATATGATTTCTGTTAAATGTGCGGTTTCTACAAAATTGGGATATTTAGTACTCAATGAACAAATGAATGGTGAAGGTATTATACCTCCCAAAATTCTACAAGTCCGCGAAAAGAAATATGTACGTTTTGTGGTAGTTTCTTCATTGAACCAAGTTTGAAATGTATTTGAATAATTTTTCACAAAAAATATGAATAAATATAAATGAAGAAACTTTATTAATATAAGATTTTATTGAGTTGCACTAAAAAGGAAAAAATAATTTCTTTAGGGGTGTAAACTTATTCTATAACAGATTCAAAGACCCCGCGATATAAGAGGGTGGTTGGAACTAAGGCAACAGACATTGATGAATCTTATATAATTTTTTGGATTATCATATCATACGATATGAATCAACTCGTTTCCACACCACCCAAGAGGTAGAGTTGCAGGTGCGTATTTTTTAGTGGTATCCCCTGTAGGCCTATTTCACTATGTATGGGGAAAATACGCCAAACACGATTCTCTAATATTCCAAATGTATTCTATGATGATTAAGTGTTATTGAGAGGAATATAATTGAATCGACTTTTTTTCTGCTGTCCATTTTCTTGGTATTGTGAAAAAAGTTGAGTTTTGGCAGTCTGTTCCCAATTTGAAATGGGAGTATGTTATTGTTTTCAGAGAAAACTAGATGAAGTGTCTTAAAAAAAACTTATTATTTTGCTAAAAGTTAGAAAGTTATTGTAATGAAAGGTTTCATTGTTCTATGATTTGAATACCAACATCATCTGGAGCTCTTCTGTGAGCAGCATCAGCAATGAATCCAAAAAGACACGTCGAAGGAAAATGAACGTCACGCTGGTATCTTGCATATCCCAAGAACCACAAAACACTTGCAACATGGGCACAAGTTCCTAATGTTCTTGAACCAGATTTGCAGGTACAGTAATAACCCATAATGGGAGGATCGTCGTCATTTTCTTCTGTGTTGTAGGCAATCCATAACATATATTTTGTCGCATTTCGAAACCTAGAAAATGCCCGGAATCTTACAAGTCTTTCTTGTTCCAAAACATCTAATTCCAATATATCTTGTTCTTGCCTCTGGAGTTTTTCCTGAATATAAGATGGAGATAGCTGTATCTGATACACCCCAATAGTCAGATCCTTCAAATATTCCATCGTCAGACGTGGAAAGTTTCGAACGTGGGTGTGGTCCAATTGCACCCATCGACCAATCCTATTTTGTAGGTTTTCGGCTTCAACTTTAGCTTGAACAACATTCACATCATTAAAGCGCTCTAACATTCGTCTAGCAAACTGAATATTGGTCCCTGGCATTGTTATCAGACGATGAAAACGATTTATCAACGCACCAGCTATGCGATAGAAGTCACCCAAGTTTACAACATGTGTTGTGGATATTGTCCCTTTGAAGAATTTAAAAATTGATTTGAAATGTCCATTTCTGGATTCCACTACCCACCTAGTTTTGGTTATTAACCTAGAACTATTCGCTTCGTCGGTAGTAAATTGTCTATGACCTCGTGTGAGAAATGGGGGCATATGAAAATTAATACCAAGTTGTTGGAATAATGGTGTCGAGTCGCGATAACCCCTGTCCACTATAAAAATATCCCCATCCTGAAACCAGGTCCTGATACCTTCGATGTCCCTCTCGAACTCCTGGTTCAATATAGTGGCATCATTGTTTTTGATGTCTGAAAAATAAGGTCCTTGAATGGCCAGGATATACCCGTCTGGAGCAACAATTACTTCCGGTTTCACCATATGGTCTTTTTTATGAAAACAATAGGATTGCCTGAGAATTCTGAAATTACTATTTTTTTCGATTTTACTATAAGTACAATCGATATAAGCTATTGCTTTTGGTTGGTTAGGGTTGGGGTTATAGAGTTCATTGACAAATTCTGTGACGTGTCTTGTGATATAGTTTTCTCTGGTTATAGCATTAAAGCCCAAATTGTTTGGTACAAATCTTTGTGTCAATGAAATCCTGACATTAGATATAATGAGACTGGTGTCCTGGCGGGTGGGATATTGAAATATCACTTTGAGAAAATCGTCAGAAATACCCTGACGCAATTTCAAGAGAAAGGTTAACAAATGTTTTCTGGTAATGTATCTCACATTTCCTCGCACAATAGGATAACAAAATTCATATAATTCGTTGAATTGCACTTTACTCAATGAAGTAAGAGATATGAATTCTTCATCGGAAAAAGAATTGATGTCCTCGAAATCTTTGGATGTGTGTTTTTTTGCCGCCTCTCTCAGACCTTCCATAAATTGTTGGAGCTGCATTCCTTTCAGAATATATGGTCTATTCACGTACCTCAAGCCTGCATGTAAAACATCTAAAAGGTATCCATTTTCATTCAGGTGATGAGGGCACACCCTAACATTATCAGGAACAAAAATATCGGTCGAAACATAAATATTCACTCTACAATCTGTAGTTACCCGCTGAATGTTATGTCGAGAATCACATATGAAACAAGTATTGCTCGAAGTTTGAGTTAATACATTTAATCGGAGAACACCTGGGTCGTTTTCTAAGGCTTGTATTTCATTTCGAATCAACAAATTACAATTGAAACACAGCCTAGTGTTGGCATTGATGTCTTCTTGAGGTCTTCCTGCAGCATCTCGCCTAGCAACAGCCAACTCCTGAACAGGAAAATTATTGTCTCCAAGAATCCGACACATTTGTCTACTGGGAAATTGTCTGTCACACACGTAACAAATGGATCTATTACGAATTGGCATAATGAAAGAATGAAGAACTGATTTTCCGACTAGAGAAAGATTCAGGCGTTCTCGATGAATAACACTCCTAAACACACCTATCATTCGATGAAAACTGACAGTTCTTACCTGTAAACATTGGAAACGTATTTTGTTTCCAGAGCCTCCTTCAAGAAAGGACGAAAGAAGTACTTGCGAAAAGTGTACCCTAAACATTTAACACCTAATTAAAATCATTCGAACGAAGGAAACCGCAGTTGAGGTGTGGATGTTTTTTCTTGACACCATTAAAAAAAAAACAGTACACTCAATTAGGAAAATCTCTCGTGCAAGGTTGTTCTTCAGTGAACAATATTCCAAAATAAATCTTTTCCGAAGTGATAAATATATATTCTCCGCACAGAAGTTTTCAATATATCTTCAATAATAACTATGGTAAAGGAATTATAAAGCAGGAACATTTCACACAATGTTTCATTTTCTCGACTAGTAAATGTGAAAAGTGTATTTTTTATACAAGCTTTTATTTATTCGATTCCTGTTTGTCTGTTTGTCAGGGACAAATCTGGCGATCGTTTGACCCACTTCCACTTGTCCAATCAACTTGAATTTGATATATTTATATAAAAAAAAACAAGATGGCGGCCAAAATAGCGAAGGATTTTTGTAATTTATGGCCTAATATTAATCAAATTGGGTCCAAATTAAAAAAGGCAAAATGGCGGGTCCAAAATGGCGGACAAGATGTGTGAATTATGATTCGATTCTATTCAAAATTGGATCGTAAGGGTTTTTGGGGTTAGAGATCGTAATTGTTTTGTGAAAATCCAATAACTTCAAATGGCGGCTTCAAGATGGCAGACGAGTTTTATGATTTATGAATTGATTTTATTAAAAATTGGAACGAATGTGTTTTTGGGGCCGGAGATCATGTTTTTTGTGACAAAATTCAAGTATTTGAAATAGCGAACGAATTTTGTGATATATAGGTATGATTCAATTGTATTCAAAATTAATATGAAGGATTTTGTGGGGTCAGACACATCGAATATTTTGTCAAAATTCAATTATTCAAGCTGGTTGATTTCATGGATGATAAAAAGAATTGAATAAATGAAAACTTTCTAAAGACTTTCTTACATTGCACTGAAATGGAAAAAAAAATTCTTTAGTGGTGTCACGCTATTCTGAGATTCAAAAGCTTGCTCTGCAATGTTTTCAGTTTGAATACAAATATGAATTCTTGAGCGACAAGTTTTTGAATCTGCCAGTCACAGAATAACGTGCACCCTTAAAGAAATATTATTTTTTCCTTTTCAGTGCAATTCAATAAAAGCTCGTCTTCAGAAAGTTTCTTTAATTATATTTATTCATATTTTTTGTGTGAAATATATTCAATTACATTTCAAAATTAGTTCATTGAATAAACGTCCAAAAAAAGGAAATATTTACTATCGCGGACTTTCTTGTAGAATTTTGTTGATTATATGCTAAATATCCCATTCCTAGGTTTTCGTCGGGCTGATTGGAAAATATATCTTTTTTTGTATAAACTTTACACATTTCACAGAAATCATATAAAATATTTCTCCATCTGAATTGAAATAGCTTTCAAATACTGTAGAATTAGTTCCAACCTTGAGAGAGTTATTGCTTCTGATACATTTCAATTTTCTCTAGTTTCTTCGGAAACAGGGTTTCAAATGAAAAACATTTAATTCACCCTGTATATAAGGTATTGCATTTTTGGACTAGGTACCGCACTAATCTAGCCCGAATATTTTTCAACATGAATTGTTGGAAAATAGCCCATTTTGGACTCCAATGGAGTATATCGGGTATCAATAAAATCCGTACATTCAAAAGTATATAGCCGACAAACGAGTCCGGAGACCTATGCTAATATTGATGACAATGTCTCGGACTTCTCAAAACGTACATTATATCAAAAATTCAAGAAAATTAACCGATTCTTTTTCGAAATTCATTGAAAAAAACCGCATTTTTTCAAGAAACTTGGACTGTATATTTTTACTCACTCTATATATATGAAAAGAGTAGGCGACGTTCTCAACATTAAAGATTGTTTGATATATATGTGACATGCTCTCCCCTTTCCGATTAAAAAAACTATGGGTTGACGTACCCCTATTTTCGAACCACCCTGTATATAAAAAAAAAATGTCAGTAAACTTCGATCGAGATTGAGGAAGTTCGTCCAGGCTCAATTGGATCTTTAATTCTCATGAAAGAACTTACCCTGGTTGTTTTAAAATTAATCGAATTGTATTTTTCTTTGTTCACCCTGTTGTAGAGCCCAAAACGTAAAATTATGATGGATACGAGATCAAGATGACATTGTACCATCATTCAGGCATGTTATTCCATGAATAAATGGGCGTTTTGTCAATTCTCGGAGTTGTTGAAAATTCTGAGCAGAAAGCTTCACTTTTCATCTTTGACACCCTGTATCTCGAAAACTAGTCAGCCGATTTCTTTGTGCCCAGGGACACTTTTGCTTAGGGAGTCAAGATCTACATCATACCAAAAATTCAGGGAATTTAACCAAAAGCCATTTTCCATAAGGAAAGTGCGGGGTCCTTTGAAAAACATGTCAACAAACTGATACAGCGTGCCTTTTTCATATTGAAAATTCATAGCCAAAGACATTTTCTTCCATTGAGGTTGAAGGCTACATTATGCGAGACACCATCAAACTTCAACTATGCAGATGTACTATATAATACATTTTCAAATAGTTACTGTAAGGGAAAGATCCAAAAAGTTCAAAACTCTCGTTTGCGACTCATTTGTGGTATCAAAAAGCGACAAAGAGTTCACATAAATTGCGTGATATTGGCTGGCTAAATATGCAAAATAGAAGAATCCTTCATACTGCAACTCTCTTTGCATAACCTCAATGTAAGAAACAAAGGCACACTAATACCACCAAGTTTTAGGTTAGAATTATTTATGCGCAGTTTCAGCTATCAAAAATGCAGAATATACAATCCCATACCGGATTACATCAGAGAATGTTGGTTAAAGGGATTTCGTCTGAAATTCAAAAACTAAATAATGGTTTCGCAATGATATATCTTTATTTTGTCAAGAACATCTCTGAACTATGTCATTCATCATAATATGTAACGCATTAATATCTCTGAAATATGTTATTCATTCATCACTCTATGTACCGCAGCGATGTTTGAGGTTAAGTGGAAGAACAATAATTAATAGTGACTTGTCACAATTAAAATTGAACTTCGCCTCTTTTTTCCATTTCTTATTACTGCATGTAACTCTTTTGTTTGTAAATATATGATAATGGAAATAAAAAATACGTTTATTATTATTACTATTATTATTGGCGGATAAAATTTATTATCATTATTATTTATTATTCCTCGCTAAACTACCAAATTTTCAGAAGCGACAAATACATTTCAAGCAGAATAATATAACTATTCAATTTTCTCAGGAATGTACTTGGGTAACGTTTTTAAGTTTTTCTATGTTACTTCAAAATTCACCCAACAATTGTCAAATGACCAAAATATAATTGTCGTGAAACCTCTGATTTTTCAGAAGCGAAATTACATTTGGTTGCTGTAACACACGTTGTTCAATTATTTCTGTACAGAAAATTTCAATCAACAATTGTCAAATGATCAAAACATGTTTTTCGTGAAACTTTTGAATGTCCTGAAGCGGAAAACTACCTGTGATTGGTAATATTCCATTATTTGTATTCTCTCAACAGTACCTACGCTCTGCTCTGTGTGATGTTAATTAGAATTTCTTCAGTCGGAAATTTATTGAACATGTGTCGAATGCTACAAACATATTTGTAGGATGGAACCACTGATTTTCCAGAGGCGGAAAAGGAGTGTTTCATTGCAGAATTACAGTGTGTCCATTTAGTGAGTAATTTTTCGATATCTCGAAAGCCATAACCTGTAGAGAAAAACTTTAAATAAAAATCTTTTTTCAGTTACTAAAGTTGCTCATTTTCAAAATACTTTTAACATTACTGGGTGATTTATAAAAGCGGGACGTCTCAGAAACGAGTTTTTTTTTAAATAGCACACGCTGTATTTTTGTTTCGGAATTTATTCCACCAAGATTTACCTCTACCTCGCTGTGAAAAAAATTGGAATTCGTTGCAGGGTTGCCGTGTTATAACTGATGAACCTATTTTCACCACTATTGAAGGGTCATGATGAATTAGGCATGGTATACAGTGTGTCTCACTTTTCATGAAAGCACCCCCGTAACTTCCGTAATTATCATGGAAGAATGATGAAACTTCTAGGACTGAAGAAAATTATGAAAATGCTCCTACCGGTTCAATAGTGATGGCCTAAGTGACATACACTACCCGCCAGCAGCGATAGAAAAATGGTTAGTTACATCTAGACTGGCAATCAGTGTATATTACTCAGGCCATCACCATTATACTGGTTGTTGCATTTCTATGATATCCTCCAGTTCTGGAAATTTCATCGTTCTACCTCGATAGTTACGGAAGTTACGGGGGTGCTTCCATGAAAAGTGAGACAAATTCGGATTTTTCAGGCCTATATTTTTTCTAGAAGAAAGGAGTATCTGTAATGAGTTGGGGGTCCTGATCACGAATCTGATGGAATTTCACTTCTATTTTGCCCCCTAATATGATTTACCGTAAAAATTGGTTGTTCCATCGCGACTGGCGGGCAGTGTATATCACTTAGGCCATCATCATTGAACCGGTAGGTACATTTTCAGAATTGTTTCCAGTCCTGAGAGTTTCATCATTCTACTTTGATAATTACGGAAGTTACGGGGGTGCTTCCATGAAAAGTGAGACACACTGTATTAATTTATTCAACTTTTTAAAATATTTTTGGAATACAGTAGCAGCATGGACTCACGTTCACCAATTCAGTAATTTTGCGACATGTCCTTTAATACGTCCTTAGAATAATTTTGTTGCAAATCCCAAAACATCAATTTTGGAAAATTGGGTTTTAGTTTATGATGATGAACAAACTACATCTAGATCAGGCTTCCTTGCATTTTTTACTTTTATTCCTGTTGTAAATATATTTTGGTTGATTACCTGCCATGCAATATTTGAATATCAGAATCGTTTATTTTGGATATAGAACAATATTCACAACTTTCGTAAATTTCACAGAAAATCATGTATATTGGGAAAAATTGTTCTACATCCATTGATTTCCCGCGAGATTTGTTGTGGGAATACCTATTCTCGGCCAGGTTAACTTATTTATGGTGAGATTTATTCATGACAAAGTTAGGAAAATGAGAAAATATAATACTGTAATAAGTAATTCACAATACCATGACGCAGTGAAAAAATAAATCTCATTTTTTCAATTTATTCAGTCCATTCTTCTTCTCAGTGGTGGTTTTCTTTTTCCATTTTTCACGTTATCACTGTTTTGTTTTCTCTTCTGTGATAGAGCTTTCTTTTTTGGTGCAATAGTTGGGGCTTTGGTGGAACTCGTAGAAATTTGTAATTTTTAGTCGCAAGAATTGTATCATAGAATGTTTTCTCGGTATCATCGGGAATAAAATGTTTCATTTCTGTAAGGCGTTTTCTCTTCATATCTCATATTTCAATATTTTGTTCTGCAAGAGGAACTTCGTTGGAGAAATTATATGGAATCATCTTTTTTTCATAGCGTCAATTTGTTTTTCTACAACCACACTCCAAAACATGCTTTTCTGCATAGTTTTACGTTCGCAAACATGATTATTCCTCACAATAATTGAAATTTGACATTAGTGTGTCGCAAAGTGACATTTCTGTGCCACAAAGTGACATTTCTGTGCCACAAAGTGACATTTCTGTGCCAAAATTTTTCAGTACCTAATTTCTAAGCAATACAGTTTTCGTGACAGCAAGGTGAAAGTACATTTTGAAAATTCTGCATTTCGAAGGGATATTCGATAAGGCAACTTCAAGAATGAATAGACAAAGTCTATTGGTTTATATAATATGAGGGAAATTGTCGTACAAATTCATAATATTCTGAACAAAAATCATAGACATCACTACTGCTGTCTCAAATACCCACATACACACTATCCATTGCTAGGCAACGGAGCAACATCTATCGAATCATTTGAATGTCAACAAACGTCAAGCATAAAATATTCGTAAAATATTCTTGTCCCGTCATTTTTTAATGAGATTGAACTAAAATGGATAGCGACAGTTCTGAAATTGAAAATACTCCGCCAGAACTAAGAGAACAAGTTAATTCATTGTCATTGAATTTACTATCTTCAACTTCAAGAGGAAAATATAAGAATGAGTCACTGACATTTCATTCCGTCTTATAGTATAGTATTATTTTTAGCAAAAAGGGTGTTGTAGAAAAAGTATAGTGTGTAACATGAGCAGAAATGCAATTTCTCACTCGTTTGAATTGCAGCACTCGCTTGCGCTCGTTCCGCAACTTTTTCAAACTCGTGAGAAATTAGCACTTTTCTGCACTTGTTGCACAATATCCTATTTCGTGCTGTGTTTTTTTGTCTTTTCAATTTGCTGTATTTTTACATCCTCAAAATCATTTTCAAATTGTTCTTTGAATCTGGTCGGCTTTTTTATAAATTATATGTTTCAGTTCAGTATACGGCACAATATTATAATTGAGAGTTTTTGATATTTTTTGAAAGTTCAAGTAATGATTTGGAAGCATTTGGAGAATTTTGAATGTTAGTTTCCATGTTGACGGCATTGCCAATAATTGTCGCATCAAAGATATAGGGCTCCTAATTTCAATGTTTCTTAAGTGTCTTTCGATGCAGATATGTGCATTGTCTATTTCCTGAACGTTCCCATGGCCAGCTTCACTGAATTTTTTTTGATTATTTCGAGATTTTTGCTGCAATCCGAATGTAGAAAATGCTGTAGAGCAAAGGACATAATGGAATTTTTATTCTGTGCAACACAGAAATCTGACCAAAGAAAGAGTTTTTTCAATTGTGGGTTATCTATCACTACATTTGTCAAAATCCGAAAAATTGCCGCTGCAATATGATTAGCAGCTCGTCCTCCAAAAATGCGTGCCAAATTAAGTTGTAAACTACTTTGGTCCTATTCAAATGAGCAGTTAGGTTGTGGCATGACAGTTTTGTTTCATAGTAAAAATTTGACACGTTCGCTTTTGGAAGCGAGAATGTATTTTGTAGATCAAATGTGATAACTCCAACTTCGTTGTCTGCTGAAAATCTGGTTGTCACGCTCTCTTTCCAATTTACAAATTTGCTTTTGCCGAATATGATCATTTTGATTTCATGTACGGTAGGCTGTTTGAGCACTTTATATAATTCGCACTTGTCGCACAGGTGTTACTTGCATGTTGAATTAAGAATTGAATATGTCTGAATAAATATTGAATTTAACAGGATGTTCAAATGAAGTTCTATATAAATCATACCCCTTTTGAAGATTCAAACCACGTTCCAGATACTTTTTCTTGGTTTTTTCCTTGCAGTCTTGCGATTGTACTGCTGGAAAACTGTTTATGTGGGTTCTCACTTCGTCTTTCTTATTTGGATCAATAAACTTTTTTTGTGTTTTCCTTGTATTGGCATTTTGGGCACATCATTTTTGATAATTTTAAAGAAGTAATATATTGTTTGCTTGCTTATAATGAGAGCATTTAGAAAATATTTCTGGCACACTCGGATTTTCACTGCCGCTACATAGAAAAAGTAGGTACTCATGACAATTTTTTTTATCACTTCTTGTTCAGTTCTCTTACGCAAGGGTACTATTAGTTAGAAATGCTTTGAGTACAAATGCCATTTGGCACTGTCTTCCAATTTCCAAAATTGATTGTGTATACAGGGTGTTTCATAATAAATGCGCAGGACTTCAGGATGTAATAGTTCGTCCAATAATATGAAAAAAAGTTCCTATTAACTTACCCTCTAAAATGCACCATTTTCGAGATACAGCGTGTTGAAATTTTAAAAAAATAATGTTTTTTTGCGAATATCTCTGGAACCGTTTATCGCACAGAAAACAGATTTCGTAGGCGTTTTCTACTCATAATAGGTCATGTTATGTGCTGATTTTTTATTTTTTCAAATTCATAATTGGTGAAAATTTTGAAGGGGTAGTGGGTGTTTTTTTCTCCAACTTCTACGCCACTAAAAAAAGTACAGTTTTGAGCCTCCTATATGAACCGCCAATGTTTTCTACACAAAAAAGGTATTCTTGGTCATAAGCTCTAAAATTGACCGTTTTCAAGAAAAATCAACTTTCATGTTGTCTAAATAATGTTCTTTCCTCGAAAAATTGCTGCGTGTATTGAAGCTAACGGCGGACATTTCCAACAATTCAACTGAGTATGATCGTTATTGTTTTTTTTTTATTTTGGAATTAAGAAGTCAACGTTTGGTTCTGTTACTTGTTCTAACGTTTAAATAAATTTTGTATAAATAAGAAAAAAATTATTTAAAAAAATTTACCATGTTTTTCAACATGAAAGTTGTTTTTTCTTGAAAACGGTCAACTTTAGAGCTTATGACCAGGAGTTCCTTTTTTGTGTAGAGAACATTGGCCGTTTAAGTAGGCGGCTCAAAATAATACTTTTTCCAGTGGCGTAGAAGTTGGAGAAAAAAACACCCACTACCCCTTCAAAATCTTCGCCAATTATGCATTTTAAAAATTGAAAAATCTGCACAAAACATAGCTTATTATGAGTAGAAAATGCATTCAAAATCTGTTTTATGCGTGATGAACGGTTCCAGAGATATTCGCAAAAAACTTTATTTTTTTATTAATTTCAACACCCTGTATCTCGAAAATGTTGAATTTTAGAGGGTAAGTTAATAGAAACTTTTTTTCATATTTTTGAAAGTGCTATCACATCCGGAAATCATGCGCATTTATTATGAATCACCCTGTATATTGCCTCTCGTCCTCATTAATAATTTGTGTAATTGTCATACTCGTGAGTGTCCTTTCAAATTGACATATCTCAGTTCTTACTTTTCTTTCTGGTTTCAGATTTCCCCTACTTTCTAAATATTCCTTTCTATTCTGTTTTTTTTTCTGACATTCAACTTCCATGAAGAATAATTTCTTTTTCGCTTTCTTGTCAATACGCTCTTTTCCTCAGGAGGTTTTGCAACACGTCCCTCTCGTGAAACATTATCATGATCTCCTTCCGCAATATTTTAAATCTCATCAATATGATCTTGTTTGTTTTGTACTTGCACCTCAAGATTGATTGGCATGATCGGAACTGCAATATCTGCATGAAATTCAGGTTCAATTAGAATTTCAACATTGTTGAGAATGAAATAATCATTATTATGCATAGGCAATCCTGAGTCAGTATTTGAAATAATAATGATGCTTGAATTTTGTACACTAACTGCATTAATTTGTTGCCTGGGACTTCCGGCCCATCAACTTCATCTGCAATACGAGACATATCACTGAAAAAATATCAAAAAGTAGGGTTAGATTAGTTGTCAAACTATTATTAATTATTCCTTGTGAACTCACCTCCAAATTTCAGATGGACAGTTCAATGGTTTATCAGGTGGTAGTGAACTGATTTAGTTATTATTAGATTGAACAACAATATTACACAAACAATAGCAACGAACAACGACTAACAACTGGTGGAGTGGAAATGGATATCGAACAATTTGTTACAGTACAAAATACCAATTAGGTACGGATATAGAACAACGTGTGACAGATTTGTCTTTGACTAATGTTGATAACGGTAGTTACCGCCCCTAGAATAAAAGAATTACTAACGATTTTGTGTTTATAAGGGATAACAGTGATAATAACCACATTCTCAGTGAATCTGAATACGAAAGTAGTAGTACTTACAGAACAGAATGGTAAATATGAAGATATATTTGTTAAAATAATCGTTCAACGTTCAGTTGAGTTGCCGGGCGACGACGGTTGAGAGAGGGTTCGTGCACCTACGAAGATTCACTAAAGTTTCATTTTTCTAGGAGCAAACGTCTGAGTCGAGAGGACTAAGTATATTATTATCGTGAGTGAGCAGTGAAATTTATTACTACACTTAAAAGTGAGTTTCAAGTCAACAGAATATGGATTCTATAATTCTATACGGTTTTGACATTTCAGAGAACGCATTCACATACAATTTGTTTAAGCCGCTTCTCTATTACGTTCAATGGACCGAAGTCAATAATTGAACATCATACATACAACATTCATACGCTGAAGAAGATTTCAGCGTGTGCCTGCATAGATGATTGTTGAAGAAAATTTAGATTACTATGCGTGAATTAAATCTGAATATACTTCCATGAGCTGAACAATAAGAAAAGGCGAGAGAAAAGTTTGATAAAAGTCTTGAATCTACAAATTTGTGTTCCTGTTTCAGTATACCGGTCATCAGGATGGCGGAAGAGAGGGGGTCGATATATTACCACTAAATCATCGAATAATAGAATCTCTGAAGAATAAACAACCTGATTAGGAAAAACAAATCAACAGAATTACGAAGACAGTTGGAATTCATTCGCTTCCTTTACTTGAAGGTATGTAACTAGTTTAATTTTCTCATTATTGAGACGAATAATATACCTTGAATGATAGAACTAAACAATTCAGTGAAACGACCTTTTTATATCACCAGGAGTCGTGGTATATCATATGATGACATTGTTTTTACTGCTCCTGTAGTGGTATTCATTCCGCGTCTTTCTCAAATTACCACGGGTCGTGCTATATGATAAGATTATAGTTTGTTCTGTTCCTGTCGTGGTATTCTATTTTGTACTGATTTTGTGAAGAATAGAAATGACTAAAATCAGAGAAAATTATCAGGTATTATATTGGTAGAAGAAAATGATGAATAATATAGTTCATTCACAGGAAGAAACGCAAAGTACAAACAAAAATTTTCATATTGAAAAAAAACAGACACTATTCAGGAATAATTCACAAATTTTAATGAATCAGACAATCACAGAATCACATAGATTTATCAATTCAACTCAGAGTCTTTTTATATTTCATGAAGATAATATTCAATTAATGATGATAATAGAATTTTTATATTTATCGAAAGTAATGAAAGCCAAATCAAGTCACCTGATGTATTTTTTTATTCGTCATATTTATCAGAGTGACTGTATTTATTTCAAATGAATATGCCACGTAAAACTAATTGACTTTACATTCAATTCAGAGTATTATTATTTGCTATCTCAAAAACTGTACCCCTGTATAAGAACAGATATCAAAGAGATATTCATGTAGCTGCTGATATGAACCATAAATAACAATGAATTTTTCAGAAAAACAAGAGACGAATTCGAACTAAAGACAAATGAAGTAGTGAAAGCATTCTTTCAATGAAGAAAAATTGTTTCAATCCATCATAAAAAGTCAACAATATAAAAAACTAGAAGAGAGGAACCTTATACGATCGTTACACTCAATACAGTAATAAGAGAAAAAATATGATGAACTCATAATGATGGACTCATGAAAAAAATCAGAAAAGGTCAGATGGGTAAGTACACCTTTCAATAACAAATAATTTTATTTTCAATAATTATCGAAAATTTCAATAAAAACTTTCCTTTCAGACTGTACCTGCTCTGAAACAGAACGTGGAATGTTTCTTTAAGATTTGACCATTTATTTATTTTCTGATCCTTATACGTTTATGGACAACAAATTGGATATTCATTTAGTCTAATAACCTTCTAGAATAGTTCACTACTGAACTATCTCCAAGCGAATAGGAAGATATAGCGTGGTTGACTCCAGCCTCTAGAGAAAAGCCCAATCAAGATATAATTGAAAGCTTTCCTGCGTTTGAACATCAGCTAAATCAATATAGTTTGGTAAGAAGCTATGTCAATCCATTTTTGGACAAAGTCTGAACCTTTTTTTTAGTTTTAATAACACCTCCAGAAGATGTTAGGAGTAAGATGTAACAACATGTAAGAGTCTCTACCTGTACAGACTTTTGAAGAGAAATGAGCTGTTAGATATTTTGACGTCTACCAATATGAAACAAATCAAGTCTATATAGCGTCTCCCAGATTTCAGGAAATCAGCCAGTAATGAAGAATTTCCACCCTTTTACTGGCTATCCCACAGAGAAAATAAGGAATAAGTATACCTATAGGCTATCAGAGCCAGGGACTCATTATTTTTGTCAAGGTAAATATAAGTGAAGTTCTTATATTTTACGGTAAACTTAAAATAATAGAAAATATCCATACTTACTATGTGAGTAAATGAAAAAAATTTCAAAAAAAACTCCTAGCGTCTAAATTGTCTCCTAATTTTTTTACCATATTATCATCTGGATATATTCGATTCAATTCCTATATGTTGGATGTTTATTTTCAGAATGTTCCAGATATACAGCCCAATTTGCTCTATAAATGAAACAAATATGAAACGTTGAAATCAGCTATGCAATCGATGCTGTCGTGACCCAGACGAAAAGTTACCCGCCGCTCTCTTGGTCACTGGTTCGGAAGTAAAATACGCAAAACTATACCAAACGTAATTTATTCCTTCAGGGAACGTCCAAATACAATGTTTTCGAAAATACAATATTTTTGACTTAAAGTGACAATAAGTTACATTTCAATCTGACATATTTGTTTCTACCTACTATATGTAACAAAAAATAATGGAGAATGATACAGAGATATTTTCAGATAAGGAAACATGAAATTCAATGAAATTACAGGGTGTCTCTGACATCCTCCCACCTGAGGAACATTGAGTTAATAAAAGTGACTCACAAATAAAAAGAGCCACACAATAGATAAATAAAAGAACATCAATTTGTAGAAAATCTAATAGGTAACTTAGATTCACGACCGCTACGCGTAAACACTTTTGATTCGGGTACTCTGCTTTTAATACCAAAATTGGTATCAGACACTCCTGCACTATTATTGGTCAACTCTTCTTCTGGAGTCGATCTGCAAGACGTTGGGTTGGTCCTTCATCTGGCATCTTCTCCACACGTGGAAGAGTAATTCCGTCGCTTTCATTAGGATCAGCACACTCCAATGGGTAGATTCTTTGCAGAGGTCTCAGTAACTGTCCTCTTGCAGTTTTGACTAGCACCAAACGTACTCGTTGGTCGTTACCAGCTATCAGCTCAACAACACGTTCAAGCGGCCAATCCATACGTTTGTCGTTATCGTTGCCAATGAGAACAACATCACCAACTGAAACGACTTTCACTGACAAGCTCTTCTTTTGCGCCATTTTCAGCTGAGCCAAATATTCATTGCGGAATCTTCTGCGCATATGTTCTCTTAATTTTTGTTTGTGACGTATTTTACGACAGAGAGACTCCCTGTCGACGATGTCACAATCGGGCATTCCATATTCTGCTTGATCCCGTAAAAACATAGAGGGGGTCAAAGCAACCAAGTCTTTCGGATCACTTGATATGTAAGTGAGAGGGCGGGTATTGATGATTGATTCACATTCGCATACTAGAGTCAAGAGTTCTTCGTAACACAGCGAAGCACGACCTAACACCTTACGCAAAAGTCCTTTCAAAATACCGATAAGCCTTTCCCAAAATCCGCCCCACCACGCAGCCGTTGGAGGATTAAACCGCCATTTGATTCTTTGCACTGAACTGTATTCGGTAATCGTTTCCCAATTCAGTTTTTTGAACGCGTTTTCGGTCCCGATAAAGTTTGTCCCGTTATCACTATATATAGTCTTTGGCCGTCCACGTCTCGCGACAAATCGTCGAAGAGTCTGTATAAAATTAGGCGTAGACAGGGAAATAGAAAGTTCTAGGTGCACAGCGCGATACACGGCACATGTGAACAAACACACCCAAACTTTTTCCCCAGTCTTTAGAAACAACGGTCCAGCGAAGTCTACGCCGGCGACTTCGAAAGCTAAGGCGTCGCGAACTCGATCCACTGGTAGAGGTGGTGATTCAGTGTCTAAGTGTTTGACACTCTGTCTTTTACAAATAACGCACTTTGATATAACCGACCGAATAGAACGACGTCCACCCAATATCCAATATTTTTGCCTGAGTAAACTAAGTAGTCCTTGGGTACCTACATGACAAGAATGTTCATGAAATTTCAAAATCAAACTATTCACGACCGGATGTTTTCCAGGTAACACGATAGGAAAACAAAAGTCCTCAACATCGTTCCGCCTGGATATTGGAGTTCTCAAACGAATGAGTCCAGCTTCATCACGAAAGGGGTTCAGGCTATTGATCTTCTTTTCGTTTTCATTCTGAAATGTTTCATGCTGAACTATTTTGAAAATAAAGACTTCGGCTTTATCGATTTATTCAACTGTCAAATTGCCTTGGATTTTCTTATTCTCATTTCTTGTGTTCCATATAAATCGAAAAATCCAAGCCATTGTTCTTAGAGTTTTGTCATATTTCGAAAAACGAGAGAAATTCCAATGATCAGAACTCAAATTGACCAGAGTAGTGATCTCGACATCTTTTTTCTTTCTTTTCCAATTTCCTCTTCATTGCATTTCATATCTTCCCGAGGCCATGTACAGGGTTCATCGTAAAGCCATTTTGGCCCCTCCCACCATCTTGATTCTACTAATTGCTTAGCTGAGCAACCACGATAAGGTAGATCGGCTGGGTTAAGAACACCTGGTACATGTCGCCATGTGTCAATCGATGTTAAGGTACGAATTTCTGCAACTCGATTCCATACAAAGGTAGCCCATTCTTCAGTACGACGAATCCAAGAAACCACGGTAGATGAGTCACTCCAAAAGAAACATTCAATATTTCTGCCAAAGTTTCCTTGTAACGAAGCATACAACCTAGCACCGATCGTTGCAGCCATCAACTCCAATCGAGGTATGGATATATTCTTTAATGGAGCTATCCTTGTTTTAGCAACGAGTAAAAATACATGTACTTGGTCATGATGAGTTACTCTCAGAAAAATAACGGAAGAATACGCTTTCTTGCTGGAATCGCAAAATGTGTGTATACTCCAATTATCATCCTCTTCGGATCCAGCTTGTATCCATCTGGGAATGTCTATCTTCAGCAGATATGGAAGTTCCTCAACCCATTTACAAAAATCAATGGCAATGTTTTCATCCACTGGTACATCCCATGCCAATTTTTTCTCCCATATTCTCTGAAGTAGCAATTTCGGACCAACTGAAACTGGACAAGTAAAGCCGATGGGATCAAATATACGTTGAGCCATAGAAAGAATGAATCTCTTTGTAATAACCTCATCTTGTATACTACTGACACCTTCGAGACAATCTTCATTGATAGTCAATGTATCTCTAGTTATATTCCACTTGAGACCAAGTACAGGAACGAGTGATGTGTAATTTTGAGTGTTCTCTGTATACTCACACCCTCGTAAGTCAAATTTGGCTTCGGCCATAATGAGACTAGCCTCTTTAATAAATTTCTTTCATCTGGAACACTTGGGACACAATTGTCCACGTAAAAACTTCTGGCCAGTTTTTCAATTGTATCGCTGGTATATAACCCATCGGACCCTGTACATTTACTACGAATCATTGGAATGTGATACTCGATTGTAGCTCCAAGTAAAAATGGACTACTGTTCACGCCAAACACGACTCTTTTGTGACGATATATTATTTCATTCCCATCCTGATCGATCCACAGAAATCGTAGAAAATTTCTATCTGTTTCATGAACGCTGATCTGCAGAAAGGCTTTTCGAATATCTGATACGACACCAATTTTTTGAAGCCGAAACCTGAGCAAAATTGTAGATATCAGTTCTATTAAGTTAATACCTTTCTCGGGACAATGGTTTGAGGCGGGTTTATCCTTCTCATGTGATGAAGCATCGAACACTGGCCTTATTTTTTTCGATGAACTACTTTCTTTGATCACCGGCCTGTGAGGTAAGTAATTAACATGAGTTACAGCCTCACTTTCATTGAACATTTCGATGATTTCCTCTTGAAGCCACTCATTGAAGACTTGTTTATAAGATGCAATAAGCTGTGCATTCTTCAATTTCTTCAAAGTGGATTCAAGTCTCTTCTTTGCAAGAGCATAATTATCCGAACGCGGTGGATGTCCATCTAGCCATGGCAATCTAACTTCGTAACGACCCTCGTAATCTACCTTGATCGTGCTACAAAAGAAGTCTTTTGCCTCATTTGCCAGATCCTCACGCGATTTCCTTTCGCATGAATCTTCAATCCCTAATACGTCCAATTCCCATAAGTTGGTAATACTTGCATCTTTCACAAAAAATGAATGGACTGTCAAAGTCGTACAGTAGTTTGGCAGATCTGATGGAATTCTTCCCATGAGGGTCCATCCCAACAAAGTCTCCACCGCTACAAGACCGCATGTTAGAACATGTCTCCGCCCTGTATACAACTTGCCAGCGACATCAGCGCCAATTAAAACCTCGATTGGAGCTGAACCGACAGTGTCATGTAGGTCAATATGCAATGTTTTCAACACTTCCGTCCATGCACCATAAAATATGGAAGGTATTTCATTACATATCTTCTGTTGATCTAGAGCTTCGAATGTACAGGAATAGTCCTCCTCTGTTAATTTCACATCATAACAGTTATGTCGCTGTCCTGAAGTTTGTGTACCATCAAATAAACAATGCATGAGCAATTCTGTTCGTTTGGGTACATATCCCATTTGAAGAACAGTCGACTTCAAAACATATGAACGTTGCGAACCACTGTCAATGAGGACACGTACTTTGAGAGATCGATCTCCGCAGCTGATAGTCACATGAAGTGTCTGCAAAAATACATGTGCTCTGTTGTGATTCGCCAGTACTTGATTTACAGTTTTTGTACCCTCTTCACCTTCATTTTCAGGAAATTGACCAATTGGGATTATTTTATTTGAAGGTAAATCAGCACACATTAAAGTGACGTGTGATTTGCCACATATAATACATTTCACACGGCTACGATATCTCCTAGACAAATGCCCTATTTTGAGACAACGAAAGCATGCCTTTTTTTCTGATAGAGTATTTTGCTTTGTTACGGGTTCATTTTATCAGATAGCTATTGTACGCTCTTCTTAGTTTCTTCTTTCTTCTTTTGCTCTTTGGTCTTTGCTTTGTGTTGTTCTTCACTTTTTGCTCATTTCTATTGAATTTTCTATTGTTTTCACTTCACCAGGTAGTTAGAACCTTTGAAGCTGAAACCTATCTTTCGGAGTGATGCCTTCTGTTATTGTTTATTTATCTGATCAAGTGACAAGTTCAAAATATAACCTCCAATGTTTTGCTAAATTATATCTTCTTCCTCTCTTCTCAATATTCTTTCTGAAACATAAAAATAATTATTGTTTAAATAAACCAAATCATACTTTCATCAGAACTAGATATTATTATTAAAATCATTCATCAACCCCTGTCACCATTATATAAACTTCAGCATTCAAAAGATTCCAATTTAGTTGAGCAGTAAAAATGTACTAGTTACAAACTTGACTTAAGCCCTTTGGTCCTGTCATTGTTCTATGCAAAAGCCCAAATGGATTGACCCATTTTTTGTGGTACTTTTGTTAGCCATTTTGCTATTCTTGGTTGGATTTTAGATCTAGCTCTAGCAACACGTTTTACGGATTTACTAAGTACGATTAGCATCTACAAAGAGATAAATTGTTTTATTCCTGGTATTTAGATACTGATAAAACTCTCGACATACCTGTTGGATATTATTTTTGTAGAGGTAAAATCCTACTGATTTCAAACATCCTGAAAGACAGGAACAGACATCTATAAGGCCACATTACACCGAAGGTTTGTACATGAATAATACTCTATTCAATGATATAGTTCAACAGAACGTAGTCTCATCTGCATCATTTTGTTTCAGGCCTTTTTGTTTTGTTATAGTTTTAGTTTTACCTTCCTTCTGCGCTTTTGCTATCATCTTCAACTTTCCATCTTTCTCCGGTACCTTACCTGGGTGTCGAAGTACCCTTCTATACTTGCATTTTGCTTCCGCAAGCACTTATTTGGATTGAGTCCGCAGAGGTTATAAGTAGCCGCTTACTAACTGATGATAATTATGCATGGAGCTTCTAACTGCCACAGTGAAATGTAACATCGGAATCTCAGGACGTCTAGCGTACCTATACAGAACTTCCTCAGGGATACAGCACTTCCACAGGACACAACAGATAAGCCTAGTTATAAGATTGATCCTTTCATAACATATCTGGAATATCTGATTTCCATACATTCAGTGCCTACTTGCTTATAAAGTCCAGAAGTGTCATTTATAACCTGTTGCTCTTTTCAAGAGGCATATTCTTGGCGACTTGCGCCCAACATAATTTAGTTTTAGGACATAAATATTTACGTTTATTTCTACCTGCAATATATATTTAATGAATTTATAAAAGATATCTCTCAGCAAGCTTCTCGATCCGAGTTGTCCTGATAGGAACTTAAAAACCTTACCCAGAATATTTGTTGTGAGCTGACGATATAGCTATATCTAAAGTAAATGATTCTGGTCACCTCCATTATAAAGGGCTGATTGAAACTACATCTTTAGTATATAATCTCATAATAGTAATTTCCATTTCAATCATTGTAAACAAAACAACTATCCTTAACCTAGATACGCCAGAGTGACAGCACTGACATTTCATTCTTCTTCTAAATTTCATATATAACTCTGTGTCACGGACAAATTGCCAGAGTGAAATCGGATTGGCCTTAGACAGTGTTTTCACGAATAAAGGGCGATTTTGTGCATTGCGGAATTTTAGTAGATAGTCGAAAACTGAATGAGATTTCAACAATTATTATATTATATTATCGTTTCAAACGTAATTGAAGTTTAATTATTATCTTTGGATAATTTCCCGTTTTGTTTTATTTCGTAACATTCGTAAGTGAGTCCTAAAGGGGTGATAAAACGGGTGGCGCTCGTTTCACCATCTTACCCACGCCCTTCTTCACTGTTAGCTGGCGGCCTCCCCTTTAGACCTTTAAATACTTAAACTGATATGAAGTTTTAGCCACCCACCATTGCTACTAGGCCACCCTTAGTAGGGTCGTAGCAAATTGGCGCCCACGTTTAATTTTCAGTAGTTTATGTTGATTGGCAGGTTTTTCTCTCAGCAGGTGCTTTTATTTGGTGTTGACTTTCAACGACCGAATAACCGAACGCAACCCGAATTGTTCAGGTTGTTTCTTGTATTTTCAAGGTTGTTGAGAATTTCCAGCGCTGTCATAACAATTTATCACCTATTGTTTCAAGTAAATGTTTACTGTTATTATACAGGGTGAGTCATATTGTAGAAGTCTCATTCAGTCGCCGAGTCTAGTGGTCATTCTTAGCGCTTTGTTTTGATATAGCCTAACTTTGCAAGGGTATATTGTTGTTGTTGTGCGGAAGTGAGGGTTTTACTGGATATGTATATACATGTTGTCCCATTTCCGAATTTGATGGTATAAGCCAAATATTGTGAACCTTTTGGTTTGTTTATTTTTTCCGAAAGTTAATTTGGTAGATTTCTTTCGGGTTTGTTTTTTTCTTTGGTAAGTTAGGTTAGGGGTGCAACAATTTTGCAGTTTTTTTTTCTGTCTCTTTCAATACTACTTTGATACATCATGGAGGTTAACAGACTTTTAGGTGACGAAGTTACCTATGAGTTACAGATAAGAGGGTTTCCCATTTCAGGCACGGTCGCGGAAAAACGTAGTCATTTTCGTCGAATTATGCGAATGGAACGTGAGGGTGAAATGACAACCCCAACTGAGGTTAATTTGGAACCAAATTATGAACTATCACTTTGTGAAGGAAAATTGGGTGATTTAGCTATTTCACTTCAGGAATTTGATTTGGACAATAAAGATAATGAATATAAGAGAATATATTCGCGATTATTTCATTCGAAATTACGGTTGGGTCGCATCAAATGTGATGCTTCCCAAGCGTCTAGACGTTGTGCACTCGCAGACTGGTGTAAACGGCTATTGGAGGAGGCTGATCACGTGATCGAAGGAACTGTGTCTGAAAATGTCCCTCTCGAAGCCCCTTTGTTGAATGAATCGGTTCCCCTAGTTCCACAAATAGTGAACACAGAACCGACCATCGTAAACAATTCAAGTGATACTATAGATGAGAATTTCTTTGTAGCCGATCGCAATGACGAACAAGTCGGTGGTGTGATAACACAAACTCAAGAAGTGTTTCACTCAAGTGCTGCTGAGCGTCGAAGTAACCAGAGTAGAGTAGCAGAATTGCGTGGGGTGTTTGAATCAAGTAGGCTCCAACCGAGTCGTATTGATACTCAAAGGCAACTTCCTTTTACTCATAGAGATCCTATTCCGTCTCGACCTTCGATAAATTCTGTCAGGTTCAGGGATCGAACCGAAGAAATATCGAATGACGCCGATAGGAACTGGGACAACACAAATCGTGCTAACTCAACCGTTGATTTTTCGACCCAGTTGAGACACCTGCAGATGAGTCCCTTACGCAATCCTGACACCACCCTACCTGTTGTCGAGAGAACGAGTCATGATATCCGCATGAATCCGGACACGTCTTTGGGAGGAGGGTATGGACATTCTTTTTTGGATGTGAGTCGATGGAACCTTCAATACGATGGTATTTCGAGCGTAACCAGTTTCTTGGAAAGACTGGAAGAGCTTCGAGTATCGAGGGGTATTTCAAAAGTAAGGCTACTTCAATCATCTTCCGAACTGTTTAAGAAAGATGCCCTGCTTTGGTTTCGCATGAACCAGTTCACTTCTTGGGACGATTTGGTTCAGAAACTGCGAGACGCTTTTCAGCCACACGACTATGAACAGACTCTGTGGGATGAAATTCGTCGTCGGACGCAAGGTTCGCAGGAACGTGTCATTAATTTTGTTTCTGTAATGGAAAATTTATTCAGGAAGTTACCCCATATACCTTCGGAAGACACTCGCATCCAAATTATCAGAAGAAACCTTCTACCCAACATCCAGACTCAGCTGTCTATACATGATATTGGTTCTCTGAATAAACTCATCAATCTTGCTCGTGCTGTGGAGGAAACGGAGTGGCGAGTCCAGAGATTTTGTCCACCACCTTCGAATTTAAAGAGTTTGCTTGAGCCGGATTTAGCCTATCGCAGACCCATCAGTACTGTATCAGCTATCTCGTCGGATATATCCACCGAACATGGAAGGACGGAGGCTATAGACCGATCAAACACGCTCTGTTGGAATTGTCGTAAGAATGGACATAGATTCAGACAATGTGATCAACCAAAGAAACTATTTTGTTTCAAGTGTGGATATGCTAACGTGACAAAAACCTCGTGTCCAACTTGTCAAAAAAAACGTGAATGCAGCGGGATAGATATAGGCCAGCTGTGTCGTGAAGAACCTGATAAAGGTGATATGATGGTCTCTCATAGTAATAAGGTAATTTTAGATTTTGTTTTAGCTCATGCCAGAGGCGATGAGCGCCCCTATTTGAATGTAACGATACTTGGTCGACGCTTTTTAGGACTTTTAGATAGCGGAGCTTCCAGGACAGTATTAGGTAGAACAGGTTGGGAGGCTTTGAGGGATATTGGTAATTTGGAGAAAGGGGAGCCAAAGGAATGTAAGGTAGCTAATGGAGAAAGTTGTGAAGTCCTTGGTTCACTTTCACTACCAATTGAACTTCAAGGTCGCGTTAGAGTTATTAATGTTCTGGTTGTGCCGGATCTCCCTCATACCTTGATCTTAGGGATAGATTTTTGGTCAAGTATGGCCATTATTCCTGATCTAAGGGCAGGTGATTGGACATTTAGGTCCAGGGGTCCTGATAAAGTAGTTGAACTTGCAGGAATACAAGACTCAGATTCACTTTCCCTCGAACAGCGCCACAAGCTTGACGATACAATTCATGAGGCTTTTGCACAAATGGAAACTGGGTTAGGTTGTACGCATCTTGTCGAACACGAGATACATACTACAGCTGCACCTATAAAACAGCGGTACTACCCAATATCTCCAGCACTCCAAATAATTGTGAATACGGAGTTAGATGATATGCTATCTAAGGACATCATCGAACCGTCCACTTCACCTTGGTCTTCACCGATTGTTATGGTTAAGAAGAGAGACGGCCAATGGAGATTTTGTGTCAATTACAAAAAACTGAATGCTGTTAGTGTCCCAGATGCATACCCTATTCCATATGTGAGCTCAATCCTTGATAGACTTAGAGACGCTAGGTACTTGTCGACTCTAGACATCAAATCAGCTTACTGGCAGATACCAGTGGCTGAGGGCTCTCGTCCTTTGACTGCATTCACAGTACCAACTCGAGGCTTATTCCAATTCAAAAGAATGCCTTTTGGACTCCATTCGGCCCCAGCTA
Source organism: Chrysolina oricalcia (assembly GCA_944452925.2). Lineage (NCBI taxonomy): Eukaryota > Metazoa > Arthropoda > Insecta > Coleoptera > Chrysomelidae > Chrysolina > Chrysolina oricalcia. The sequence goes on along the minus strand of OX101809.2, from coordinate 29,237,320 downwards.
CATTCCAAAGGTTGATAGACAGAGTCATTGGAGCTGATTTTGAAGCTTACCTTTTTGTGTATTTGGATGACGTCATTATTTGTACGCCCGACTTTGAACTTCATTTGAAGGTTCTTCGAGAAGTTATGGAACGTTTGAGGAAAGCAGGGCTCACTCTTAATAGAGAGAAATGTATTTTTTGCCGACCAGAATTACATTATTTGGGCTATGTTGTGAATGCTTCGGGTCTCTTAGTTGATCCAGGCAAGGTAGAAGCAATCCTCAACATTCCCACTCCTCGTAATATTTCAGAGGTTAGAAGAGTTGTAGGTCTTGCTTCCTGGTATCGGCGGTTCATACCTTCGTTTTCTACAGTGGTTGCCCCAATGACTCAACTCACACAAAAAAATCGACCCTTCATTTGGGATTCCGAATGTGAAAAATCCCTCAATAGTGTGAAACAACGGTTGGTCTCAGCACCCATTCTTGCATGTCCAGACTTCAACCTTCCTTTCTATGTCGAGACCGACGCCTCGGATTATGGATTGGGAGCCATACTCTCACAGAGATACCCAGAAGGAGAGAAAGTAGTTTGTTACCTCAGCCGGTCCCTTACTAAGAATGAGCGTAAATATTCCACTACGGAAAAGGAATGTTTAGCGGTACTTTTTGCAATCGAGAAATTGAGGCCGTACGTTGAGGGCACCAAGTTCACGGTTATCAGCGACCATGCGAGCCTTAAGTGGCTTTTCAATATAAAGGAACCAGTTGGGAGAATAGCACGTTGGGCACTGAGAATGCAGCAGTATGACTTTGAGGTCATTCATAGAAAGGGAAAAGATCACCTTGTTCCGGATGCTCTTTCAAGAGCTGTTCCTGTTATTGACTGCTTTGATGAGGTCCTGGTAGAGCCTGATCCTTCGTCGGACAAATGGTATACTGGAATGTACAAGAAGGTCACCATGTATCCAGTTAAGTATCCATTGTGGACCATTCAAGAAGGCAAACTTTTACGGAAGGTAAAGTTACCATATCCCGGCCTATCAGAAAGTGAATGGAGAATACTTGTTCCTCGCGAAAGTCGTAACGACATAATTCAGAAAAATCATAATCCTCCAACTTGTGGTCATCTTGGAGTATCCAAAACAGTAGGGAGAATATCACAGAGCTATTATTGGCCCAAACTTCGAGCCGACGTGGCCAAGTATGTAAAGAGATGCCATACTTGTCTGGGGACCAAACCAGAACAAAAACCTCCAGTTGGACAAATGTTGTCTGCCCAGGCTACCATTTCAAGGCCATGGGAACTTGTAAGTGTTGATCTGGTGGGTCCACTTCCAAGATCCACTTCTGGGTTTTCTTACATATTGTCCGTGTTGGATTGCTTCAGCAAATTCGTTCTATTCTTCCCTATTAGAACAGCCACTGCTCCGAATATTTTGAAATGGTTGGAAGATCACGTTATTCTGATATACGGAGCGCCCAAAAGGATTATTGTTGACAATGGCTCTCAGTTTAGGAGTACCCTTTTCAAGAATGTTATGGAGAAATACAATATCCGAATAAGTTTTACGGCCAATTACCACCCCCAATCTAATCCTGTGGAAAGAACTCACAGAGTTCTTAAAACTGTTTTGACGGCTTATGTGGAAAAAAACCACGCTCAATGGGATAAGTACCTTGCCAAAGTAGCGTATGCGATGCGTTCGGCAAAACATGAAGTAACTGGTGTTACGCCGAACCTCGTTAATTTTGGAAGGGAAGTACATCTGAATGAGGTTGCCGATCCTGTACCGCTGTTACGCGATACCCTTGATACAGTAGAACGTAAGGCAGACTTGGGAAAACTTTTCTGTGATGTTCAAAAACGGCTTTCAGCTGCTTATGAAAAGAGTAGAAAACCGTATAATCTCAGACATCGAAACGAAAAATTTATTCTTGGACAGCTTGTATGGAAGAAAAATTACGTTTTATCTGATGCTTCTAAGAAATTTACTGCAAAATTAGCCCCTAAATTTGTGGGACCTCTAAAGATTACTAGGGTTGTGTCACCATGGACCTATGAATTATCAGATCAAAATAACCGATCCGTGGGCATATGGAATGCTAAGGACCTGAAAGCACATCCTCCTGATATTGAATAGTATTGAAAGTAGGAATCGTTCTCACTTATTCTCATTAAAAGTTTCATAGAAACTTTTATCAGGAAAGGGGAGTGTTGTTACGGGTTCATTTTATCAGATAGCTATTGTACGCTCTTCTTAGTTTCTTCTTTCTTCTTTTGCTCTTTGGTCTTTGCTTTGTGTTGTTCTTCACTTTTTGCTCATTTCTATTGAATTTTCTATTGTTTTCACTTCACCAGGTAGTTAGAACCTTTGAAGCTGAAACCTATCTTTCGGAGTGATGCCTTCTGTTATTGTTTATTTATCTGATCAAGTGACAAGTTCAAAATATAACCTCCAATGTTTTGCTAAATTATATCTTCTTCCTCTCTTCTCAATATTCTTTCTGAAACATAAAAATAATTATTGTTTAAATAAACCAAATCATACTTTCATCAGAACTAGATATTATTATTAAAATCATTCATCAACCCCTGTCACCATTATATAAACTTCAGCATTCAAAAGATTCCAATTTAGTTGAGCAGTAAAAATGTACTAGTTACAAACTTGACTTAAGCCCTTTGGTCCTGTCATTGTTCTATGCAAAAGCCCAAATGGATTGACCCATTTTTTGTGGTACTTTTGTTAGCCATTTTGCTATTCTTGGTTGGATTTTAGATCTAGCTCTAGCAACACGTTTTACGGATTTACTAAGTACGATTAGCATCTACAAAGAGATAAATTGTTTTATTCCTGGTATTTAGATACTGATCAAACTCTCGACATACCTGTTGGATATTATTTTTGTAGAGGTAAAATCCTACTGATTTCAAACATCCTGAAAGACAGGAACAGACATCTATAAGGCCACATTACACCGAAGGTTTGTACATGAATAATACTCTATTCAATGATATAGTTCAACAGAACGTAGTCTCATCTGCATCATTTTGTTTCAGGCCTTTTTGTTTTGTTATAGTTTTAGTTTTACCTTCCTTCTGCGCTTTTGCTATCATCTTCAACTTTCCATCTTTCTCCGGTACCTTACCTGGGTGTCGAAGTACCCTTCTATACTTGCATTTTGCTTCCGCAAGCACTTATTTGGATTAAGTCCGCAGAGGTTATAAGTAGCCGCTTACTAACTGATGATAATTATGCATGGAGCTTCTAACTGCCACAGTGAAATGTAACATCGGAATCTCAGGACGTCTAGCGTACCTATACAGAACTTCCTCAGGGATACAGCACTTCCACAGGACACAACAGATAAGCCTAGTTATAAGATTGATCCTTTCATAACATATCTGGAATATCTGATTTCCATACATTCAGTGCCTACTTGCTTATAAAGTCCAGAAGTGTCATTTATAACCTGTTGCTCTTTTCAAGAGGCATATTCTTGGCGACTTGCGCCCAACATAATTTAGTTTTAGGACATAAATATTTACGTTTATTTCTACCTGCAATATATATTTAATGAATTTATAAAAGATATCTCTCAGCAAGCTTCTCGATCCGAGTTGTCCTGATAGGAACTTAAAAACCTTACCCAGAATATTTGTTGTGAGCTGACGATATAGCTATATCTAAAGTAAATGATTCTGGTCACCTCCATTATAAAGGGCTGATTGAAACTACATCTTTAGTATATAATCTCATAATAGTAATTTCCATTTCAATCATTGTAAACAAAACAACTATCCTTAACCTAGATACGCCAGAGTGACAGCACTGACATTTCATTCTTCTTCTAAATTTCATATATATCTCTGTGTCACGGACAAATTGCCAGAGTGAAATCGGATTGGCCTTAGACATTGTTTTCACGAATAAAGGGCGATTTTGTGCATTGCGGAATTTTAGTAGATAGTCGAAAACTGAATGAGATTTCAACAATTATTATATTATATTATCGTTTCAAACGTAATTGAAGTTTAATTATTATCTTTGGATAATTTCCCGTTTTGTTTTATTTTGTAACATTCGTAAGTGAGTCCTAAAGGGGTGATAAAACGGGTGGCGCTCGTTTCACCATCTTACCCACGCCCTTCTTCACTGTTAGCTGGCGGCCTCCCCTTTAGACCTTTAAATACTTAAACTGATATGAAGTTTCAGCCACCCACCATTGCTACTAGGCCACCCTTAGTAGGGTCGTAGCAGCTTTTGATCAAAACTCATTTTCTGAGCCTTGAAACACGCCTCGCTATCGTGGATCCCCCTACAAAAAACACACTTGGCAACATCGCAATTTGTCAAGCCAGCCGCAGTACAAAATGTTTCCATTTGTTTTAATTTATCTTTTTTGTGACGATCATTAGAATAAATATTAGAACGAAGGCCGAACCCTTCAGAAGCTAGAGAAATGCGTTGTTCGTTTTCAATTTCATTTTCCAAAAAACGCATAAGACCTTTCAAACGACATTCAAGTGTAGAAACTTCGAAATCAGTATCCTCTGAATCATCACTTCTACGGCCACTTGAAAATTTTACCGATCTTTGCCAAACTCTCAGTAAATCTTCTGGCAAACAAGATTCAATCAATGGAAACAGCATTGCTGAACATTTTTCCGAAGTTATTCCTAAAGTTTCAAGTGCCCGCAACTGTGTTTCAATTTTGTCATATAAAGTGGAGAGATTCGATTTTGGTTGAGACATGGCATTATTCAAAATGAGTTTAAGAAGCTCTCAGGCATAAACTTCAATTTGTAATTCTTCCCTGCCAAAACGAGACTTGAGACTTTGAATGATTTTTTCATAATTTTCATTCATGGCAAGGTAACTTTCTACTAATTGTCGAGCTCTACTGCAAGGAACGGTGGCTTGAATCAAGTATTCGATTTTATCAGTAGTTGCAATGTCAGGATCCTCATGAATTTTCCTGAATTGAGCCCAAAATGAAAGCCATTCTCGAATATCTCCACTGATTTTTTTGAATTCGATAGTAGGAAGTTTAAATTTACGCATACCTGTCTCATATTGTGTAGATAGTTGTTCAGACTGACGTACTGACCTGACTTCATCGTCCGGACTCAGCTTGTTGAAACGTAACTTCAGTGTAGTATATCTTACCCTATACACATCGCTAGACTCCATTTCGAGTTCCAAATCCTCCTCGCTTGCATCTTGTGTTAGAAGGGCATCATAAACTTCGCTATCAGAAACAACTAGAGCATCATGTTTCTGTTGCAAAATCTCCCAAGCTACCTGAATCTGCTGCATTTCCTTAACTTCGGCTGACATCAACTGATCTAATTCATTTGACTTCTTCGTGAATGCGGAGCGAAGTACGGACCTATGCTTCTTACTTTGTTCCATCTCGCGATCGTTTACAATGACAAACTTGGTCAGAACCACGCGTGATTTGTAATTTAAACCCTCGGAACCAAAATCACCGTAAAAGTTTGTCTATTCGAAACCCGAGATGTCCGCGAAACTCCCGAAAACTATACGTCCCTGCTGTCCTGTCACGGTCGCCAAAAATGTCGTGACCCAGACGAAAAGCTACCCGCCGCTCTCTTGGTCACTGGTTCGGAAGTAAATTACGCAAAACTATACCAAACGTAATTTATTCCTTCAGGGAACGCCCAAATACAATGTTTTCGAAAGTACAATATTTCATCTGACATATTTGTTTCTACCTACTATATGTAACAAAAAATAATGGAGAATGATACAGAGATATTTTCAGATAAGGAATCATGAAATTCAATGAAATTACAGGGTGTCTCTGACAGATGCCCATATTGATTGTGCACAAGAAATCTTTTGTTTTCGAGGAAGATGTTGTTTGAACTGGACAAACATGTTATTTTGTGGATAAGCTGTTCTTTAAATTATGATTTCATTTATATTATTGTTATCATTATTTTCCTACCTATATGAGACTAATTTGAGTACATTTTTTACAAAAACTTGTTTTCTTCATATTCTGATTGTTGTTGAATAAATGATAAATATTAGCTGTTGATATTTTTTTAAATTGTTTAACCCCATGATATTATAACCCAGTTTAGTATACAATAACATTTCAAAAAGTACCATTTGCCATTCTCCATATTAGTTTCAGTCTCGTTTCAAACCACGAGTATGGGAATAATAATTACGAATTTTGAGGGGAAAACATAAATTTTGCCATACTTGTGGTTTAAAACAAGACTGAAACTAATATGAAAAATAATAGCAAATGGTACATTTTATTATGGTATTTTATTCTGAACTGGGATAATATCATTGGCGAGTGTGTGGTGAACTATTCAATAATCAGTTTACTAGCTAGTCGTGGTAAAAAATACTCTACAGGTGATATTACAGATGGAAGAAACATATACCGCGAACTTTAGTAAAAAATTATCTTCTCAAATCTATCAGTTGAATAGGTGGGGGTGCCTGTTCCAGATTCACTAATGAATTATGGTATAAAATAATCAGCGGGTGGTTATTCGATATTACGTAGTCGTGGTAAATATAACTATGATGCTCAGTTGATCGAATTTTGTTTTTCGCGATCAATATCACTGCATTACCTAGCAATACTTTCTCAGAGTTGTCTCAACGTTTTTGAAGAGTATATCTCACTACGATTAAAGTTTGTCCATATTCCTAACGTTTTTCGTGGTTAGATTATTGACGACTCTAGTAATTTCTACCTTTCTTTTCTCTGCGTGTCATGTATTTTGTCACAATAGGAACGTTTACACTTCAAGTTTGAATTTAAAACAAATAGAGTGGGTTTTGACAAATTGATTCAAAATACTACTTTCACAGATATTTTTTGTAATACATTTTCATTATTTGTGTAGTGTCGTCAAACATCAAATATACCTTGAATTTATTTAAAATTTTGCTGAATTCCCACCCGAAACCCGCGTAGTAAAGGAATATTGTTTGTATTATTATGTAGAGTTTGCCTCCTTCAAGATGAACGGAGATTTGTATTGCGGGAACAAGGTCAATAAAAGTTGTTCAAACTTTGAAAATTGTCCTTATTCTCGCATTCCAAATCTCTATTGTTTGTATTGTAGAAGTGACCAAATAATACATATTTTATGTAGAGATGTTTTTATTCGAAGTATTTCAAATAATAATGTTAGGGGTTGAGTTAAAAGAAAAACAAGGGATGTAGGAATTAAAGCAAATGAAAAACTCATAACAGAAGCTGTTCGAAATGTCTTCCAGCCTGATTGATACAAGCCTCAAGTCGTATTTTGAAATTTATCCTTGCGTTGAACAATATAATCGGTGTTATACTTCGAAAGGCATCCCGAATTCTAGATTTCACATGACCCTATAAAAAAAGTCCATACTGGTCAAGTCGGGAGATTTCGCTGGCCATTGGATTGGTCCTCCCCGACCTATCCATTTTTTGAGAAAAATATTGTTCCAGATGATTCCAAACTTCTATATGATAGTGTGCAGGTGCACCATCCAATTTAAAATACATGTCCTGTTGAATCATAAGTGGATTATGCTGAAGTAAGTTGAGCTGATCACCTTGTAGGAAACTTAAAAATATCTTCGTGGTTAAATGCTTTTCTAAGAAAAACGGCCCAATAACGTAATCATGGAATTTACCTCCCCAAACATTGAGAGACCACTCATGTTGGAAGTTAGAAACTAGAACTGCATGCTGGTTTTCAGTAGCATAATAGTGAAAATTATGACGATTAACGAAACCATTTCTGTGAAATGTTGATTCATCACTGAACAGCACATTTTTGAAAATTTAAGGGGTTTTCTCTTATTTTGTTTCGTGCCCATTGAAAAAAGTTAACTCCTCTTCCAAAATAATTTTCTGTGAGTTCTTGGTGGAGTTGAATATGGTATGGATAAAATTTAGGCTACTGATGATTTCTTAATATCTAAATGTTTAGGTACTTATTTCTCTAACAATTAATGTCGGATCCTCAGTTACTGATGAAGCGATTGCAAATTCATTTTCTTCTGTCAAAACAGTTATTTTTCCTTGTTGATTTTTCGTAATTCACGCTTCTTGTGCTCTCAATCTTTCAATTTTCTGAAGCATATTTCTTGAATTTCTTGTGGGTGTCGTCTCTGAGAAAAGTTTTGGGCATTTATTATAGAGGCTAACAAAAAATTGCCATGGATTCTCCCCAAAGTGTACACCATGCTTATCAATTCTTCCTGAGACTAATTCATTCTGAACACTCAACATCAAACACTTTAAATTTTCGAAACTGAATTAAACGAAAGTGTCAACAAAACAATCAATTTTTTTTTCATGGTAGGACGCGCAGGGATACCTCTTAACAATTTTGAAGATTTCTGTGCCACTACGGATAATGGGACCAGTTGACCAGACAATATAAAATTCATGATCCATATGTGTGTGAATATTTCAGGTATTTTTCAGTGTATAATAATTGTGCTCCATTGGGGTTTTTGGGAGACTAGATGATAAATAATGGGTTGATTATCTGAACTAAAGAATGTTATTAATAGAAACACTTTGAATTAGGTTGAACTGTTCGAGCGGGCCAGTGGATGAACTGCCTTTAGAACACTATTCTGACGGCTTTCAGACCACTGTTTTAAAGACAGACGTTGCTTTTGACATCTTTGTATGTTTCACATATGATTCAAATCAAAAGTAACAAGAATACGGAGTATTTCAAATTTGGACCATGTGCATATCGCAAAAATACCTGAATGATCTATGTAGAACCTCAATTGTCATGTGGCAAGCAATATTCCCATAATCAAATCAAATAAAGGAACCATGCCTTACAAGGAAATTCCTCATAACTCGACAACGCCGCAACCGATTTTGATTTTTTTTCAGCGATAAAAAAGCGATAGATGTCGGAATAAATTTGTGAAGAAAAATACTGGGTGTTCCATTCGAAAAATTCTAATGAACGTCAAACGTTCAAAATTCAAATTTCAGCACCCTGTAAATGATCATGTCGCAAAATTACTGGATTGTTGAACGTGATATCTTGCTTCTGCTGTATGCCAAAACATTAAAAAAAAATTGGATAAATGAATATACCATGCCCAATTCAACATAACCGTTAATAGTTGTAAAAATAGCTTCATCACTTATAACTTCGCGGCAACCGGTTTCAATTTTTTTTTTACATCGATGTAACATCGGTTAACATTGGTGGAATAAATTTAGATTTAAAACTACTTAGTGTTCTATTCAGAAAAACTCGTTTCCAAGACGTCCTGCTTTTATAAAACACCCAGTATTGTTGAAAATAATTTTGAAATTTGTATCTCAGTAACAGAATAAATTTGCTCTCAAAGTCTCCTCTGGTGATAATGGCTTTCGAAATATAATAATAATAATAATAATAATAATTGATTTTATTGCCTCAGACTACATGTATTACATTTTACACAATTGTGAGATTTAGAGGTTATGGAGTTTGACGACAAAAGGCAGAGTTCGGTCTTGACGGTAAGATAAGTTACCGAGAGGACGCGCTCTTCCACTCAACCTGGTGATAATGAAAACCAATACAGAATTCCATAACAATTACAAGCTATGGAATAATACAGATCCAAGTTTATTTCACCAACATTATGATTTATAGAAAAATATATATACTTCCAACTCCTATGAACTAACCTACAATTAACTCATTATTTGCTATAAGTTTAGTGACTAACTTTTTAAATGATGATGAAGAAATACTTCTTATTTCGGTTGGTATACAATTATAAATTTTGGCAATATTGTAGGAGAAAGATGACTTGAAAAGAGAAGTTTCATGGCGTGGAATTGTCAACTGATTTTTTAGACGGATATTCACATTGTTATAAAGATACCGCGGTTTATTTTGACAACATTATTTTGTGTACAAGAGAACAAAAATGTAGTAAGCGCCTTTGTTTCATATCCAACCAACCTATTTCAGAGATTGCAGAAGATACGTGACTTTGTAGGCGAAGACCACATATAAGCCTGACACAAGAATTTTGTATAATTTGAAGTCGACGACTGTCAGCTTGCAGTAGAGCAGGGCCATATACACAGTCAGCGTATTTAAGGTGGGAAAGGACAAGTGATTCGCAAAGCGTTATCTTACATTTTTTAGTTAGTATATGTCGATTAGAATAAATGAGCTTCAGGTTGCTGAATGCTTTTTTGATAGTGAAGGAGACATGCTGAGTAAATTTCAATTCGTCATCCAATATGAGCCCAAGATTTCTCTCACAACTTGATAGTGTCAATGGAGCGTTGTCCAGAAATAGGTTTAAATTATGCATGTTTCTTTCACGTGTTCCTTTGCGTCCAAATAGCATGGCTTTCAACTTAATAGGATTTATCGCCAAACAAAACTTCTTAGATAAAGAATTCAAAGTGTGAAGATCAGAGTTCATATGGTCACAGGCCAGATGAATATCGCTCTCTTTGAAGTTGCGTGTCGTCCGCGTAGTAATGAAAAGAAAAATATTGAATGTGTTTGTGGAATTGAGAGGTATAGATAGTGTATAGAAGTGGGCCAAGGACTGATCCTTGGCGTCTTTTTATGATGGCTGGGTGAGAAAGGATCCCCTTGAACATCACAGACTGAACTCTTTCAGAAATATATTGTTTGATTACTTCCACGGCATTATCGGAAAATCCTATGAAATGTAAAAAAGCCAGTAAAAGTGGGTGGTTGATTTTATCGAAGGCCTTGGAGTAATCAACCAATACGAGAGTACACAGTTATCTAGGGCAGCGAGTATATCATCAGTCACCTTTAACAATGCTGTAGTACAGCTGAGTCCTTTCCGTAACCCGGATTGAGTGATAGGTAATATGGAGAACTCATCAAGATGGTAACGGATTTGCGTATCCATGGTTTTTTCGAAACATTTCGATAAGGCACACAGAATACTAATTGGATGCAAATCGTTCAGTCCAAATTTCAGGGTACACTTTGTTCTGTATACAAAAATTGAAAATGTGTTCGATATAGGGTAGGATGAAAGACATTTCTTATTTTCAACATATTTCGCAAACTACACAAAGTAGACCCCACAAATGCTATATTGACGAAAAGCTCCTAGAAAATGCCATGTAATGGTGTAATAAAATACAGGGTGTTGCGGTTGAAAAAATCGAATTATTGCCATTTGTAAACCGTCATTTGAAAAAAATCGTAGTAGGCGATGGCACATTAACTTCAAGTTCGCCAGCATTTCAAAAGATGCTCTGAAGCTTGAGGAATAGTCTGAGGAAAAGTAGGATGAGTTATCTTGAAAGGTTCTGAAGTTATGAATTTTTCTGTGGGTCCATGCACGACGCGATTTTGACACATAAATTGGCATACCTCAAAAACTATTGCAGATGGGTATATGAAACCAGGGTGCGTTATGTTGACAATTTAGTAGCAAATCCAAAAATGGAATAAAAAAGGAGGGTTGCCATTTAAAAAAATTGAACGTAGTCGTGTATTTTATTTTGAGACATCTTGTATATCGATAAACATATTTTTAGAATGTGCTCATTGTTGAACCTATCGATTGAAAAAAAAATCAAGTTAATTGCTTGTATAGAAAAAAAGTTATGGACCATGCACACACCCCTGGGTCACCCTGTATATTGTTTATATCAGATTCTGTAAAATTCAAGCCAAGTGCCCCGTTTAACTGCGACAGTGAACCTTCCAGTAGACGCTCTTTTTCTAAATGAAGACCAAAAATAGCTATGTTATTTTTCCTTAATTTCCTTTGTATCCAAAGATTTTGGCGTTTCAGCGTGGAGACATCAGCAGCAATTGCCTCAATTTTCGAATTGACATCTAGAACACTTTTCGCTATTTGAGATTCGAAATATTTGGTTTGAGCCTCACAAACTTTCTCAAGTTTTGTTGTTTGTTCTTCGTTTGCTTTTCGAATGAGGCCAAAGAGTTCATCGGCAGACAAGTTATTCATAACACGAGAAATTCTCAAGTGAGCTACTCACAAATTCGAAACGACCTGTGTTGGTAGAGGACTACGTCGACTTGATACCAAAGAAATACAGCGATTAGCACACTTTTTACTACAATTTGTGTGCAGTATGAACTATATTCATTTATACAACCAATACAGTTTTCCACCAAATGCGCTGAATTTTTGATATTTTTATAGAAATATATATATATATATATATATATATATATATATATATATATATATATATATATATATATATATATATATATATATATATATATATATATATATATATATATATATATATATATATATATATATATATATATATATATATATATATATATATATATATATATATATATATATATATATAATAATAATATATGTTTATTCATCATCATCATCATACATCATCATCACAGTCTGGGTTAAAATATAAACATTTAAGAACAATAATACGTTAATGAATAAACACAGAAAAACCACAAGGAAATGAATCCGCGCGTGGCATGAAATCTTAACATTAAAAGTGAACGACAGTTAAATACAGATGTTCCCAATTCTGTTAAAATGTAAATATATACATATATACACACACATACATATATATATATATACATATATATACACATATACACACATACACACACATACATACACATATACACATATATATCTGAACAATTAAATAACAAGACAGATGAATCTTAAAAATAAAATAAAATATTGATTAAAAACACCATTGAAATACAAATATTTTCTAATTTTGTTAAAATAGAAAATTAAATAAATATAAAAATTATTAAGATTAAAAGGACTAAACAATCAAAATTCAAACTAAAGGATTGAACAATTAAAAATGAAATTATTGGTATTGTTAAAATTTTATATAAAAGCTTTAGACAACACAATTCTAAAATATTAAATTTTATATCAGATTGAGGAAATATTTTGGCAATAAAGTCGCATTGGAATAATAACATCTACAGGCATAAGCAACACCTCATGCAAGTCTATAACATACTCTGCTTGTAGCTATAAAGCTTTCTAGTGTTTCCAACGGAATACCGAATAGCCAAGTTCTGACCTTTTTCTTGAACATTTCGTATGAGTTGATCGTTTTGAGTTCGGGCGGTAGCTCATTGAAAAGTTTTGGTCCCAAGAAAGTGTAACATTTTTGTCCTATCGTTTTTTCAGTTCTTGGTATCACAGCGTTACTTTTATGTCTTGTGTTGTAAGGGTGCTGAATAGGTACCAACGACGATTTATGTCTAAACTGCCTCAAGAGGATCGCAAAAACAAATATCTGACTTACATTCATTATCATTGTTTCTTGATATAGGCTACAGGATGGATATTCTCGCGGTTTTTTATACATCATTTTGAGAATGAACTTTTGAATTTTTTGGAGGTTATTGATAAGTGTTTTTGAGGCTCCTCCCCATGCAATGACTCCATAGGAAAGATGACTTTCGACCAAAGCATGGTACAATATTTTCAGATATTTTATATTAATGATGTTAGATATGTTTTTGAATTTGTAGACCATGAATCGCAACTTTTTAATCACATAATTAACTTGATCTTCCCATTTCAAATGAGAATCTATATATATACCCAAGTATTTGAGCTTATCGACAGACTCTATTTTCAAAAGTGTTCCGTCATCATATGGTATTTCCAGTTCTTTATATTCTGGTAAATTTGTAGAGTAGGATGTAAACGGCAAAAAATGAGTTTTTTTATAATTGATTGTAAGTAGTCTATCGTTGAAAAAATTGATTATATTTTGAAAATCAACTTCAATGTTATTTTTGAGAGTGGTCCAGTCAGTTCCTTCGTAAAAAACGGCAGTGTCGTCCGCGAAACTCACAACTTCCCCACACGTATCTTGTTCGAAAAGATCATTGATATACAAATTGAAAAGAATTGGCCCCAAAACAGTACCTTGAGGCACTCCATATTTTATCATTCGATAACTGCTCATAGTTCCATTGATATGGACGCATTGTTTCCTGTTACATAAGTAACTCTCAAGTAATTTATGAGCAACTCCTCGAATGCCAATATTTGAGAGCACTGACAGTAGTTTTGAATGGTCAACGGTATCGAATGCTTTTGCCAGATCTATGAAAACACAAATAGAAGGATTTTTTTTGTCAATTGCATTATTTATCAACCCTGTCAATCTGGCAATAGCATCAGACGTTGAATTATTCTTACGAAAACCATATTGTCTACTCGATAAAATATTATAACTTTCGAGAAATGAAACCAACCTCTTCTGTAAGGTTTTTTCGAAAACTTTTCCCATGCTCGATATCAATGAAATAGGCCGATAGTTCGTAACATCGAGTTTATCACTATTTTTGAAGAGAGGTTTTATTTCAGCAATTTTCAAGATGTCTGGAAATTTTCCATCATTCATGGACTTATTTATTAAATAAACTAACGGAGGTGCAATTTCTTCCTTGATATCTTTCAGAATTTCAGATTTTATGTTGTCAATACCCGGTGATTTGTTATTTTTCAGATTCAGTATAATCTCTATCACTTCTGCTTCGTTCGTCTCAGTTAAAAAAATTGAATTTGGATTATTTTTATGTCTAACAAGTTTTGTTTCCATTTTGTTACTTAAATTTTTTGCCATTTTTTCACCAATATCAGTAAAATGTTCACAAAACTCATCAGATATTTCTTTAGAATCATTTGTTTTTTTTCCAGTGGAATTTTTTATTTCTTTAATTTCTGTTTTTTGTTTATGATTTTTTGAAATTTCATTGATACATTCCCATAGGCTTTTACTCGTGTTCTTATTAGCCTCTATTTTGTTATTATAGTAGTCACTTTTCGCCTTTTTTATTAAAAATTTTAACCTATTGCTGTAGTTTTTAAATTGTTCTTTGTTATGTTCTGTTGGTCGATTTTTCATTATTTTGTATAGTCTGTTTTTTTCATGTGTAGATTTTACTATTCCCGCAGTTATCCAACATTTTCTTCTTATTTCGTTTCTCCTAATTTTTATTTTTGTTGTTGAGTTATCCAAATGGTTTTTTATTTTATTTATAAAATTTTCGGTACACACGTCAACGTTATTTTCAGTATACAAATCCAGCCAATTTTCCTGTTTGATTTTTTCTTTAAATTTATGTTTATTAAATAGATTTCTGAATCTTTGTGGTTTATCAGTTCGTATTATTTCAGGTGTAGTGAAGTGGTTTATGATGCAATAATGGTCTGTTATATTAGATTCGAGGACTACAGGAATATTTTTATAAAAGGACTTTTTTGTTTTTATGAATATATGATCCAAACAAGATTTCTCATCTCCTACATTTCTAGTGCACTTATTAATCAAACAATTGAAGCCTTCCTCACCCATAACATTCAGGTATTCATGTACATGATTATCATTTTTATTCAAAATATTAATATTAATGTCACCCGTAATTATGTGAAGATCTGAGGTTTGACAAGATTTGAGATAGTCTGACAGGTTACTTATAAAGTTTTTTTCAGATGTTGGACATGGCCTATAAATCCCGTTGAGTAATATTTTGGTATTGTTCAAAGTAGTGATCAACTCCAACATATTTATTTCACCAAGTTTAATCACTGTGCATATACAGCAGAGATTCTCTTTCGCAAAGATAATTGTCCCATCATTTTGGTTGAAGGAACTTTCATTATAGAATAGTTGATACCCATCGAGATTAATCAGAGATATATCTGGTATTTGCCAAGTTTCTGTGATTACAATGAAATCAAAACTATTTCTCACATCCGAAAGCAGAACTTTCAACTCATCTATGTTTCTGTTTGCACTTCTTATATTCATATGAAAAAGGGACAGTTCAAGATTATTCACCTGTTCCTGAAAAAACGTGTTATAGTCTAGGGTACCGCTGATAACATTTGTTTCTATTTGTTCGATATCAAAGTCTCTTAGATAGTTATCCATTTTGAATTTATAAAAAAAAGAAAATTATCTTCCGCTGTTTGTTCGCGTTGACATTCTTGGTTTTTCACCTGCTTCCTTCGTAGATTTCACAGTTGAATGTAGTGGTGGGGTGCTTTTTTGTTGCAGGTTTTTTTTGGTCACTTCCAGAGGTTTCACACTAAGTTTTGTAATTTCTTTTGTTGTTGCTATGGTTGGTGTACTTGGGGCACTCTGTGGTTTCTCGAAAACAGCTTCTTCAGTTTCTTCCAAGATTTCTAGATCTTCCGGACTGTAGATTTTCCCGTTCACATACAGTTTATGTCCTTTGATGAAGCAATTTTCTTCGTTGTTCCCTTTTGCTAAGTTGAGATGTTTTCTTAATAGCTGATTTTGTTTTCGCTGTTTGACTGTCAAGTCGTTAGCAATTGAAATATTGGTACCTTTCAATTTTTTAGCGTTTTTCAGAATGGCTGCCTTTTTGAGGAACGATGTGAATTCAATTTTTATTGGGACGTTGCTTGTTTTGCCAAGTGGGTAAAAATTATTGAGATCACTGTCGACAATATTTACACCGACTAGATTTTTCAATTCCTTTTTGATGAGGTCAATTGATATATCTTCCGGATTTGTTTTCAAACCAAAAATAATAATATTGTTTTCTTTAGATTTCCTTTCCAATCTTTCAATGTTGTTCGTGGTTTTATCGTTGTCTCGTTCTAAAGCGCTGATGCGTCGGTTTAAGTCCTCCAATTTCAAACTTATTTTCACTTCTACTGCTTCAATTAACGATTTTATTTCCTGCCTATTTCTTCTTATCTCTTCCAATATAGTTTCATTTGTTATTGACATTATCAGCGACAGGAACAAGTATGATGTTATTTATTAAAAGTGTATGGTTTCCTTTACAGATACTGTTCGCTGATAGTGTGTGTCTACGACAAAAAAGGCGAAAAGTTTGCTGTGATTCTTTCTCAAGAATGTTAATGTACGATTTAACCTTTCTTATTGTTGATTGTTCTTGTAATTCACTTATTGGGAGACACAGTGGATTTCTTATGTATTCGGTAGGTGAAATATTCATAAAAAAATACACTAATTACCTTAGATTTGATTCGATTTACGTGGAGCTAACTCACATTTACTACATAGATATAAAGGTTCACATACACATATATATATATATATATATGTGCAAATACATTCAGTTATTCTCTGTGAAAAAATTCTGGTTCAAAATCGCAAACCACTTTAATTTGTTAAATTAACTGGAGCAAATGTCACACACCTTACTCTTGCTTGCTTGCTTGCACTTTTTGGATTTCGAAGATATCGAAGAATTACGCACTAATTGGACACACTTATATACTGGGTAAGTGAAATTCGAGTAGATGCATGGGGATCTCGAAGACGGTAAGAGCTATAGATAGGGTTGTATGAAGACAAAGTTGCGAATTATAGAGCTCATCACTTTGGTGTTGAAAAATCTGAGCTAACCCTCTCACTTTCAGAGGTATACAGAAAAAAACGAAAAATTCGATTTTTTTTTTCACTTATATCATTTGCTTTAATACAATAGATCTCCAGAAACTATTTGCACTTCGTCATTGAAACTTCCAATGGGCTGTGAAAATATGTATATGAAAGTATTCTTCAGGGTGTTATTTTCCTTGGGCCACCCCTAACTATGAAATTCTAAATACGGACCTGGATTTATTAACATCTTTTTAGGCTTCAATAGTCATATTTTATCATGATTGTGAATACCACTTGAAATTTTCAGTCGTTTCGATGGTTTCTGGTATTAAAGCAGATGTAAGTGAAAAACAAGAATCGAATTTTTCGTTCCTGTATATCTCTGAAAGTGAGAGGACTAGCTCCGATTTTTCAACATCATAGTAATGAGCTCCATAATACGCAACTTTGCTTCCTTTCTGTAGCTCTGTAGCTGTAGTTTCTGTAGCTCTATAGCTCTCACAGTTTCCGAGATCCCCATGCATCTACTCAAATTTCACTCATCCGGTATATATTACATTACTATATTATACAGTGTGTCCATAGAGTAACCCCCCCCCACCCTGTTTACTTTTGAACGGATTGGAATTTTCGCATTAAATTTTTCTTGGAGGCATGGCAATTCATAAGCTACTTTCTGACAAAAAAAATGTCTATCATTCAGAATGGCGGCCCGACACCATTTTGAAACAATTTTTTAAATGGCATGTGGGGTTGAGCGATACCTCATTTGAAACGTCTTAAAATTCTCAATATGTCCCCAAAATTTCAAACAAAAATATACATCCGAAACAAAATGGTGGTACATAATGTTAGAGATCTGCCATATGAGGATCTTTTCGATTGCTATTAATGAGCTCTAGTAAAATCATCAAATCTTTTTTGGTATCATTAAATGAAAGTTTTTTTGCTGAGAATGATAAAAGTGTGCCATCTTCGAATGAAATTTAGTGAGAAGGCAGGTGATTGTTTTATTGAATTTCAGCAAAATAAAGAAAACCATCCAGAATAATGAACAATGTTTATTTAACATAAATATGAAATGTTCGCCATTCAGTTTTGGATTATTGAGAGTTTTCTTGAAGATCCACCAAGATATCAATCTGCTTGTTTGGAGAGACAGATGGTCGTCCACTTTTCTTCATATTACTCAGATTCCCAGTTTGTTCAAATTTCCTAATTCTCTTAAATATTTTCTGTCAATGGGATTGCCTGGATACATCTCATTGAATTATCGCACAGCTGCATGAGCATTCGCTTGAGACTGGTAGTAAACTTTAACAGAAAAAACTTTTTTCTCTACTGTACGCATCGCTTTCCTCAATATTAAAAACTGGTGAAGTGCAAGATAGAGCTAACAACTATGAGTTGTGATAAGGAAATTTCTTATTCATACCATTACACAGGTACTATATTGTAATGACTAATTGATGGATTGTTCTAATTTGAGGAATTACTTTATTATAACTAATTGCATCGATTACCTGGGTCGATATTAATATTATTCATTTTGCTTGATTATCTGTTTGTTGATAATAAGTCAATTACAGAATACTTTTGTAGAAGGGTACCTAGAAGATTTGATGATTTTTCCAGAACTAAAGTATCCGAAGGATCCTCATAGCAGAGCTCTAACATTATGTACCGCTATTTTGTTTTCGACTTATATTTTTGTTTAAAATTTTGTTGTTGTGTAGAAAATTGAGGTCATTCTGGACCTCACTCCTCTCCATCTCATGGTGAGGAGAACTGCTTGGGGAGCAGACCTGAGGTTGGCCAAAGTCGGACTCAAAGGGACAGCACACAGTGTAAGGGGCTCAACCCCCACCGGAAGTGCACACCTTGCCGATCTCCCAACTGAAATTTAGTTTTGAGAAATTTTTTCGAACGGAACTAAATACCAAGAAACAATGGAGCACAGAATACATTCGAGCACTGGGTAAGAATACCATTACATGGTACACGGACGGGTCTAAAACTCCCGACGGAACTGGAGCATGAGTATTTGGACCTCGTACCAAGTACTCCGAACCCATGGGACACTTCTCAAGCATTTTTCGAGAGGAAATTCACGCCATAGCAAGATGCATTCATTTCAACCTCGACAGGAACTACCGTAACAAGGAAATTGAAATCCTCTCCGATAGTCAAGCAGCCATCAAAGCGTTGAGCTCATATAACATCAACTCGAAGATGGTCTGGGAATGCCTAGAAAAACTTAATGATCTAGGCAGGAACAACGAGGTGATCCTCCTCTGGGTTCCTGGGCACATCGCAGTAGAGGGCAATGAACAAGCAGACACCCTGGCACGAAAAGGGGCATCAACGCCACTGATCGGGCCAGAACCATTCTGCGGACTTGGAAAATCTCACTTCCAAGAAGAACTCAATAAAACTGAAGAAGAAATGAGAGCAACATACTGGCAAAGACTTCCAGGGCTAAGGCAGGCCAAAGATCTCCTCGGCAATTTCAACCGAGCAAGATCGAAAACACTGATTAACCTCAGCAAAATTAGTCTAAAGACAATCACAGGATTTCTAACGAGGCATTGCAGACTCAAAGAACACCTAAGGAAGCTAGGCTTGGAGGAGGACAACACCTGCAGATTCTGTGGGGAACATCCAGAAACACCTCACCACATATTGATGGAGTGTTATGCCGTACACCACAAAAGATTAAATATACTGGGATCACACCAGCTGACTGTGGAAGAAATACCACAAATGGACCCCCTCAAAATCCTAAAATTCCTGAAGGAATTGAAGCTTGAGGGGCTGCTGTAAACGAGAACACCTCGAGATAGCAGAAGAAGATGGGGCACAATAGATCTAACTAGGTCACCATCCATACCTACCAATACCAATACCAAATACTTGCCACCCTTTACATACCAAATTTTTGTAGGAGAATGATTATAGAGTAAAAGAAATCCTCATGCAACACTCGGAAATATTTCGAGCAATAGTTAATTAGGTTAACCCTTCGAGAAAATGTTAAGTTATAACATGAGAAGAGAGTGAGAATGAAGTGAAATTAATTCGACATATTTTTCGAAAACTTGTTGCCAGGCAATAGACACGAGAGCCCGATGGGCTCTAGTGGCTATTGCCAAATGGCAACAAGTTTGAGAAAAAATCTGGAGAATAATTTTCTACTTTATCGAACTCTCGTGTGGTATTCGATAGATTATTTTTTGAAGCACAGTTTTAGATACATTTTAAATTTTTCATGAAAACTGATGAAAAATATCAGATGAAACGTATCATGTCGCACAATTTTCTATGTAAAAAATTCCCACAATAATAATATGAATGCTCTGAATTGATGGTTCTATTGGTTGCAAGAAATGTCCAAAACTATAAGTAAGCATTAACTCCATATATCGGCCCATAACCCGCACTCGAGATAACTAATTCCGACATTCGAGGATGCATTCGGGACTGGATTAAACGAAAACAAAGAGAGAGGTGAAACGAAGCCCCTCTTATGCACCACGGGAAAACATACAACAAAGAACCGTCAAACCACAAAACTGAAGAACTACTCAAGCTGAGCAGGAATCAAGTTAGAAGAATTGCGGGCCTTCTCACTGGTCACAGCCCAATGAGAAAACACCTGCACAAAATGGGGCTGTACAACGGAGAAATTTCCTGCAGACAATGTGTTGAAGGGACAGAAACAGCCAAACACGTACTGTCAGAATGCGAGGCATAAGGCCGCAAGAAACAGGCAAGATTCGGGAAACCCAGGCTTTACTCCCGAATAATATAACTGTCAACCTGTGAAGAACCTGTACAGACTGGTACAGGGGACTAGAGATACGGATTGGGTGCTGTGAGACAAATTGGAATGCACAAAAAGCTCAAAAGGCTGAGGTGCAGCTGGTGACAGGACCAGCATCCGGAAGAAAGAAAAAAAAGTGTATAGTATTGCTGTGATGGGACTTGAAAACTATTGTTTTATTGAGTTCTGCAATATTCGTTTATTTATTTATTTATTTCATCCTAAAAGGCCTAGTGGCCTAATTACAAGGATTACTTATGAGAAATATACATGTGTTTACTAGCATGATATGACATGTTTTATAATATAGTAGAATAAGGGAATATGTTATTAATCCAACGACGAACAAAAATTATTACAAATCGCAAATAAACGTTGACAAACAAACCAATTGCTAAACTGATAAATTCTCAACATGTCTGCGAATTGGAAATCTCAATTTTGCGAGAGACATATTCTAATCCGTATCTTGCAAGCAATTGATTGAGAAATTTTGAACTTAACAACAAAACGCATAGGTCTAGGAGGTAAATCAATTGGTATTAGTGATAATTATTCTATAGAATTTATATGGTTATTAATGATATTATTAAAAAAAATTAACGAAAGAATGTTACGCCTGGAGTCTAAGTTGAGTATATCAAATTGAGCTCTCAATTGTGATGTTCTGTAGGGTTGTTTGGTATCCCTTGTCCCAAATTACAGAGCCGTACTCAAGTTCAGATCTCACCAGTCTATGTTATCAAAATCAGAATTATGTCTTAGAGTAAATCTAAGAGCCCGATTTACGCCATTTTTTATACGTTAGATATGCTACTTAAACGACAATTTGCAATCATATGTTATTCCCAAGTCTTTGAATTCATCCACTCTTATCGATGATTCATTATTCATTTGGAATCCGTTTGGCGGGTAATTGTTATAACTGCATATATAGCAATATGGATAGATAGCTCCCGGAGTTGAAGTTTGCCACCAACACTGCAAATCAACGGGGTACACGCCAACTATGCTTAACTTCGGGAGTGAGTTAGTGCCGCCTGGGCCGTGGTTCAGGAGGAAGACTCGAACATCACCTTGATGAACCCAGAAGAAATTAATGAAAGGCTTGAAAAACTCAGGAAGTTACGAGATCTAGCTAAGGAAAATTGATCCAAATCTTCTGCGGAACGAACTAAGTATTACATTCTTCGTACGAGAATGGGCTCCTCAACTAGGAGAGCTTGTTATGTATCGAACAAACTACTATCGTCAGCTGCGCAAAATTCTGCTGCAAAACTGGCACCGAAATTTTTTGGGCTCAATCGAGTGATAATAGTTGATTCTCCTGTATTTTTTCGACTGAGACCTGTGAAAGGGGGTCATCTTATTACTGCTCACGTCGAGGACCTGAAACCAGCTCACTGAACAACAGGTCACATGTCACTGGTACAATACCCACAGCGGTACCATTGATAGACACCATCACGAAAAGAGGGATGACAAAGAGGGATGACAAGAGTGGAGTTTGAGTGGGAGGAAAGGTTGGCAGCCAGTCGGAGTGGGGGTAAAAGCAGACTATACTTGTAGAAGCACACCCAACGATTCATATTCAGTTTCTGACTTTCGACAAGATGGACTGCAACCTGCATAGTCGAACTGCTTTCATGTAGGAATATGCCCAAGCACAAATAGGTCAAGAATATATGGATTTGGATGAAGATGGTGACGCCTTGAGGAGACGCAGGGAGCTGTACCCTGCTGAAATAAACATTTTACAAAATGTACTGGTGGTAGAAAGCGGTATTGCTGATATCGTATACATCCGAAGAGGAAATAGATGTCATTGGGATATCCTCCGAGGGAAAGGAGTTTGAGCTATAGAACTATTGGCCATCTGATATGAAGAATGAGACCTGGTTTGAGATGTCGAACTCCCAGAAGAATCTGAACCCGTGTTAGACCTCAGGGAAGAGATAGTGGCGCAGATACTGCTGGAACTGGAAGAGGGCTTGGTGGACTCAGACCATCTCCGCATAGCCCGGGAGTTAACAGAGGATTCAACCCCGTTTCTTCTAGTACGTTTCTCCTACGCCGGAGCCCACCACAACCATGCTCACCAGGAAGCCACGTGGGCTGACGCCAGAACTCTACCCGAAGGCTAGACGCCATCGAGAAAATAGGCGCCGCCAAGATGAGAAAAGAATAAGGGGCAAACAGCCTCCCTGAATGTCACACGGAGATGTAGTTCGACGGTAAGAGGAATTGTCCGCCAGGCTTTGTTTTTTTCAGAAGAATTGTTGAGTTTTCGTTTTGGGCCGAAGAAGTTTTTTTTTTGAGACAGTATGTTTTTTTTTGGGTTAAGAGAAGCCCTCGAATTTGAACAAAATCAACTCTGGAATAATATAGAGATAAAAGAGTTTCAGTTAGTTTATTTCGAAGAAAATACATTTTTGCACAGGATCACGAAAAATGAGTTAACCATAGTCTTTTTGGAAGAATATTAGGGTTTGAGTCAAACGAAGTTTCCTTTACTATAGTAAGGAAAGAGTGTAACAAATTTTTATAAAAATGTTATCGTCAGACCAAAGTACATCGACTTCCGGAATTCATTATAATTTTTTTCGCATTCCACGGCGATAACAGCGAATCTTGATGACCCAGTGGAGATATTTTACAGCACACACAGAAGGAGCCCGCGCACACATCCCCAGTCATAGCTAGAGATTAGTGGGGAGGTCTTGGTGTGGAGAACGAGTCGAACAGTTCCCATTGAAGACGGACGACAGGCAGTGGAGTTCGATTACAGAATACTTACACTTAGAACGGCATCTGATATAGGATGGCTTGGGCCACTGATTTTAGTTTCCGGAACGGACACTGCAGCGCTGAAGTCACCGCTTCTATGGGAATTCAAGATGGTGGTAGAAATTGTTGTTTGAGGTTATGTCGTCGCCCGTTGGACGATCAACAGTCAGTATTAATTTTGAATTGGAAGTTGAAGTTTGCTTGTGTTGCTCCGATAGCTGATAGCTAATATTTTTGTGTTCCTGTTCTAATATTATCGACTTTTCCAAATTTGTTGTTATTGTGTTGTGTTTGTTTGTTATAATGAACTATAATGGCAAATAGTACCTTCTATTATAAAAGTGTTGCGTGCCAACTTGTACAGATTCATGTAGTACACGGCATAGGTTTCCAAGACCAGATCTCGAAAAGGAACTATTCAATGTTTGGCTTGAGAATGTGAAAAATCCACTTCCACAAACAAAATCGACTGAACAAATTCACAAATCATATCTTGTATTTGATGCACATTTCAAAGATGAATTCAAGGTAGTTAGCCATAGAGGCCTTACCAAAGGCGCATTTCCTTCTTTATTACTACCAGGAGAACCAGGTGAGTCCCAGTTTCAGATTTATATTGGTTTTTCGTCGTTCTTTTTGAAAAATTCATGACTTAGCACTCTACACCAAGTATAAAACAATTTAACCGTTTTATAAGAGCTGCATTCAAATGAGAGAATGAATGATATTCCTCAGTATATAGAAGTGAAATTCATCGGATTTTATTTCTTTAAAAGATACATTCATAAAGAAAAGTTGTTTAATAATGAAAAAATATTAAACTGGCTTTGTGAATAATAAGTATATGTTCTTCGATACTAAAGCAAATTTGATTTGATATGAATCTGACGCTATTAAATGTGAGATTAACTTGATTATTTTCTCCAGAATCTTTCCTAAATTGCTCTGATAATGAAAGTCCAATTCCACCCAAGAAGGCAAGAAATGATGGTGAGTTATGCATTTATATTCAATAACATTTATTGGAGGAAAAACCTTGGAAATTCTGTTTATCCACATGCAATTATAGTTTTGAGAAAGTTATTCTGTTCAGAAAATGAGTCAAGACTTATGAAACTTTTGTGTTGTAGATGTTTATTGAGTTTTACATTTGCAGGTAATGCTGTACCAGGACCTGATTCTGTGTTTCATGCAGTGGAAGGATCACCTGAGACATTTGCTTCTGGATCATCTGTATCTAGGCAGCATTCTATTCAAATTAAAGAGAACATAGAATGTGCCCCTTGTGTGTCTTCACCAGTTGGTGAGTAAGCCACAGGCTTTCTTCATATTTTATCTCTAAAATTAGTATTTGAGTTTTCACAAACCAAAGTCTGATAGTATACTACCTTTTTCAAGAATAAACAATGATAAATCTATATATTTATATGTAGTATATATATATTGTTGAATAAAAATGACATTGAGCACATTATGGAGGACTACTGATTTCATAGTCCTTCAAATAGAACAACCTGATGAAGTGTTCAGAGTAGAGTGTTCTTGTTTTACAAAAAACGAGCCTTGATGTAAACTGAAATTTTGCGATTCGTGTGGACCTAATTTCAAGCAGCACAAATTACTCACGGTTGTGTCAATATTCATACTTGAAACAGTGTGTCTCATGAATAAACACAAACAAAATTTCATTACAGAGAGTAGGTACGCCACCTGTCAAAGTATTCATGTCAAGCTACCATTACCATCTTCCACTCTGGTTAAGGATTCAATTATATATAACGGCTGCAAAATTTTCAACTACCTTCCAAATTATATAGAAGATATATCGTCCAACGTTAGCTTCAGCAGTTGAAAAAGTTCTTTCCGATAGAGTCTATTATATTTTGGATCAATATTATGTGGATAGAATAGAATGATTAATGAACCAATAGTATATACTGTGATACCATTTACCCTTTCATTGTCTGTTGTATTTTTAAATCTTACAATTTTTTATTTTTTTTTATCTTTCAAATTTTGTATTCTTGAACTTTGGAGATTTTCAACTACCTTCCAAATTATATAGAAGATATATTTTCCAACGTTAGCTTCAGCAGTTAAAAAAGTTCTTTCCGATAGAGTCTATTATATTTTGGATCAATATTATGTGGATAGAATAGAATGATAAATGAACCAATAGTATATACTGTGATACCATTTACCCTTTCATTGTCTGTTGTATTTTTAAATCTTACAATTTTTTATTTTTTTTTATCTTTCAAATTTTGTATTCTTCAATTTTGGAGATTTTTTAGTATTTTTTAAATTTTTTTATTTTTAATTTTTAAAATTTTAGATTTTTGAATATTTAAATTTTTATAATTTTTGCATTTTTATTATTCATATTTCGGAGAAAATTATTTGACTATTTATATATACAATTATTATTATTTACATAGATGTATTCAACTTTCAATATTTGACTGATTGTTTTGACTTCAATTTAATTTTACAATTGTGAATATTTGTATACATTTGTTTATGAAATGTTATTAATTTAATCTACACTTATACATAGGTACACGCTTTGTCGATAAGAAATTATTCTTTGATAATAGCATATTTTGGTTGATTGATTGATTGATTGATGATGATCAGATTTCCTTTCACCGACCTGATGGCATACTAGTGAAACTTATATTTTCTTCTCTTAGTTAATACTGATATTGTTTCAGGGGAATGGAACATAAAGGATTTTTGGGAGAGATGAATATAACAAGGCAGACCCAATTGACTGATCGTGAAAGGTTAATTTATCGGAAAGTTGTATATTGGGGAAGAAGAGTGGCAAGATTGCAAACCCGTCTGTCTTCTGTGAAGTGAAGATGTGAATTGTCAGAAAAGTTAACAGCACAACCCAATTTCCAGAAATTTTGTAATTATGTGTCAGAGCCTACAAATAATTTCATTTTATCTCAAATAAGGAATCAGCATTCTAAACCCAAAGGCAAAAGATTTGAATAGGACGAACAAATCTTTGCTTTGTCACTGCTGAAGTCAAGCGGAAGGGCTTACAATATCTTATCGAAAATATTTATATTGCCTTCCAGAAGAACTCTACAGAATTTACTGAACAAAATACCAATAATGCCAGGTATAAATCAAAAGATTTTCGATTCATTGCAAGAAACTGCAGCAAAAATGCCAGAGAAAGCAAAATGCTGCATCCTTATGTTTGATCAAACGGCACTCACTGGTATTGTACAGTATGATAGAAAAAATGATGTCATCAAAGGAATACCAGATACAGGACATTCCAGACCGCCAAACATTGCAGATCAAGATTTGGTTTTCATGCTCAAGGGAATTTATAAGCAGTGGAAACAACCTGTATGTTTCACTCTCAGTATTTGACCTACAAAAAGTTTGACACTGAAAAGTCTGATAAAAGAAGTTATCATGGCATGCCAAGAAGCTGGATTTAAAGTTATGGGTACAGTCTTTGATAAAGGAAGTACCATTCCAGCTACCATCAATAGTTTGCTGAGAGACAGAAGAGAGTATCGCCTAAGAGAAGGAATGGAAAATGAATATTTTAGATTTGACGTGAATGATAAAGAAATAGTTCCATTATATGATGTACCACATTTGTTTAAGGGTCTCAGAAATAATTTACTGATGGAAGATTCACATTTTGAATACAAAGGAAAATCTAGGATTGCAAAATGGGAACACATAGAACAATTCTACTTTTTGTATGCATCAGAGGAGGATCGAATTTGCCCTAAATTGACAGATCAACATGTTCGTGGAGAAATAAGAAAAATGAAGGTATCCTACTGTACCCATGTCTTCAGCCACCAAGTTGGATCTTTGATGAAGAGAATAGCTACTTATAGTGAGTATCTTATTTCAAATAACTCTGATTTCATTACCAATATTGGACTGAGCCCTTTTCTTATTAATTTTTCTGTTTTCGTATATTTGTCTCAAAGGTCTTGATGGGAGGACTTCACAATGGATACTTAATGAATTCATGTAGGTTCTAGAAAATGCGGGTTCTCTGTCAACTACTCTTTCATTCCACTGTTTTTAAGTCAATTTTATTTTTAGTTTGGGAAAGTCTATATACAAATGTTGAGAATCATGAACAAATGACAGAAAATATTTTTTATACTTATGTCCTGTTTTTTCCGTTAAAGATATTGATGATGGAAAAAAATTATCTCCTTAAGCTGTGGACACTGCTGAGCTCATACTGTTTTTGGACCAATTATTTGATAGTTTGAACTCAAATAACAGGCTGGCACCAAATGGGAAACCATTGAAGGGAGGTGTTGACAATAAATCTCATCTGGAATTTTGGAGAAATTCTATCATCACTATCGAACCATGAAATATTTTTCCAAGAAAAAAAAACTGCCTGGTTTTAAAAATTCAATTTTCACAATTAAAGCGTTCATAAGACTAACAGAGACTCTCTTGTCTCAACATAAATTCAAATATATTTTGACGAGAGCAATCAGTCATCCATTGGATGATTTTTTAGGTGCAATAAGAAGTCATGGGGTCAGACAGGTGTCACCTGATGTATTCTCACTTTAAAAATTCATTCAAAGCACTCCTAATTGATAATTTTATGTCCAGGCATTCTCCAAATGCCAACTGTAAGAGGGATTTTTCAGTAGGGGCACTAAATACTCTAAAATCATTTCTGAATGAAAGATTATCTTCAGCTGAAGGAACAGCCACTCCTCAAATACCATCTGACATTATATTGAATGGAAGAACTAAGGTGGCACAATGTACTTCGTGCATAGGTTGATATTTGGTGAAACGGCTTCTTAAAATTTTGAATTGTGTTGAATGTAGGCAACACTTGCAACTAACTATGAACAAGTTGATAATATGGGTTTTTTTGAGGCAAGGAAATATGCAAAAACCTCTTAATGGGTAAAATCAGGCAGTTTCTTTTTCTTCCTAGTAGGTCAATGCTTTTCTCGTCCTAGCTATCTGATTCTCCGTTTCTGCAATGTCGATTTCATCAGTGTTATATTACAAGACATTTTAGAGTAACAAATCACTTTCAATCCAATTAATTGTCCGATTCATACATCTGGAGGGACAGCTTGTAAGTTGATGATTCAATGTTGCATCTACTTTTCTTGTAAGAAGAGGAATCGAATACTTGAAGGCAGAGATTCTAAATTCAGTCAGTTTGTAAGGAGACATACTGACTCAATTAAAATAGATCCTATGAAACTTCTTGCACATAAGCAATTTTTAAAAAGTCGTAAGAAGAAATAAAATTTACCTTGTACATCAAAACTAGTTTTCTTTCAATTTCAGCTGAAAAGGATTCTTCGAAATCTAACGACAGCCCTGGTGAACGTAGAAGCGTATATGCTTTTCTATAAGCAAGAGTACAAAAAACTTCATCTTTGTGTTTTTTCAACAGTTTTCTATTATAATTTTGATTGTTATTATATTTTATTGAGTATTGAGTTGTTGTGTCACGACTGTCAAGTAATCATGAGATAGAAATACAATGATCGCAGAAGTCGCAGTACTGAAGTCAGTTTTATGTATTAGATGACCTACTATAGTCTAGTGGCCCCCATGAAGTACTGCACCATGTGGAAAACATTTTTATTTACTATTACTTTTCAGAAAATTTTATTCTTGATTAAAATCACTGCATCCATAAAAATTTTCCCAATTTATGCATTCACTATTTTCCAAGATTTTTCACTCCTGAGCCTAATTCATGTTTGTTTATTTGCCCTGTGTCATACCTTTCATATTTTTCAAAAATTTATAGTCACAATCCGAGTTTTGATGGAGTTTTTTATCAACAATCAAATTTTCTTAAAACATTGTTGTAATTGAAATTTTTTCTAATTGTTGCTCACTTTAAAGTAGGTAAAGTATATTTGGCATGTTTTTATTTTCACTGGTGGATCCACCAACTTCGCTCTCATGTTATAAAAACATAAGGACGAAGTTGGAGGATCCACCGTTGAATAAAGAATAAAAAAGCATGCCCAGAGAGTTGATTATGAGATCTTTAAATATCCCGCCCTTTTCATATGGTCATAACTTTAGCCACTAGATGGCTCCACCAAATACCGATAGTAGATTGCTACATGGAAGTACCAATCGCCAGTAGTTCCCAGAACGGATAACTGTGGCGCTAGAAACTCAGAGTACAACACTGCATCAAATCAAATCAAATCAAATATACTTTATTGTCAGAAGATTTTGCATCCCATTGACAAAGATTTGTAAGTAACTATAAATATAAACATAACTAATGGTGTATAGATAAAAACTGATGAATTACAAAAAATTAGAATAAAACAAGTACAAATACAATAAAAAATAAAATAGAATAAGTACACGTATTTTCAAAACGATTCATTAAAATACTCTTGTAGGCTATAATAGGGTCTATCAGCTAGCAAATTTCTCACTGCTTTCTTGAATTGTACGTTGGTCAGATTTGCAGACCTTATATCTACTGGTAAGTGATTGAAAAGCTTTCCACCATTATAAAAAATGGAATCCTTGATTAATGTTGAGTTGGGTATGGGAAGTCTGATATTAAATATGCTATTACGGGTAGCATATGGAGAAGAAACAAAGTCAAACTCCGTTTTATGTTTATACACCAAGCATACAGTTTCAAGAATATACAGTGCAACTACAGTTAAAATCTTATTGGCAGCAAAATAATGTCTGCATGATTCCCTAGGTTTGACTTTACAGAGACACCTTACCGCCCTTTTCTGTAATATCAACACAGAAGAGAGAAGGGTTGCACTGCATGTTCCCCAAAAAGGTATTCCATATCTTATTTGGGAGTCAATTAAAGCGTAGTAAACCGTTTTTGCTGTGTGAAAACCCAACTCATTAGAAACCACTCTCACTGCATAACATCTGGAGGAATTTTTACTCGTGAGTTGTCTAACGTGTTCATCAAATTTAAGCCTACTATCAATAAATACACCAAGAAATTTTGTGTTCAATTTGTTTTCCAAGATATCATTGCCTATTGAGAGTTCATTTAGCAGACATTTAAATGTTATTGTATTTGTTTTGGAGATATTCAAGGATAATAAATTAGCATCACACCAATTTTTCACCTTTTCTACATCTGTTGATATCTTTTTATGTAGCTCTGCTGAGTTCTTTTCTTTCCACAATATTGTTGTATCGTCCGCGAAGAGAGTAAAGCTGCCAGATATATCTATCATAGTCAAGTCATTAATATATAACAAAAACAGAACTGGACCCAACACAAAACCTTGTAGCACACCAGATGTAATTGCTCTGCTTTCTGAGAGTTCCGATGTTCTTACCATTTGACTTCGCCCTGAGAGGTACGATTCAAACCAATTGTACGTCACCCCTCTGCAGCCATACCGGTAAAGTTTTTTGAGTAATATTTCATGATTAACGCAATCGAAAGCCTTCGAAAGGTGACAGAAAATTGCGGCGGCTACTACACCAGAATTTATTTCTGAATAAATTTTATAAATTTTATATATTTTATATATTGTATCTTTTTCCGTCTGGAACCCAAATTGATTGTTGCTCATGATATTATGCAAATTTAAGAAATCATTCAATCGTTTCTTTACTAATTTTTCAATAATTTTCGCCAAGGTTGGAATAAGAGAAATGGGCCGCAGATTGGAGGGATTATCCAAATCACCACCTTTATGTAGGGGAATAACAATTGAAGTCTTAAAGGAAAGAGGGAATGAGCCAGTTTCAAAGGAAGCGTTAATGAGATTAACTAACGTTTCATGCATTAACTGGTAGATTCAAAAGTATTTTGACCGAAATCTCATCATAACCAGCGGTATTTTTATTTCTGATGTCGTTCAATGTTTCAATCAATTCATGAACATCTGTGTTATACAAAATAAGGTTATCATCAATATTAATATTTTCCAGATTAATTAAAGGATCATAGGGCACGCGAATTGTGTTGCTTAGCTTTTGAGCAATGGTGCAATAGAATTCGTTGATTTTGTTGGGATTTAGTGGGATATCAACCTTTGGTTTCTTTGATTTTCCTCTGATGTCATTGATTATGGACCAGGTCTCTTTAATTTTGTTATTTGATTCTCCAATTCTGTTTCTGTAATACATTTTCTTCGCTAGCCTGATAGTGGACTTATAGATTTTACGGTACCTCGTGAAGTATATAAAAATAAATTGGTCATTCGTAAATTTTATAATATAATGCAGTGAGCGTAAGTTTTTTGAGGAAATCTTCAGTCCTTTCGTCACCCACGGCTTTTTACGCTTCAATTTGATTTTCTGTTTAGGAAAAGACTTATCAAACACATCCAATAACACGCTGTGAAATGATAAGAAAGGATCATCTTTGGTCAGAGTGCTCTCCCAGTCAATTCCGATACAATTCTGATAGAACCTATTATAGTTTGAGCTACTGTACAGTCTACCATGTTTACATATGGTACGTTTCTTTGGCGACTCTAGAAGAACAGAACACATTACTGCAGATTCCGTTCTGAGTGTAAGTGTTCTGTGAGCTCGATCACTCGAAAAAGTCACGTTTCATGATAATTTCTAATAGATTCGGTGTCTTTTGCCGTGGCCCAAACTCATAGTGATACCGATTCACTACGACATACTAGCAATACTTTTTCGTGTGATGATGCTTGGTACTGAGAGATACGTAATCAAACGAAACTAGTGTCACCAAGCATCCCGTTTCAATATATTGCGCTAATATCATATTTCCGTTTATTTTTATATTTTTACTAACGACCCGACATTGATATATACGTTATTGCAACGAAGCTACTTGAGTCGAGCGTTTCGGTTGTATTCATCCTTAGACACCATGACCCCCTCTATTCACCAGACTATTTCTGGTTCTTTGAGTTAGATTTAATACGCCTTTAACTGTTTCATGTAGCTGCTGCAACAGAGTCGGTGACCCAGTTTCTATGGTAAAGTGTTGCATTTGTAAAAAATTATATAGAAACTCCTGTGTTGAAATTAGCTCCACCGAACTTCGAGCCTTAAACTCTAACAAAGAATATGACTGGTCCTGTAAAAATTGCAGATCAATTGGCAGTGACCTCAAAACACTAATAATCAAACTACAAGATGAAATCAAGAACCTAAAAACTGTCCACAATGTGACAAAACCTGCCATCGACTCGAACTTCTTTGAAGAAGTCGTTGCCGAGGTAGACGGTAGAGTTAAGCGTCGTGGCAATCTTATCATTTATCGAATCGAAGAACAGTATCACAATATAAGTAATGATGAGAGGATAACTGCAGATGAAACTGAAGTGATGGAGATTTCACACGTTGTGAAGACGAATTTGGACGTATCCGAAATCAGACCAATGAGACTCGGCAAGTTCATTGCTGGAAGGCGACGTTCTATCAAGATCAAATTTAACGAAGAGAAAAAGGTTGCCGATATCATTCGTAATGTTGGGAATCTCTCGTCTAGTAGATTCCACAGAAAAATTTCTATATCATATGATCGTACTGTTAATCAACAAGCTCTATACAGGAAGGTTAAGGAAGAATTACAGGAATGACTCAATTCAGGAGAAACCAACTTGAAGATTAATTATCAAAACAATGTACCCGTGATTGTTCCGAAAAACTGAATTTGCCCAACAGTGGAAATGATCTTTGATGCTACTTTCAAAATGTACGTGGACTTCGTTCTAAATGCCAAACATTTTAGCCTCGGTTAGCGATTGTGAATTTGATGTCATAGCAATATGCGAAAGCAATTCCTCTGATGACATTCAGAGTAGCGAATATTTTCCGGAAAACTATTTAGTGTACAGAAAGGATAGAAAATTAGGTGTAGTTGAAGAGGAAAGCAGAGGTGGTGTTGTGTTGGCAATCAAAACTCACATAAACTCAAAAATTATAGACACACCATCGTTAGATAAAAATTTTCCACTGATAGATGTACTTATATTGAGGTGTTCTTTGACACATTGTAGCCTGCATATCGGTGATATTTATATTCCACCTTCGATCAGTGCTGAATCTTATGAATTATTTTGTGACTCTCTTGAACAACTTGATTGCTTGCAGTCCGAAAGTATTATACTATTCGGCGATTTTAATGCTCCAGATTTCTCCCAGGCATTCAGTAATGACAGGAAAACAGGTGGAAAACATAATGAATTATTTCAATCATCAACAAGAAAACAATATTTTGAATGAGTTTAATAGGTTACTGGACTTAGTTTTAACCGATAAGAAATATTGTGTTATTTTCAGAGAGATTCACTCCCTCTAGTCCCAGAAGATATTGTTTACCATCCAGCTTTGATTGTTGAATTTTCAAACTTAGATCATAAGGAAGGCGTTTATATAATGGATAAAGAACAAAGGAGCTATAATTTCAAAAATGCAAATTTTCCAGCTTCCTATCAAACTCTATTCCAAATTGACTGGTCGTTCTTAAATATATATAATGATGTGAATTTGGCAACCGGTAAATTTTATGAGGTTCTGTATGGAACTTTAGATAACAATGTTCCTCAGCACAAGGTATTCAAACATCATCATCATCAAACATCATGACACAATAGTACCTCTATCAAGAATCTTCTTTCTGTGAAAGTTAAACAAAATCGTCGTTTACAACAAAAATTAAATCTACAAACTTAGTGAAAATAGTTGGTTAGTGTGTGTGCATTCAAAATACATGTTATCTGTGAGTAGAAAAAACAATACATCCTTAATTACTTGCATTTTTTATAATCAATTCATCGATATACTGATAAAAAATTTGGCCGGAGTTCAATTCCACCAATTGTTGCCGTCTGACTCTCCAAGTGGAGAATAATATGTCGGATATCGAAAATGTTACAATTAAACAAATACTCGAAGAAGTGGTGAAAAATAGAAAGGAAATAAGAAATTGCATTGAAGCTAGTGAGGCTAGAGTTCTTATGAAAATCGAAGAACTTAAAAACAGGGTATGTACGCTTGAAAGAGAAAACCTATCTTTGAAAAGAGAAGTAGAAATTTTGAAGAGAACGAACAATAAAAATTATCTCATTGTTTTTGGACTGGACAGACAGAAGGATAACGTCACCGTTGATTTTGTCCGAAAGGAGTTGAGGACCTTGCTAGACGTGGATCTTCTAGAGTAGGATTTCAATGACTTATACCCATTGGGAAATTCAGATAGTAGCCCCATTAAAATAGAATTAGTTACTTCTTTTAAGAAAAAGCTTGTACTAAAAAATTGCAGAAAATTGAAAGGAAAAAACATTTCTATAGCACATGACTTAACAAAAGAACAAAGAAATAAAATAAAATTCTCAGGAGACATATTTATTCAGCGAAACAGGATGGTAAGGAAGAATGCTACATACGCAGAAATAAATTGATTGTGAACGGAGTTGCCTATGGGGCCGGAGAATTATCATCGAATAGTGAATATCGAGAAACTGCACAGAAAAGTGCCCCATCGACACCAACAACACTACAACCTAACTACAACGCTAACAGAGGTATTTGAAGAAAATAAGAAAGGTACAACCTCAAAAACTAAGGCATACCACCCATTAGAAGCCAAACCGCGTACACATTCTTTCAAGCAAAATGGACCCATTCATTCAAGAGTACCAGAATGAACCCATAATGGAACGAAATATTAGGAAGGTTATTGACTTTAATAAATATATGAAAGATGGACTCGGTGATTTTGAAAATTTCCACACTAACATACGAAGTATCTCAAAAAATATAGATGAATTAAAGATTTACTTGAGTCAACTTCAAAGAGATTTTGACATTATTGTCATGACGGAAACTTTCAAAATCACCGATGCAGATCTACTTGGGCTGGAAGTATACAAAACGCTCAATAATGAATCATGCTTTGATAAAAATGATGGTGTAGTTATATTCATGAAAAATTAACTCGATTACGAGCAAAAAAATATTGCTTTGAGAGAAATGAAGGTTACACTGACATCAATATATCGTTCGCCAAATTCTTCTCACACAAGTTCAATGAAGACTTCTACCCAGAGCTGTCCCAAAGCACTGTGCTTAGTGCTAGTGAAAGTGCTTTGGACATTTTAGTGCTCGTTAGCACTGTGATCCCGAGCACGTTTTGGATTCAGTGCTTAGTGCTTAGTGCTTCGAGCACCGCAGTGCTCAGGAGCACTTTTCGGGATCACTAAGCACTAAGCCTTTTCTCGGCTATGGATCTATGAATGTTGTTGAAAATATAAAACGCAGTCAGCGGCACCCCCGCCCCCAAGAACTACAATGATTGCGTCCTTATATTATGCACATTCTAGATTTCTAGTTTCGAGGACTCAGTCTTGACATAAATGTAATTAAAAGTGTTTATAGCGTTCGGAGTGAATTTAGTGCGCAGTTACGTAAGTTCTAGTAAATTATATTTCATGGTTACAATTGCAAACGATGATATTCTATTCAGGAATCTCAAGAACAGTTGTAGACTGGACCAGACAAGTCGTCAAAGTGACACCGATTTAAATTATGTTTCACCTGCGGTATGAAGACGAATCTAACGACCGAAAATTCATCAAACTCGGTTCAGTCGTTTAGTAGTTACAAGGAAAAAGCGACTTTGTTTTACAATATTTTGATTTCATATTTGATTTGTTACCTTAAACAGAGTTTACCGAATAAATATATATAAGTTGCCTCACTCCTCTGAACGTGACGATCCGCCTCTCGCCCCGATTGGAAAGCCCGCGGTCCACAAAAGACTATCAAGTTATAGACCGTCAGATAATGACAGACTTTGCTGACCCATTTTCTCTTTTCTGGGACTAAAAATTATGTCAGTGTTGAGCAGAAACAAAAAAAAAATTAAATCTAACGCTTATGAATACGAACATTTCATTTTCTCGATATGATTAGTTCTGTACGTCTAGCGTCTACCGACGGTTATCAAAATCACACTCCTATTTCATTTTTACGAAAGCACACTCTGACATGAATGAAATATACTATACAATAGTGATTTCTATCCGAAAACTGCCGAACTAAGAAATCAGTGGTGAGAATGTTGGTAAGGTAGGAACTATTTCGCGCCGCTCTATATTTCAATTTGGCTATTCGCCGCCCTTTTCGAAAATAAAATTATTCTCCCAAACAACATGGATATTTCCTATCAATTGAAAGTTGCACTGTTTTTATGGGTCTTTCTATTCGCGAACACCATTAGCACCAGTTGGCGCACCAAAACTCCGGGAAAACAAAGCGAACGTCATTTATCTATGAGTTGACAGTTGTTGACGTGAATTTTTTTATTGAATTTCTACTTCTTACTTTCAACTTTCGAGTGCTCCTTTAGAAATGTCTGTGGTGAAGATTTGGCTGATATTTCAGTATTTAAGCAGAAACAGTAGTCAAAGGGGAGGCAGTATTCATGTTTTATTTTGTGAGGAAGAGAATGTTGATGAGCAACGAGTTTTTGGACTTGTCGACCAAATTCATTTCGTTTCCTTAATGAACTAGTTTCTGGCATTTTTTGATATGGAATGATCCCTTTTGATCAATCGTTTCAATGTTTTGCCTCTTGTGCCTAGAAGATAATTAGATTTACGCCAATTGTGGAGACCTGTTACAACACCAGATGACTCAATGGAGATGAGAGAATGAACCGGACAGTATTAGTGAGTCGAGCAAAGAGAGCGGAGCTCTTGAATATACGGAAAGTTTTACAGTTTATCATTCGTTATCAATGTATTATTGCAGAGTAACACACCAATTACCAACAGAAATTCTCTAACAAGTTGTGAAATATTCAAAAATTAGGTATTCACATATATTTACTAATTGGCTTCCCGATTTTCATTCTAATTCGCCATGTTTTTACTAATTTCTGGTTTCTGGGAAAAAAGTGCATGGACACATTTGCAGATGAATAACTCTTGCGCTGCGGCACTGAACAAAATTTTTTCGACTAACCAGTCATATCAAAGCAATGCTTTTTGCAATGAATCAGAAAAATCGAACCAAATATAGAACTAGATCTTATGGCAGAATGTTTGTTTTCCCGGAGTTTTACGTACAAATTTCGAAATGTAGATGTCACCCACTACGTGGTGATCGTGAATTGAAATAAAACGAAAGCAAGTATTGACTTATTTCCTTCGATTGCCGACCAAAAAAATCTCAATTTTTGATATCAAATCAGTTTCAGTATATTCAATAAGTACTCCAATCCTTTGAGTTTTCCAAGTGAAACCGTTTCCAAATGCAATATGAACTTGGAATACACAAATTTGAATGCCCACCTTGGTCTCGCCCTCTTGAAAAGTGCTTATTGCTTAGTGCTCGCTAAATCGAATTACTTTTTGAAAGTGCTTAGTAATCGCGAGCACTTCATGAAAAGAAGTGCTCAGTGCTCGAGACTCCCGAGCACTTTTCAAGAGTGCTTAGTGCTTAGTACTCAAAGCACTTTTTGTCAGTGCTCGGCACAGCTCTCCCAGTACTTACTGAATATTGATCCTAGTGACATTCACATATCAACTGGTGACATTAATATTGATTTACTATCAAACTATGATTATAGTGAAGAATTTAAAAATAATCTGGAGAACTTTGAATTCATCTCCTATATCAATGATGTAACTCGACCAAATAGTCACGCATGCCTCGACCATATTTTTGTTAAAACTGATATCCGTCTTCATGATAATATGATTTCTTTGATTTTCCTTGAACAAATAAGTGACCATCGCCCTATTGCTACAATTATAGATATGGGATATAGGAATAAAAATGAAAAACAGAAAATGTCATCCAAACGGTATATTGATTACCACAAATTGAATTTAATGTTTAATAACGAAACGTGGGAAGATATCTACGAGCAAAACGACAAAGACTTGATGGCTGAAATATTCATTGATAAACTGCAACATTAAATAAATACAAATGCAGCTGAAATTAAAATAAAAAATAAGGATAAAACCCGCAAGAAATAGATAACTCAGAATTTACTTAAACATATTCAGGAAAAACAACATCTTTATAAAATGCTTCTGAGAAATCCCGATGATAACCAACTTAAAAATAAATATATTAATCAAAAAAATTAATTGCATAAACTTATTCAAAGTGCTAAAAAATTATATTTTCAATCTGAAATTTCAAAAAATAAAAATAAATCTAAAGGTCTCTGGAACAGTGTAAATGAGGCTTGCAATAAAATAAAAACTAAAATAGAAATTACAAAAATAAAAGTAGAAAATAATAAAATCATTACCAATGAACACGATATAGCAAATGCATTCAACCAACATTACAGTAAAATTGGAAAAAAACTTGCAGGTAAAATACAAACTCCCAATAACTTTGAGGAAAAGATGTATAGAAATGACATAAGTATGTTAATTTATCCAAAAACTGATCGTGAGGTTATAGGAATAATAGAAGAACTAAAATCGAATAAAAGCCCAGGAGATGATAATATAAACGCGGAGATACTGAAGAAAATAGCAAATCCCATAGCAGGTCCTCTCGCTCATATAACCAATAACTGTTTTGTGAATGGAAAATTTCCAAAGATTTTCAAAAACGGTATTGTCAAACCACTGTTCGAAATCGGTGACTTGAAATTAACCATTACAGACCAATTTCATTGATTTCGAATATAACAAAAATTATTGAAAAAATCATCGAAAAGAAAATGACACAATTTTTGGAGAAACATAGTATCCTATCGGAAACTCAATGTGGTTTCAGAGGGGAATTATCCACAGAAGATGCATTATACAGACTTACATCATTAATATATGAAGCAATGGACAATTCAAAGCCAGCAATTTGGATCTTTGTTGACCTTACCAAGGCGTTTGACACTGTTTGTCACAAAACGCTTTTAGAAAAATTGGAGAATATTGGCATGCGCAGTTAGATGTACGATCTCCTGAATTCGTACCTCTCTGATAGAAAACAAGTGGTAAATATTGATGGTGTATCGATCAAGAAGAAGGTACCTATGGTGTTCCGCAAGGAACGGTCTTGGGTCCTGTTCTATTCACGATATACATCAATAGCTTGTTAACACTACCATTTTGAGTTTCGCTGATGATACAGCTATATTATATAAATCAAACATGTGGGAACAACTCAAAATAGAAGCCGAAGTTGATTTTAACAAAACTGTCAGGTGGTTCGAATATAATAAATTAACTATGAATGTAGACAAAACCAAATACTTATCATTCACCTCCTACACTAATAACCTACCAAACATGGGTCCGTTGATAATCAATGAGGATACATCAATACCGGAGGCTAGTACAATAAAATACTTGGGTGTGATTTTAGATCGACATATGGAATGGGATCTACATATGTCACATTTAACTAGAAAATTGCGCGGATTTCTATCACGTTTCAAATTATTAAAAGAATTCTTCGAAATCCTACAGCTAAAAATAATTTACCATGTTTTAGTACAATCACAACTAAATTACGGAATTATAGCGTGGGGCGGTGTCAACGATAAACACTTGAATAGTCTGAACGTAATACGAAAACAAATCCTGAAAATTATATACGTTAAAAAAAGGACTTATTCGAGTAGAAAGTTGTTTGAGGAAAGCGGGGTTTTCCATATTAAACAGTTATTTTACTTGAAGACCTTTTCTAAAATTCATAAAGGCAATATATTACTGAAAACTCTTCAACATCCATATAGTGCTAGGAACAAAGAACATACCGCCTTGGTACCAAGATGTAAGAAACTAGTCTGTCAGATGCATTGCTGCTTTCTGGGCGCGAAAATTTGGGATTAGTACCAAATAGGATGAAAAACATAAAAAATAAAATACGGTTTGAAAAACAGATTGAAAACTGGCTGAAAAACTTTGATGATGACATATTTCATGAAACCATCAATCAGTATAATTGAAACTGCATTGGCATTGGCACTTTGAACCTGATCATTTGAAATGATTGATTGATTGATTATTTGAAATATATATGATATTTTCTTGTTATTCAACCTTGACTAATGTTACTAGTTTATTTATTTATTTATTTTTAAATAGTATTGCTTTAGCAACAGTTATTTGATATTATATCTGACTTGTTAAATGTTTTACTGTCCACCACCAAAATGAATTCAATTTGTTTTGTATAGGAAGAGTTATATCCTCAGTAGGTTGGCTACACCACGCACAAGAAACTCCTTGAAGTTTCTTCTGTGGTGCCCTGTTTATTTTTTCCAGGGATGTATTAGTATAAGATTATTTCAAAACTGTACATATTAATTGAATAAACATTATTAATATTATTATCATTATTTTTTTTTCTTTTTTTCCTGCAAGGAATGTACTAGTCAGGCCCTGTCTCCGTTGCTCCGATACATCCGGAGGGCGCGCTGGCGTCGATAACTCCAATAACCACTCCCTAGTCCGTAGGGTAAGTGACTATTTGGTCCGAGAATCGTGTGCCCTGAGTAGACGGAGTGAACCGAGGATAACGGCCTTCTGCATTCGTGCTGCTAATATTGCCGGTATTATCTTCCAGTTAGAGAGCAGTGTGTCCATCATTCCAACAAGGACTCCTTTAATCAGAACCACCATTTTGA
Organism: Chrysolina oricalcia; assembly: GCA_944452925.2. Taxonomy (NCBI): domain Eukaryota; kingdom Metazoa; phylum Arthropoda; class Insecta; order Coleoptera; family Chrysomelidae; genus Chrysolina; species Chrysolina oricalcia. Next base: position 29,195,714 of record OX101809.2, on the reverse strand, counting down.
CAGAATGGTCCGGATATAACCTGCGGAGAGAAGATCTCGATATTTAGTCCGTTTTTCCTCGATATTTTCTAACGATATTCATTTTGCCTGGAGCGGAAAACTCCATGACAAATATCGTTTTACTTTGGTGGTCGAGGAGGACATCAGGCTTATTGGCAATAGATTCGGCACCTCTCATTCTCAACCACGAACTCAATATCCCCCGGAACATAAGGCAACACCAGTGTCTCGTCTATTCCGTACGAGTATCATAGATGGTAGTACAACACTCGTAGCGCCGCGTTATGCCTGTGGATATAGGCTGAGACCGCATAAGATGGGCATGCTGATAGCAAATGCATTACGGTCTCAGGTGCCCCACGACATGCCCTGCATCGGGTGTCAGGGACGTCTATACCCATCACGCGACTACGGTAGACAAGGGTGTTAAAGACACCATCCTGGCAGGCCATTATGAATCCCTCGGTCTCCGACTTTAGCTCACTCGACCTGAAGAAGCCAAAGGTCAAGCTTTTGGATAAGCCAAGGTCTTCGATGTTGTGAAAGAAGACTCCATGCATTGGCTTATCCATATGTAGCTGTAGCAGGACCTCTGTCTCCGTAGCTTTGATGTGATCTTTTTGCTGAACGGGTCTCAACTCGGTGACAGAGTTTGGGTTAGCCCGTTCAGTGTCGAATACGAGACCGAGTTCATCGGCCGCACGGGTTGCTGCCTTGGAAAGAAATGCTCCAATCCCTGCTTTTTCATGATCGCGGACCATGCAGAGAAGGGGATCTGAACTCCTGATGACTTTACAGGCCCCATCCAGAACCATTCTGTTATGCAGACACTCCAAACTCAAAAGTCCACGGCCTCCCCGTTGTCTAGGAAAGTATAACCGTGGAACGGACGATTTGGGATGCAAGCTCCAATTGAGATGCATCATTTTGCGAGTTTTAACGTCGAGTTGTCGCAGCTCTTCCTCAGTCCACTTCATCAATCCAAAAGAGTGAAGAAGAATCGGAACGGCAAGCATATTAGTTGCAGCAACTTTATTCTTTCCCGACAGTTCTGATGACCAAATCTGTCGGAGTTTGTGCTGATACTTGCCGCCGAGAGAGTTTTTAACTGTGAATACCGTTTGGGGGCGGCGTTACTCCACGCCTAGGTAGGTATAAGTCTCTCCAGCATCCAGATGATGTAGGATGCTTCCGTCTACGAGCTGGACATCCTCTCCGTATTCCTCGCATCGTCCTCTTTTGAGATGAACCGTGGCACATTTGTCGATCCCAAATTCCATACCGATAGCATGCGTATATTCTTCCACCACCCTAAGGGTCTGATGTAGGTCCCTTTCTCCAGAGGCATATAATTTGAGGTCTTCCATGTAAAATAGATGGGTGACTTTATGCCTCCGGTTGCTGGGGGTGCCGCAGTTGTACCCACGGGTATTCCTGTATGCAACGGACAATGGCAATAGTGAGATGCAGAAGAGAAGAGGGCTGAGGGAGTCTCCCTGAAACATGCCTCTTCTAATGATCACCTGCTCTGTTTGAACTATGTCTCTACCAGATCTTATGGTGAAGCGATTCCTCCAGAGCGGCATCAGTTGTCGAATGCATCCCACTATTTGACCGGGTACCTCAAGGCATCTGAGCAAATGCATGATCAACTCATGTGATGTTGTATCAAATGCCTTGTGGTAATTGATCCAGGCCATCGAAAGGTTACGCTCATATTGCACGGAGTCCTGCGTTATACATCTATCGATGAGCAGGTTCTCCTTGCACCCAGCGACCCCTTTCGTCGACCATCTTGGCTCATATATCCGTTCATACACCGGATCGACTGCGGAGAGAATGCGCGTGTATAACATGCGCGTAAACACTTTATAACACGCATTCAAGCATTCAAGCATCGGCCTGTAATTCTTTAGATCAGACAAATCTCAGTTTTTGGGGATGAGCACGGTTCGCCCTTCGACAAACTACTCTGGAATCTGCTGTTCCCCATCTAGCCATGAGTTAAAAACCCTAGCCGGATGGCCGTGGGTTGTTGAAAACTTTTTCCACCAATAGTTATTTAACCCATCAGGGTGAAATTCTTAGAGCCTTTTAGGGCCCTTCGTACTTCTTCCGTGGTTATCGTATTGCGCAGATCATTGAGCTCTGGCTGCCGAAGCCTCCTGCAGAATGCTTCGAACTGCGCTAGGGCTGGAGTATCTACTTTGAGTGGTTGCGGATACTCATAGATATTCTTCCAGAATGTTGCCACCCGATCTGCAGCCGGCGGATTATCGACAACACGTGGAGGCTCTTGGAATAAGCGAGAAGGTTTATCGCGGAACTTTATGTTTTCCGCGATACTTCTCGCTTGCCTCACTAGTAACTTCTTTGCAGCTACTAAAGTTTCTGGTCATTTTTTCATGCGAGGAATATTACCTCAAGAATACCTGTCATGATAAAACATTTGATGCTCCTCAAGACATTGTTAATGGATTTTCTGATTTTAGCAGTGTGTTCATATCATCCAACCTAGATAACTTCAGCGAAGACAATTCTCTCAGTAATCATGGTACTATATCATTTCTCAATATAACTGAGTCAGAGATAATTTCCGCTTCGAAAAAATTGAAAAATAAATTTACTTCTGGGCTAGATAAACTCCCTTCATTCTTCGTAAAGGATTGCATCGGAGTATTTGTTACTCCCCTGGTATATTTGTTCAATTCAGATGTGAAATCCAATACATTTCCAGACATATAAAAGGTTTCACGAGTGTCCCCAATACTAAAGAGCGGTGATCCAGCTGATATTCAAAATTATCGTCCCATTTCTGCCTCATCTAACTACGCCAAACTCTTTGAAATAGTAATTTTCCTTCGCCTTTCTTCCTCGATAATAACACAATGTAGTATCGCTGATTCACACCCGCTGGTACGATTTAAAGCAGATATAAACAAAATTCTTACGTCAGGGGGCTAGTCATCACGCCTAGATTCATCACTTCGTTATTTGTACCCGCTGTGTGCACATCGGAATTTTATTTGTGAACCTGATTGTGATAGAAACATGCCAAAAAGACATCGGACCAACAAGGGAGGTGCCGGAAGTCGGAAACGACGGAAGTACGAGGATATTATGAGAGAATTGAAACTGCTCAGGCACAAAATCACTTCATCATCGTTTAGCGGAAGTTCCGACTCTGAACGTATTGGCAACATTTACGAATCGGATGATGAAGTAAGTCCTTTTTTTCACCATTTTCATACGAGTTTCATATCGATACTTACGAGTTTCATTCTGCATTATAATACAGAATGGTTTTTTCAAAATTGAACTTATATCAATCGACACCTTCGTAGTCGTTACATTACAATTTCTGTGGCCCCATATCTCCTCTATCAACTGTATATACAGACTATGTAGGTTCAGATGAGCCACAAGTGGTCGTTACACCAACCAACAACGACAATATTCATCATTGATTTAGTCGTTAAACTAAATATATTAATATTGTTCCAGCGTTATCTGGAACAGACAGCCCTGTGGCGATGCAAACCCAGGTAGAGATTCACGCTCCACCACACGAGGTAGAACAGGGCGAGCATCAGTCCGACAGCTGCTTCGAGTTTCTAGGAACCAGACCGAAACCAATTAATACACCTTCGCAGCCATTACACGAAGAATTGGCCGTCAGATGGAACACCTTCCTTCGAGAAGGAAAACATAAGGAGACCAAGGACAGACTTATGGATAAGTAAGTATCCATTATTCTAAAACTGTCCCGGTCTGACAACTCCAGTGCTTGGTCCCGAAATAACATCCTGTCTGGACCCGAAAGCATTGCGACAGAAAAAATTCATGGCCAACCTACAAGACCAAACTGGGCATGCCTTGGCCGCCATAGGAAGTAATATGAATACATTGTTAGAGATCAGCTGATAACAAATGTTCACCAGGCAATTTCAACGCACAGGAAATATAACATTTTGCCATTTCTGAATTACTCCTCTCAAAAATTAATCGAGAAGAGCCAGACGGATGAGTTTCTCCTAGGCAAGAACTTCGTCTCCGACTTGAAAGCAACTCAAACAGCCCAGAAGACAAGTTTAGAATCAAAAGCAAAACCCCTTATCAAGCCAATACAAACACTCAAATGCCAAACACCAATGGAGAACCGTCCAGGACCTTCTGGTTACCAAGCTGGGCGCCATTTAAACTGAAAGCGCCCACAACAGACCGCCAAAAAGAAACAACTATCTCAACCAAGGAAGGAGTGGACGGAGAACAAGAAGACATACAAGAAACCATACCCGACACGGCGATTTTAAATAACCAGGTAATTCTAGGGCCTTATGCCGGCCGTCTTACGAGTTATTTCAACACCTGGGAAAAGATTACAAGTGATAAACGAGTTTTGCAGTGGGTTAAGGGGTTCGTTATAATCTTCAACAAAATACCCCACCAAACAGTTGTAAGGAAAGTTAACATTTCCCCAGTTGAAAAAACCTCGTTCGATGAAGAAGTCTATAGTTTAATGAAAATCGGGGCAATAACTGAATGTCAATATGAGCCAGGAGAATTTTTGTCGACTTATTTCTTAATTAAAAAACCCAATGGGGAGGTAAGATTTATTTTGAACCTAAAAGAGCTGAATGCATTTATAGAAGCCCGCACTTCAAAATTGAAGACCACAGGAATGTCCTCAAGTTAATTACCAGAGACTGTTTTCTGTCAAATATTGACATGAAGGATGCCTATTATTCAATTTCAATTCATCCCGATAGTAGAAAATTTCTACGGTTTGTGTATGAGGGCAAACGTAATGAATTTATCTGTCTACCCTTTGGTCTGAATTTTGGACCCTTTCTTTTCACAAAAATTCTAAAACCAGTCATAACGACTTTGAGAAAACTCAACATATTACTTGTTATTTATCTCGACGACATTCCTATAATAGACACCACAAAAGCAAAATGTATGTCCTCAGTCCATATCATAACGGAAACCCTGTGTAACCTGGGATTTCTAATTAACTTTGAAAAGAGTATCTTAAATCCAACTCAAGAAATAACCTTCTTAGGTTTCACTTATAACACTCGAAATATGACCCTGTATTTACCATCTCAGAAAAAAGAGAATTTTCACAGGGAGTTAATTTCCATAAAAGAAAGAACCTCTTGCACTATTCAAACGTTATCTAAACTCATAGGTAAACTAGTAGCAGCTTGTCCTGCAGTAGACTATGGGTGGGTACACATAAAAGACCTGGAATGGAAAAAATTTTAGCACTTAAAAAATACAAAAATTACAACCATATTGTGGCCCTACCGTCATATCTGAATCTTGACATCAACTGGTGGATAACAAATATTAAATACTTATTACAGAAGATCAATAGAAATATGGAATTTAGTTTAGAAATATTTACTGACGCGTCTAACTCCAGGTGGGGGGCTTATTGCACAGGAAATTCAACTAGCGGTTTTTGGTCAGAAAGTCAAAAAAAATATCATATTAATTTCCTAGAATTATTGGCTGTATTTTATGCTCTTAAGTCCTTTGCAAAAAAACTGTAGAGATTGCGATATTTTATCACGGGTGGATAACAAGACAGCAATAGCTTGTATTAACAAAAAAAGAAGTATCCAATATCCCAGGCTGAACAGTATAACCAGGGCCATATGGGACTGGTGTGAACAAGGATACATGTTTTTGCATCATATATAGCTTCAAAAGAAAACTCTCATGCGGACACTGCTTCAGGGCGTTTATCATTCGAAACCGAATATGAACTAAACAACAACATATTCAACAAAATTTGCAAAACATTTGGAGACCCACTCATTGACTTATTTGCATCAAAATTGAATTCAAAATGCAAAGACTACGTGTCTTGGGGTCCCGATCCGGACTCAAGTCACGTAGATGCTTTCACACTGAAGTGGGATTCGTTTTTTCATGCCTTTCCACCTTTTTGTTTGATTTCTAGAGTTCTGAACAAGATTCTTATTGATAAAACCGAAGGTATCGTGGTCGTACCGGACTGGCCCTCCCAGTCATGGTACCCTCTGTTCAATAGAATTATTATCGGTGAACCATTGGTAATCCCAGCCAATAAAAATATATTACTCTCCCCTTTCAGGACGCCGCACCCCCTTCATCAGAACCTTTCGTTGGTTGCCGCGAAATTATCCGGCGATCAATGATGAAACAACGAGTTCCAGGTGATGCTATTCCCATTATGATAGCATCTATAAGGGTACCTTGAATCAGTACAAAGCTTGTTACCGAAAATGGTGGGTTTAAAGCACAGTCAAACAAACAAAATCAATCTGTTGGACTTCAGTTTAGACGGTTTCCTAGATTTCCTAAAAGAACAAATGAACGATGGTTTTTCATATTCTACTGAATTTGATTAACCCTCCATCTCTGAAAGACGAGAATATCATTAGGAGATTTTTTAGGGGCGTTTACAACATCCGACCTCCTTAACATAAATACCAATTTACTTGGGACCCACAACCAGTACTAAATTATTTGAAAGGACTATATCCATTAGAAAAACTTAGTTTGGAGCTTTTAACAAAAAAACTAGTCATGCTCTTAGCGTTGACTAGTGGTCATAAAGTCCAAACGCTTTCAAAAATATCTTTAGAAAACATTAGTATACTAAAGGATTCAATTCAAGTTAAGATATCAGAAAAGATAAAAACATCGGGAAAAAATAAACTCCAGCCGATCCTATATTTTCCATTTTTTGAACAATGTCCGGAACTGTGTGTGGCATCACTAATCATTAGTTACATTAAAATTACGGAACCTCTGAGAAAGTCCATTCAATATCTCCTATTTACCCATAAAAAACCCCATCATACAGCTACATCACAAACAATTAGCAGATGGGTCAAAGACGTACTGAAGACTAGCGGCGTTGATACAAATATATTTTCGGGACATAGCACTCGACATGCGGCAACTTCAGCTGCTTTCCGGCTAGGAGTGAATATTGCCACAATTAGACAATCTGTAGGATGGACAGAATCGTCGAACGTATTCAACAAATTCTACAATCGACCTGTGATACAAAGACAAAATGAATTTGGTCACGCCATCTTAGGTATTGAATAAACAACCAGGGGCAATATTCACTAGGTTCAGATGCCACATTTTTCTCAATTTTTATTTTTTTTTCTCTTTTCCGGACTTGTATTTATCCTATAGGATGAACATTCCGTTATTGTTTCAATTACTTAGATCATCGAAAAATTTTCCGTAGGAATAATTATTAAGATTATATAATTCTTGTTATTTTCGCATCATACTTGCGTTTAACGTTATGTGGTAATGAAGTTATTGTAATCAAATAATTTTGGTTTCTATATGGAAGTGCAAAATATATTGATTTTCCTCAGATCGCTCAGACTTCTGTAAACATCTACATTGTGTAATTATCGAGGAAGAAAGGCGAAGGAAAATTAAAAAATTGATCGACTTACCTGAAAGGAAAATCAATTTTAATTTTCCGAGCCTTTCTTCCGAAGATAATTACAGCCCTTCCCCCAGAATTACCCAGGGCGATCTGACTGTACAAACATCGAAGTGATGAATCTGGGCGTGATGACTAGCCCCCTGACGTAAGAATTTTGTTTATATCTGTTTTGAATCGTACCAGCGGGTGTGAATCAGCGATACTACATTGTGTAATTATCTTCGGAAGAAAGGCTCGGAAAATTAAAATTGATTTTCCTTTCAGGTAAGTCGATCAATTTTTTAATTTATAATCGAATATTCACCTTAGGACATCATATCAACATGGATTTATGGCCAAACTCTCAACGGTAACAAATTTAACTGAGTTCACGCAATACGTGTCGGAGCATGTCGATAATCGTTGCCAAGTAGATGTAATCTACACAGATTTTGCTAAAGCGTTTGACAGAATTGACCACATCTTTTCGTTATAGAAACTTCATTTTTTCGGCTTCCATTTGTCAGCTGTTTTATTCCTCGAATCCTATTTCACCCAACGATCTCAGTTTGTTTCCTATAATGGCTTCAATTCAAATTACTTCATTACAACCTCTGATCTAAATAACGAAATACATTGTAAACGATTATTCTTTGCAGATGACCTGAAATTGTTTTCTATAATACAAAAAATGGATGATTGTGAGGCCCTTCAATTTGAAACAAATAAGGTTCAGCAATGGTGCGAGGAGAATAAGCTTTATTTGAATGCATCGAAATGTAAAAGCATGAGTTTCACAAGGAAACAGTTTCCTATCTTATTGAACTACAACGTAAATAACTCAATCTTTACTTTAATCATTTACTTCGATAGCAACTTAACGTTTGGTCACCACATTTAGATAAAAGTAAACCAAGCCTCAGATCCTATGGCTTTATAGTAAGAAATTGTAAATCGTTTTGGAATCTCAAAGCTCTATGTTCTTTGTATAATGCGTACGTTAGATCTAAATTGGAATATGGTTCTATTATATGGAATCCTGTCAATATATGTAACAGGTTGATGATTGAACGAGTTCAGAGACGCTTCCTGATGTTTTTATGTTTCAAAATTTAATTTCGCGCTTTGATTTTGAAAGTCTTGACGTAAGAAGAAAGCGTGCTGGCATTATTTTCCTATACAAATTATTGCACAAATTGATGCAAGTAATATAGTGTCTCAATTAAAAATTTTTGTTCCAAATTCTAGAACTAGGTACACTAAGACTTTTCACTGTAATAGAGCCAGAACAAATTTATATCTGAAGTCCCTATATACAGGGTGTTTCTTAAGTACGTGTAGAAAATTCAGGAGCGTATTGCTGACATCAAAATAAGAAGAAAAGTTCCTATAAACATATGTCCACAAGTGATTCGTTTCTGAGGTACAGAGTGTCAAAGTTGAATTCTTATTGTTATTTTCTGTAAATAATTTCAAAATTATTTTGATATTTGGGTAAAGTTTGGTATCTGGGAATATTTAATATACAGTTTGTGTAAAAAACATATTCTTGGTAGGGGCGAGCAACTGTTTTCGAGTTATTGAGATTTGAAATAATCGATGCAAGTGATTTTAATGACAAGATTTTTTAATTCGAAATAAATTCAATTAGAAATTATTTTTTTTCACAATTAACACAAAATTTGATTTTGTCATTGAAAAAGCATGCCAGATACCAAACTTTACTCAAATATCACAAATATTTTGGCATTTATTCACAAAAAAACAAATATAATAAATAAAATTTGACACTCTGGATCTTAGAAACGAATAACTTGCGGGCATGTGTTTATGGGAACTTTTTTTCTCATTTCGACGTCAGCAACATGCTCTTGAAGTTTCTACACGTACATAAGAAACACCCTGTATACCATGCGTGAAAACTTCAATAAAATTTCTGTTCACTGTGATATTCATTATGATACACTGCATTATATAGGAAATATGGCTATTCAATATCTAAATTAAAACATTATGTAATATGTAGCAGTTTTTCTTTTCTTTTTTCTTTTATTTTTCATAGATTGTAGTATTTTTATCCTTTTTTTCTATTTTCTCTTTCCTTCATCTATATTTGAATATTCTTGTATATGATTCACCAAAATATTTGTAATTACACTTTGAATTTTCTTTTGAATAATTTTTCCTGTTAATGGGTAACTGTTGGGCAATAAACGCTATTATTATTATTATTATTATTAATATTCCGTATTGAACAAACACGACTCGACATTGATATATACGTTATTGCAACGGAGCTATCTGAGTCGAGCGTTTCGGTTGTATTCATCGTCAGACATCGTGACCTTGTCTATTCCGGATTGAACAAACACGACTCGACATTGATTTATACGTTATTGCAACGGAGCTATCTGAGCCGAGTGTTTCGGTTATTTCCATCCTCAGACACCGTGACCCCGTCTATCTCGTATTGAACAAACACGACTTGACTTTGATATAAACGTTATTGCAACGAAGCTATCTGAGTCGAGCATTTCGGTTATTCTCATTCTCAGTCACCGTGACCCCGTCATTCCGTATTGAACAATAATATTATTACAATTCCATTTATTTTCATTCTTTTGCTAATGACTTGACATTGCTATGAACGTTATTGCAACGAAGATATCTGAGTCAAGCGTTTCGGTTACTTCCATCCTCAGACTTCGTGACCCCCCCCCCCCGTCTTTTCAGTATTGAAAAATAATATTATTACACGACTCGACATTGATATATCCGTAATTGCAACGAATCCGAATCGAGCGTTTCGGTGATTTCCATCCTCAGACACCGTGACCCCGTCTACTCCGTATAGATAAATAATGAATATCATTTTCAAGCAGATTTTCCGCTTCAGAATTTTTTCAATTTTCACTATAAAAATGTTTCATTCACTCGACAATTATTGTTCAGTGGATTTTCAGGAGCATAAAAAAATAACCAACTAAGTTATGTGAGTGTATTACTGAAGAAATAGAATTATTCATCATTTGAAGATAGTTTTCAGACTTCAGAGTTCACTACAAACAGGTTTTCATCATTCGGCAATTGTTCAGTAAATGTTGAAGATAGAAAAAAAACCTTACGTAGGTACATTGCATATAAAATTGAAACGTATTTTTTCGGAACTGAAAACCTGGAGGTATCACGACAAATTTATTTCGGTCATTCGACGAATGTTCCAACAAAACAAAAAAAATCATAATTATTCATTATACAGTGTCTGGGGTACTGCTGAGAGAACAGCTCTTGTAGATATCCAATTTCTATAGTGGCTGATTAGAGAGAAATGTTGTCAAGTATTCCTATACTTTCAAAATGTTGAACTTTGGAAAACATATTCAGCCTATACCGTGTATAATAATAATAACAATGATAATAATAATGATGATGATAGGGTCCCTTGGCGGTGTGATGAATTCATTACTCTCGAACCTAAAAATCATACCGGCATGTAGAAAGATGTCATAAATCATAGCTGTCATGCTCGGTTCATAACATCTACTCAGGGCACAGGATTGCTGGACCCAATAGCTGCTTACCCCATATTTTGGAAAGTGGTTATTGGGGTAATGATGTTGCCAGCGCGCCCTTCGAATGTATCGGAGCATCGGAGACAGGGTCCGACTGGAGAATTTTAATTCAAATCAAATTATAATAATAATAATGATAATAATAATAATAACGGAGATTTGTCTGATCCAAAGAATAACAGGCCGATAACATGATTGAATGCGTGTTATAAGGTGTTTACGCGCATTTCATACACGCGCATTCTCTCCGCAGTTGATCCGGTGTATGAACGGATATATGAGCAAAGAGGGTCAAAGAAAGGGGTCGCCGGGTGCAAGGAAAACCTGCTCATCGATATATGATCACGCAGGACTCCGTGTAGTACAAGCGTAACCTTTCGATGACCTGGATCGATTACCGCAAGGTATTTGATACAACAACACATGAGTTAATCATGCATTTGCTTGGATGCCTTGAGGTACCCGGTCAAATAGTGGGATGCATTGGACAACTGATGCCGCCCTGGAAGACTCGCTTCACCATAAGATCTGGTAGAGACATAGTCCAAACAGAGCAGGTCATTATTAGAAGAGGTGTGTTTCAGGGAGACTCGCTCAGCCCGCTTCTCTTCTGCATCTCACTGTTGCCATTGTCCGTTGCACTCAGGAATACCCGTGGGTACAACTGTGGCACCCATCTATTTTAAATGGATGACCTCAAATTATATGCCTCTGGCCGCATGTTATCGGTATGGAATTTGGGATCGACAAATGATGCATCTCAATAGGAGCTTGCATCCTAAATCGTCCGTTCCACGGTTAAACTTTCCAGACAACGAGGACGTGGACTTTTGAGTTTGGAGTGTCTGCATAACAGAATTGTTCTGGATGGGGCCTGTAAAGTCATAAGGAGTTCAGATCCCATTCTCTGCATGGTCTACGACCATGAAAAAGCAGGGAATGGAGCATTTTTTTTCAAGGCAGCAACCCGTGCGGCCGATGAACTCGGTCTCGTATTCGACACTGAACGGACTAACCCAAACTCTGTCACCGAGTTGGGACCCGTTAATCTAAAAGCTCACTTCAAAACTGCGGAGACAGATGTCCTCCTACAGCTGCATACGGATAAGCCAATGCATGGTGTCTTCTTTAACAACATCGAATACCTTGGCTCATCCAAAAGCTTGACTTCTGCCTTCCTCAGGTTGAGTGAGCTAAAGTCGGAGACCGAGGAATTCAAAATGGCCTGCCAGGATGGTGTCTTCAACACCCTTGTCCACCGTAGTCGCGTGATGGGTATAGACGTCCCTGACACCCGATGCAGGGCGTGTCGTGGGGCACCTGAGACTGTAATGCATTTGCTATATACATGCCCATCTTATGCGGTCTCAGCTTATATCCACAGGCATAACGCGGCGCTACGAGTCTTGTACTACTATCTACGACACTCGTACGGTATAGACGAGACACCGGTGTTGCCTTATGTTCCGGGGGATATTGAGTCTGTGGCGGAGAATGAGAGGTGCCGAATCTATTGGAACTACTCACCCCCCACCCTCAGGCAAATACACGCCAATAAGCCTGATGTTGTCCTCCTCGACCATCAGAGTAGAACATTATTCGTCCTGGAGTTTTCCGCTTTAGACGAGATAAATATCGTTCGGAAAGAGAAGGAAAAACGTTCTAAATATCGACATCTTCTCTTTGAACTCCGCAGGTTGTAGTCAGACCATTCTGTCAAAATGGTGGTTCTGATTATAGGAGTCCTTGGTGGAATGATGGCCATACTGCTCTCTAATTTGAAGTTAATACCGGCCTGCCGTAATATGACAGAAATCTTAGCCGCTCAAATGCAGAAGGCCGTCATCCTTGGTTCACTTCGTCTGCTCAGAACACATGACTCTCGGACACAATAATCACCCTACGGACGTAGGGAGTGGTTATTGAGGTAAACGATACCAGCGCGTCCTCCGGATGCGTCGGAGCACCGGAGACAGGGCCTGATTGGTACACTCCTAAGGGAAAAAAATAATAATAATAATTGTTGTTCTGATAATAGGGTCCCTTGGCGGTGTGAAGAATTTGTTACTCTCGAACCTGAAAATCATACCGACATGTGTCAGAAGATGTCAGAAACAATAGCCGGAAAAATGCAGAAGGCTGTCGTCGTCGGTTCATTACGTCTGCTCAGAGCACTCGATTTCTGGACCCAATAGCTGCCCAATAGCTTATCCCATAGTTTGGGGAGTGGTTATTGGGGTAATGATGTTGCCAGCGCGCCCTCCGAATGTATCGGAGCATCGGAGACAGGGCTTGATAGGGCTTTACTGGAGAATTTTGATTCAAACCAAATAATAATAAAAATAATAATTAATCGGCTGTATTCATCATCACCATTAACAAAACAACAAACTTACATACTAGGCAAAACAATCATGAATGATGAATTGGCGGAGTATCAGCAAGAGCTGTTTTTCAACTCAACCACAAATTAATTCATTTACAAAGGCAGTAAAAATACCCTATTGAAAATAATAAAAAATGTATAAAAATAAAAATGAGGAGAAATCCCAGAAAATTAAATAAACAATAAACAAATAACATTATTTAACATTTGAAATTCGTGAGTCCTAGACGTACAATGCTATGCAATATCATATTTGAATTCAGTTGTTGACTACGCTATTATGATGAATCTTTCCCCTTTTTTTGAAATTTGAAAGACCGTACGATCTGAATTCACTGGGTAATTGATTATACAATTTAGGAGCATTGTATGAAAAGCTGCGGGTAAAAATGGCAGTGCGATGTCTAGAAATGACTAGAGATTACTGTTGCGAGACTTAGATCTACGAGTATTTACACTGGAAAAGGTCGTTAGTTTACGGAGGAGGTATTCCGGTTTTTTGGTAGTTAGGATCTTATGTGTGTTTGTTAATAGATGTAATGTTCTGAGGGTCTCTAATCTAGACCAACCATTTTCGACGAAATATGGTCATATTTACGAATTCCATAACATAGTTTCAGACATGAATTTTGAGTACGTTGTAGGCGATAGGCGTTATATTGATGCAATAATGCAGGTCCGTAAATACCATCACAATATGAAATTTTAGGAAAAATCAGAGACTTACAAAGTTTCATTTTTAGTTTTGTGGAGAGTATATCACGATTCGGATATAACTGCCTTAGGGTGTTATACGAGGTTTAACACAGGTAGTTAACATGTCTCGTGAATCTTAGATCGGAATCGAAGTATAGTCCTAGATTCTTAGTTTCCTCAAGTACTGGCAGTTTATTATTGTCGATGCATATTTCAAATGTTCCAAGTGATACTTCTCTCACCTTTTTTGGGTCCGAAAAGCTTGACTACAGACTAACTTGTATTAAGTTTCAGCATATGGGCAGGAGATATGTTAGATATAGATTGAAGATCTCGGTTAATATAAAATTGGTCTACTTGCGGAGTGATAATATGAAAAGAGAAATATATTTGAGTGTCATCTGCATAGTGATGTATTGTACTTTTGTTTATTGATTTATAGAAGTCAGAAAAATATATGTACACTGAACAATAGTGGCCCAAGACTGGATCCCTGTGGTACACCTTTTAAGACAAGTAAGGCGTTTGATACATCTCCGTCTATAATAACACGTTGGCTACGTTTACGCAAATAGTCATCAATTCAACAAGTAGCCTTGCTAGAGAAACCAAAGGATCGTAGTTTTCTGCAGAGTATTTCGTGATCTAGATTATCGAAGACCTTACTGTAGTCCAACAATGATGAGCATGTCAATTTACTTTCATCTGTAGCATTGAACATGTCGTCAGTGATAGATGAAGGGCTGTTGTGGTACTGTGATCTTGTCTGAAACCAGACTAAACTGATGTAATGATTTTTTTTCATATACATAGGAGGTTATTTGATCTTTCATTACTTTTTCTGCAGCTTTATACAAATATGGTAAAATTCTGATGGGCCAAAGTGTTTTTCAGGCCTGAGGAAATACTGCGCCCATTAACATGTTATTTATTATATAAGTGATATGTTTCAGTAAGTAGTCATTCATCAAATGGAGCATACGAAGTGAAATTTGATCTGTACCTGTCGCATTGCTTTTGATGTCGTAAATGAACTTTTTTACCATACTATCAGTAACACGAGAGAAAATTAATGAATCTTTGGTGGTTGGTGAAATTTCATATCTATAAAGTAGTAACAGTTGATCTTCAAGCTGAGGAATACTATTGAAAGGGTTATTGATAGGATCCTTATTTTTTAGGTCTGGAGGTGTTTCGGTTTTATTCTTTTCTCTCAATAAATCAACCGACCGGAGTGCATTCAATGTAGATTTTGAAGTAGAACATGATCCAGATATGCTTTCTTTTCTCGACGTATCGCTCCCGTGATGTTATTTTCAGTTCTTTGTAATAGCTTCAATCTAGCATAGAACGACACTTTTTATACTTTTCAAATGCCCGTTTCCTACATGATATCATTTCCTTTGTGTTGAATGTGAGCCATGGGGCTGGAGGTTTTGTTACCCTTTTTTCGAAGGGGTGCATGTGTATCGAAAATTTTCAACAGATTTTGCTAGAAAAAGGGAAGCCTGTCGTTAACATCATTCATTTCATAAATACCGTCACTATTGAAGGATTCCCTATTCAACTCGTGAAAGTCACGATATGTTATTGTTTTTACTCCATTTTTAAGTTTGCAGTTTAAATCGAACAAGTCACAGCTAAATGATCAGATATACCAACGTCAAAGACATTTACTGATGATATTTTCTCTTCATCCGAACAATAAGCACATCTAAAAGAGTCCGAGAGAGAGTTATCGGTTATGCGTGTGGGTTCATGAACTAGTTGCTTTAAATCATAAGAATTCATGAAATTGTTCAGTAATGATGCACGCCTATCATTTTTCATGAGATCAATGTAAAAATCTCCAGATACCAGAAGAGAATCATATGAAGGTAATAAATTCACAAGTTCACTCAAGCTTTCAGGAATGTAACCATTTGGTGGACGACATAATATTCCAAATATAAAGGTTTTATTTCGTATTTTCACCGAGATCCAATTGTATTTGATTCATATTATAATGAATGAGAGATTATATGGTGTTCAGAAACAAAATTATCATTACCTGAATGTAAACGTTCTCAAAAATCATGAGATTTTCCCTTGTTCGAGATTTCTTATCGCAAGCTGCTCAATTCGGGTGCAAAGTCCTTGACTGAAATGGCTCGTCTTAAAGCAGTAAACACAAAAGGATCTGGTGCTTGGCTAAATGCACTTTCCGTTGCATTTCTAGGGACTTTGTTGGACAACGAATCTTTCAGTATCTCAATTGGATTTCGTTTGGGTATTGAAATTTGCTTGGAACATAGGTGTAAATGTGGAGTTGCTGTTGATGAAAATGGTAATCATGGGTTGAGTTGCAAATTCAGTTCCGGTCGTTTCTCTCGACACGCAGCCGTTAATGATCTGATCAAATAAGCATTAGCAACATCTGAGATTCCTGCTATTCTGGAACCTTCGGAAATCTCTCGAGATGACGGAAAACGTCCTGACGAAATGTCTTTCAATCCATGGAGCAAAGAAAAACCACTTGTATGGGACTCTACTTGTGTGGATACTGTCGCCCAATCTCATCTTCAGTCCACATCCTGCAAAGTGGGGAGAGCTCTCGATTCTGCTGAAATCACGAAATTGCGAAAGTACTACGCTCTAAAGACATTTTTTTCCGATAGCCATTAAAATATTCGGCGCCTCTGGTCGTTACGCTTATGAAGTTCATATTGAACATCGGCCAGAAACTCATCAAGATAACAGGCGATCCTAGAGCTAAAACCTTTTCAAGAACGAATTAGCATTGCTATCCAGAGAGGAAACGCTGCTTCTGTACTCGGTACTATCGCCTCTTCCCAACATTTGGATGAAATTTTCTTTCGACCTCAAAAATCTGCTGTATTTCACCTCAACAACGAAACTCAAACAGAAGATTTTGTAGTATTTGAATAGAGACGCCTACACAAGGGATTTAAACACTAGGATATCTAGAAAGGAAGCTTTGATCACAGCACTTGCTAAGGTGATCAAGGAACTTATTTGGTAGGAAGATTCATTAGATCGAGTTGTGAATACTCTCTCCTTGAAAAATCAGCTACAAAGATTGGCTCCTCGTTTCATCGGTTATGCCCAGGAAGATGCTCAGGAGTTTTTAAGATGCCTTTTAGAGGGTTTACATGAAGACGTGAATAGAGTAACGGAAAAGCCAAAACCCATTATGACTGGGATAGATGATAAATTAAGTGTCAAGGAGAAGGCTGAAGAGTCATGGTCCAGATATTTAAGGACGGACAATTCCAAAATTGTAGATACCTTCGTTGGTCTGTTGAAATTACATTAAAATGTACTTTTTGTGATCACTGTTCAATCTCATTCGATCCGTTCTGGGACCTTTCCTTACCAAAACTTCGAAGAACATGGCAATCACAATGTTTGGATTCATTCAGACTGGAAGAAACTTTGGATGGGGACGAGAAGCCGACATGTGCAAGAAGAGAAAGAAGTTCATCGAGATCCCTCGTGAGCAGTGATGCCTATGTTCTCTTCTATGATCCGGAAGGAAATTGATAACAACTTTGTGTTCATATTTACTTAGTTTTAGTTTCATTTTATGTTTAATATTTTTAGTAATCTGTTGATTGAACTGACAAAATTGTTTCTTGTGAAATTCTTTTGCTAACATTAAAAGCAACACCCCCTCCCCTACTCAACCTATTAGCCAATTATTTCAAACTATTGGCCGAAGGACTTTTTAAAAAAGATTTATTTGAACTAACGTGACAAAGGACAGAAATTGAATAATGAATAATTACATTTGAGGTATATAAATAACATCGGTTCAAGTGACGTATGTTGCTGAGTCGGCAGACTGGCTTCGGGGAACGACCTGGGAACATGCATCCGTAATGTTATACCATCGTATGATATCTTGATATAACTCCTCCCTCCTTAAATTTCGGCTTCGGGCTGGAACAGGGCTGAAGGCGAACTTCTGCTTCCCTTTTCTTCAAGTTTAATTTCGATTTTGGAATTGGGTCTGTTTTTTGTGCAGTATATTTTTCGAATGCTGAAAAATACTACAACAATAACAGAGATGCAAATGGATAACCATAAGGTCCAGTTATTTGATTGGAAATTATCGATTTCATTTATCGATAATTGATTGGTTGCGTCGATGTGTTTTTGAAGTTGGTGGATATCTTCTAATGGGATGTTCTCTATTGTTAATGGTTTTCTTCGGAGTGTTTCCATTTCCAAAATTTCGTTGCTGATTTTTGGCAAAATGAGTGGCCTCCCAGGGTTGGTTTTTTGGTGGTTCTCGAATTTATAATGTTTATATTCGAGACTGCAGTTTATTGGTATTCTTAAAAGGGTGTTTGTTGCCTTTGACTGTGAAGAATTGTTCCTCCAGGCAACTGGACTTCATTTTGGTTTCTCCCGAGGTGATTATTATGAGGTATTCTTCATTGATTTTGTTGAATATTTGTGTAGGTGGTTTTATAGGCACTTGAGGGCACCTAACATCTTTGTCCTGGATGAGGGCAGCCACGCAGTCTTCTTCTGGGTGGAATCTCAACTGTTCTTGGCTGCAAATGTATACATCTAACACTCGCATACAGGGTTGCTCCATATACTGGTATGTTTCTTCTTCGAGAGCCAAATAAGGTTTTTTTGGAATGATTATGGTATTTTTTTCAGTTGGTATTGGGAATAGATGGAAATATTGAAAGGTTTTAGGATAAATTATAGGAAATTCAATGGCAAAAATGAGTTTTGATTCCGAAAAATAACAATTCGTCTCAATTATCGAGTACCATGAGTGTATATCTAATTTTAAGATTTCTTTAGAATTATAGTGATTGTGCAGTTCAATGAGGATATCTTTCAAATTTTGACTACTCAAAATATCAGGGTGAACTGAGTGTAATTTTGCAAAAGTTATTGCATTTTCTATGTTGTCTAAAAATGTGATAATAACATTTGCGTTCAAAAATATTTGATCCAACATACTCGAATACACAGTGTGTTTATAAAATTGATCTGTTAAATTAATGAGATTTGGTTTATAGTTTTCGATATATTTGGACATTTCCTTTTGATTTTTGATAATTGATTCAATATGTTTTGAAAATGTGTCAATTATTTGTTTAGAAATTGAAATTTGTGAATCAACTTCTTTTACTATTTGCTGTTGATTATTTTTCAAAATTTCAATTGCTTTGTTATATCGTTCGCCATCTGATGAATCTAAAGTACCGAAAAGCCGTTTCTGTACTGTTCCTCCAATATTTATTAGACCTCGTCTGTGTCTGATTTTCGGGTTGTTTCGGATATTGTCAAATTTATGTAAAATTTCGTAAATCAATGGTTTCAAGTGCTCATATTTATTGGTTAAGGTTCTGAAATAAATTGGTTTGTCATTTGGTATGTCTCTTAATTTTTGAAATTTTTTTGATAAGTTATGTATTTCAAACTCTAGCGTACCTAAGTCAATGTCATTCAAAAAAATGTGTTTATTCGTTATGATTTTTGCATTTCCAAATTTAAATGGAAGGATTCCTGGGGAAGGGTTTATCGATTTTATTTCAATTTCTGGGTTGGCCTTGGTCAATGCCATTGCCATTATTAGGTTCAGGATTTTCAGTTTCTTCATTTTGAGCCTGTAACAAAGGAGGCTTTCTTAATTCTTTTATGTGAATTGTTTCAACTTTGCCTTTGGTATTTTTTAATTGTACCTTATTATGTTCCAATAATTTTACTATTGTATATGGGCCTAAAAACTTGTTGTTCTTTTTGTTCCTATTTTTGGGGTTTTTCTTGAAAACTTTTTGATTGATTTTAAATTCGTCATTTGAGTTACCTTCTGTGTTCACTTTTGCTATTACTTTCTCTTTTCGAGATTCTAATTTTTCTTTGACTTTTGTTTGTGTTCCTGGACGTACGCTGCAAATAGTTCTTTCGGGGTGAAAATTTCGTCTGGGTTTCTTGAGTTAGTATGGCCAAATACTAATTCAAATGGGGTAAAATCGGTTGAACTGTGAATAGAACTGTTGTAACCT
The DNA here is from genome assembly GCA_944452925.2 of Chrysolina oricalcia. Classification (NCBI taxonomy): domain Eukaryota; kingdom Metazoa; phylum Arthropoda; class Insecta; order Coleoptera; family Chrysomelidae; genus Chrysolina; species Chrysolina oricalcia. Next base: position 29,175,572 of record OX101809.2, on the reverse strand, counting down.
AATATGGCATAATTAATAAGATCTGTCTCGTTAGGGTATGTTTCTTTCAATATTCGTAAATGTTCAATAAGAGTAGAGTGAAGTCTTTCTACAGGGCTGTTAGACTCGTGGTGTCCGGGGGTGGTGAAATTTATTTTAATTTTGTGTAATTTCAAGAGTTCCTTGACCGTTTCGTTGTTGAACTCAAGGCCGCTGTCGGAAGTTATATTTCGGGGGGTGCCAAAGGAAGCAAAGTATTTTACTAAAGCATCACAAATGTTAATGGCTGATTTTCCAGCGATTGGTATTGCTTGAGCAAATTTTGAGAAATAATCGATAATTGTCAGGTATATTTTTGAATCATAGAAGAATGCATCAATGTGAATCAGTTGAAAAGGTTTGGATGGGGTTTCTGTCAAAACTAATGGGACATATGGGTTCTTTCGGGAATATTTAGCTCTATTACAAATTTCACAGGAATTTATGTAATTTGTTATAGATTTTTTCATATTTATCCAGTAATAATTTCGTTTTATATATTGGAAAGTTTCTTCGATTCCACGATGATTTGTTTTTCCTTCGTGATGATTTTTCATCATCAAGATTTGTTCTTCTAGATCCCTAACTGTATTAACTCGTTTTGTACATCTGAACAATTTTAAGGTTTGTTTACTGAAATTTTCTGAGTAAACATTTGTGAAATTATTGATTAATTGTGGATTTTCAAAGTGAATGAAGTAATTAATGTTGGGTTTCAGATAATCTTTCATGAAATTAAATATGAGAGGTTCATTTTCTTCTAAAGGAACTTTTAGAGTTATTATTTTGTGTATCTCGTATGTTTCTTGTTCGATTGAAATTTTATTTTGTTTGTTTTTGAAAACGTGAATTTGATATAATTTGTTATTGATAATATCGTCTCGGATCGGGATTCCATCGTTTATTACTTCTTTTGATAAAGAATGGGGTGTTTCGTCCGATTGAGAGTGGTCAATTTGATCGATTGTGGTTATTGGGTTCATAGGAGGGTTGATTTGGATATCAGAAAGTATATTGATTTTGGGTTGTTTTTCAAAATTATTTTTACTTGTGCTTGGCATTTGATAATCGAGTGGATTTTCTGCGAGATCTTTCAGTAATTCTAGGATTTCTTCATTGACATTACCTGGGTTGTTAAATACCGAATCAGTTTCGTGCATATTGAGTTGTATACGGGAGAGTGCATCTGCATTAGAATTTAATTGTCCCTTTTTATAAATGATTTTGTACTCATACTCTTCTAACTTTAAGCGCCAACGAAATAACTTAGAATTAGGTTCTCGGATGTTGAAGAGCCAAGTGAGTGGGCGGTGGTCACAAACAATTGTGAAGTGTCGTCCAAAAAGATATGGCCTGAACTGTTTGCAAGCCCAAACTATCGCAAGGATTCCCTTTCGATGGTACTGTATCTCTGTTCGGTTTCGTTCAGAGTGCGCGAGGCATAAGCGATGGGTTTGTCTTGTCCTATTGTTCCTTGGGATAGGACGGCACCAAGGGCCACATTAGAAGCGTCAGTGGATAATATGAATTCTTTCTGAAAATCGGGGTATTGAAGTATGGGGTCATTGCACAAAATTTTCTTACAGGTTTCGAAACTTTGGATAAAATGTTGATCATGAATGATTTTTGCGTTTCGTTTTAAACAGGAAGTCATGGGTTTAGTAATTTTGGCAAAATCCTCAATGAATTTACGATAATATCCCATCAGACCTAAGAATGATTTGATTTCTCTTTGGGTTATTGGGATAGGAAACTTTTGAATTGCTGAAATCTTATCCGGATTAGGTTTTACTCCATCAGGGGTGATGACATGGCCCAGATAAGCAACTGATTTTTGGAAAAATTCGGATTTATTCAATTGGATTTTGAAATTGGAATTCCTTAGTCTGTCAAATACCCTTTTAATTCTGAGAATGTGTTCTTCTAATGAAGTACTGAATATTATTATATCATCCAGGTACACTAAACAAGTTTCGTTGTTCAGACCCCTTAGGACATTGTCCATGACCCTTTGGAAGGTGGAGGGGGCATTCTTAAGACCAAATGGCATGCGTTTGAACTCATAGTGACCATTCTGTGTTGAGAAAGCAGTTTTTGGAATGTCATTTTTGTCCATCTCTATTTGGTGATAACCTGATGCCAAGTCGAGAGTTGTGAAATAGTTTGCTCTGCCAAGTTTGTCTAAAATGTCTGTAATATTTGGGAGTGGGTATTTATCATTGATAGTCTTTTCGTTCAATTTGCGGTAGTCGAGAACTATCCGCCACTTTTGTTTGCCTGTTTTATCTAACTTTTTGGGAACCACCCAAATTGGGCTACTCCAAGGTGAAGTGGACGGTTGAATTATCCCTTGGTACAACATTTTATTAATTTGAGAAGAGACCTCATTTTTGTGAATTTCGGGAAAACGGTAAGATTTTGTGAAAACTGGGATTTCATCTTTCATTTTTATTTGATGAGTTATTTCACTAGAGAAACTAAGAGGGATGTTTTCGCAGTGGAAAATATCTCTGTACTGATAACATAACTTCCTAATAGCATCTTTTTCTTCCTTATTACAATGTTTCAACCTAAGATTTTTGAGGTTACTTTTCAGAAGGGTTTCCTGGTTTTCGTTAAAATTTTGATTCGATTTGATATTTCCAATGAAATTTATTTCATTTGGATTCAAAGGTTCCACCTGAAAAGGTTCCGTGATAGTAATTTTGACCGGTTTCGTATTGGAGTTCGTTACAGTTGTAAAAGCAAAATAGTTTTCTATGTTTACAATAGCTTGAGGGGATTCTAATTTTTTTCCGAAATCTATATAATCTAGTAAACCTAGCCCGTTTTTTTGAGAAACAGGAAGTTTGACCACTTGTTGTGTCCTACTTGGGATAATCAAGGTGTGAAAAATTTTATCTGGAACTCTGTTGGTTGTCATTTCTAACTGTTCAAAAATAATTGGAATGTGGTTCATTGGAGTAATCAGCAATTTTCTATGAATGTCTACTACAGCTTGTAATTGTTTTAAAAGATCCATTCCTATAAGGCCATCGTATTTTTCATTGAAATCAAAAATATAAAATTTATGGATTTCTTCAACGTTAAAAATCTCTAATATGGGAATGACAGCCACTTCATTGTGAAATGAAATACTGTGAGAAGTTTGAATATTAAATTTTTCATTGGATATGCAATTTTTGAAAAATGTGTATGCTAATTTTGGACTCATGAGACTTTGTGAACTACCTGTGTCAACCAAAAATTTTGCTTTCACTTTAGGAACATAGATATACGGTAAATTGTTTTGTAAGTGATTAAGGTCTATATTTGTTATGTGGTATTGTCGTTAGTCAAGATTTGTGGAAATTGTCTGTTTCAGTCATGGTTTCAGTACTCGGTTGATAACAAGAATTGTCAGTGTTGTATTGGTAATCGATATTTTCATGAGAATATGATTCGCCATACGGTTCTGCAGTGATTCCTGTAGCCATATTTTCGTAACCTTGACTTTCAGCTGGGATGATTGAGCACTCATTTGGATAATAATTGGTTTCTATGTTGTGAAGTTCTTCTGCATTGAAATTACGCGGTCCAGAACTTTGAAAGTGGTTTTTATTTGAATTAAAAATTTTATTTTGTATTGTTGGATTACGAGAGGTGGTCGACATTGGTTCTGGTTTATTTTTTTGTACTTGTCCAGTAGGTTTGAAAATGTTACGAGGTGTACCAAAAACTTGTTCATTTGTAAAATATTTCTGAGTAGGGGCGTTTTGTCTTGGTTGAATATTGATAGGTTGAGATGGAAATTGATACCTTAAATTTTGCGGAGGTAAAATATTTTTATTTTCAAAATTTTTGTTACTGAAATTTTGTCTCTGGAAATTTTGAGGTGGTAACTGCTGTCGAAAATTTGAGATTGATTGTGGCGGATTAAATTGATTATAGTTGAAAGACTGTGGTCTTGGAGGCATCATTCTATTTTGTTGAGTTGAATTCGGAAAATATCCAGTTTGTTTTTAATTATGAATAACATTTTTTTCTTCTAAGACAAAAGATATTGCAAGTTCTAAAGAATTTGGATTCCTTAATCTAACCATATCTTGAGTTCTACCACTCAAACCACGAATAAATGTTTTCAAAGAGAGTTCGTCGTAATTTTGTATTTTAAAGGTACGTACTTGAGTAGTTAGGTTCATTGAAATTAATTTGGAAGCTATAGTACTTCTGCTTTTCTGAATTCTTTGACCGATAGAGAAAAACGATTCATTTTTGTAAGGTTTCATGATGATTAATTCTTGTACAAGACAATCCAAATTTCTCTGATCTCCAAAACTCAGTCTAAGGAGACTTTTCAAATTAGCCCAATCTCTAATTTCCGGTCTACTACCAATTAACATTAAAGCATTTCCGTACAATTTTCCAATTACGGCTCTGATTAAAAATTTATTTAGTGGATCATCAGCATTTTGTGCATTCGTATAAGTTGAAATCAAAAAATCGCAATGTTCCAAAAATACTTCTAAAGTGCCATCATTATTTCCACTGAAATTAGGGATAGTATCGATATAAAGTCTAAGTAATTGATAATTCACTGTTCTTTCTTCTGAATTTGGCATGGTATTATCAGTTTCTAAAGCTAAACTATTCAACTGTCCTATTAATTCGTCAATTTTGATTTTTCAATAAAGAACTTGAGGAAAATTTTTATCAATTATCTTTACTATTACTATTATTAACTTGGAAATGTTAGCTTCAAAATCATCTTCACTATTAATATTATAATCTTGAAAATGTTTGATTCAAAATTATCTTTACTATTACTACTATTTACTTGAAAATGTTAAA